>CM062806.1:171192586-171462260 GCA_031772625.1 Pinus tabuliformis | reverse complement strand
CCACTATGATTATGCAAATACATATCAGAAAAAATGCATGAACAGTTGATGAATATGCCAAGAGAAAGAGTGTTTAGGTACACCTCCTACCTATATCATCTGCTTCATATACTTCCAGCATGATAAATTCTCCTTCCCAAAGAATAGAGTAGATGCACAGGCAATCTGAGATCAGTAGTGTATTGGACATCTGTTTTCCACGTATCATGCTACTCTCCATACACCTACTGTGAGTTATATTGATCTTTTCATCCATCCAGCCTTGACTCTACTGATTGGTTCACCTCCTCCCTAGACTGACAGAGGACATGAAAGGTGCCTACATTTGTCAAAATATACAGTATGGGGACTGGTATCTTTACCAACACCACACCGTCATCAGAATATATGGGTGTGAGTTACCCCCATTTAGACTACCCAAATTTGTGCCCATGAGGCTATTTGCCTTAGAATACTTTCAGGCAGTTTGGCTATGTGGATATGTTCCACTTCTCAGGCAGAGGCAAGAAAGCACAGCTGAAAATCAAGAGCCAACTTGGCCATTTAGTCTACAATGAAAGGGATGAAGGGTGGAAGGAGGCAGATAGATACTGGTGGGATTTGGTTTGAAGTACAATTTATATGGAAACCCTATGACCCCACAACTTCATCACAATGAGGAGACTCAAATATAAACTGTCTGCTTACGGTCATCATAGCCTCCCCCAAATTGAAAAATATGCCAATCAAAGCAAGTGGAAAAGGGGAACTCTAGAAAAGATATAACTCAAAAAAGAGCTTGATCAAAGAGCTCTGAACAACCAAAAGAAGATGGCTGACCTTGAGTTTTATGCACAGGTCCCCTCACTGCCAAGCACACAAATTGGAGCAGCAGCCTCCTCTTCACTACACCCACAGCAAACTACAAGAATTGCTGGAAAAGTATCAGAAAAAGGAAAGGAAAAGGAAATGGAGGCAGAGCAAGAGCAACAGCAGGAACAGCAGCAAAAACAAAGTCAGCAAGCACAAGAACAAGCAGAAGGGTTACAGCAAGGGCAACAAGAAGACATAGGACAGCAAGAGGAACAGCAGCAAGAAAAAACAAGGGCAGGAGCAGCCTGCCCAGCAAAAGGAAACAGTGGATACTCCTCAGACCACTGAACAAGTCATGCCTACAAGACAAGACTCTACATTTGATGCCTCGGTCCTCCAAACCCCTCAAAAGGAGGACACATTTTCTTTAGGAAAAGGGAAAGAGAAACTCCCTTGACATCCTCTATCAATCAAGGAGAGAAAAGCAAAGACTCAACGATTTTCCAGAAGAGGATATAGCCATCAGAGAAGCATTGGGCATGGGCCCACCAAGTCAAGAAATTTCAGCAAGTTCCTCCCAGCAGGAACTAGACAGGACAATGGGAGGGGAAGTCAGCTCTCCAGCCAGCAGAAAGAGGAAAGATGAGCATAAAGCAGCAGTTCATAGACATTAAGAGTAGGAGTGACCCAATCAAAGTTCAATTATACAATCACCTACTTAACATGGCTCCTTCCAATCAGCAGAGACTCATGTCTGCTTTTGATGTAGGTGAGGGCAAACTGACATTGAGTCATTTTATGCCTACGGCACTCAAGCCACAGTCTTCTGCTGATTATCTCAGGACCAATTTAGAGGTCCTTGCCAAAGACATACACCCCATGGACAAAAATTGAGTTGCATAAACAAACAGGGGAAATGGTGTATGCTTCATTGGCCGATAAGACCTTGGACAACTACAAGTTAACAAGCAGTCTGAATGCTACAGCTTCCCAGCTGGAGCCTAGAGAGAGCCTCTTCTCAGGCCAAAGACAACAGGATCAAAAACCCTGGAGAAATCATCATAGAGATTGGGCACAATCCCAATGATATTAAAGGGATACAGAGATCTTAAAAATCAGAGATGCTGATATGGCTGCACTAAGGAAGAAGGTTAAACTTCCAGCCACTATCCATCCACAGACCGATGAAGTGGCAAAAACAAGGTATGAGCAGGATTCCACTGCTCTGTGTAAATTCTGTTTTACAAAGAACTTCTGAAGGCACAAGAAAAATTGGGGCAATATGAGGCCACACAAGCACCTCTGAAAGGATCATCAACACAAGCGCAAGAGGGGAAAACATCTCAGCCCCCTCCACAGGTCATTAATCTTGAGGAGACTGCTCCTACTACTGCACCTCCACCTTAGCAGGTTGAACAACCAGCCACATCTACTACTTCAGCAGCACCCACCAGCACAGATCAGAGCTAGACATGCAAAAGCTAAAAACGAAATACAAGCTTTAGAAGCACAAATGATGCAGCTGAATGAAACTAAGGAGCAGCTGGCCAAGGTGAATGAAAGGCATGACAAAACAAAAAGAGAAGTAGGAGAGAAGGCCAAAGAAATCAAAGCTCTTAAAGACAAAATCAAGGAGCTTGAGAAAGAGCTAAAGCTAGATAAAATCATAGCCGAAATCAGAGCAATGATATGGTCCAATATTGGTAAGTCCATCAATAACAGTGGCCATACATTGAGACAATCCATGAGCAACTGGAGCTCATTCCAAAAGCGCAGAGGGAAATCAGAACATCAAGGGCCTTATTGGGGAACATGCCTGAAATTGCAACAAAAATGATCAATGTGCTCAATCATAAGACAAGTTCTCAGTTGACCATCATGGGAATCGCAAACAGAACTGATACTATCCAAATGATCAAGAGGGTTCTTACTCTTAGAAGTCTGGTGCACACGTTAGACAGAAGAACCCAGGATATGCAAACTGAGGTAAACAGGTTCTTTGAGAGGTTTCGGGTATTGGAAAGTAAAGGACTCCCTAGCTTGCTGAACAATGGAGGAGATTATTCACCCATGAAGAATATGCCAAGAGAGTGAATGTTTTTGGCCTCATCACAGGTAAATGAGAAGGCCAGCACCTCAGAAGATACAGGGCCTATCACAGGACAGATTTTCTATGGTAAGATAGAAAATCTACTTTTTATAATGAATGAAATGAATCATCTATTTGATGTAGCCCCCAATTTTTCAAGTATACAAAGCTGAAGAGACAATGCAGGCCATCCTCAGGCATCAGCTTCCTACACAGAAATGGTGGACAGATGCCATCCAGAGAATTTTGTAAACATTAAGCCATGCATCAATTTCTGTTTTTTCTATAAATTTTGATGGAAAGAACAGTAAGCAAAATCAGCGGGCATCATAAAGTCAAAGCTGAGCCAACTCAGCAGATGGAGCACAAACAAAGCAGGAAAGACAAACGCAGCTGGCAAAGCCGAGAAATTCATTGCGCAGGCAAAAGTAAATGCGTACCTACAGGATCGATACATAGTAATGTAACCGACTCAGTGACTCCTTAAAGTCAAAACAATTCATCTGACAGACATAAAGGGCATTTACTCTGCATTTAACGTTGTAATAACTCCCTGCCTACTTTCTGAACACTACTGAAGATATTTTCTCTCTCTCAGATGACTCAATGCCTGAGATATTTTGTATACTTATTTCTATATAAACCCCTGCGCATGATAGAACAGAGGTTGTTGTAATTTTCCTTGAAGAGGCTCCGCTGCTGTAAGATTCTCAGAGAAATAAATACAAAGGGAGAATGGAATTTCCAAAGCTTGGTGTACTTTGATGCGTTGTGGTGAATGGTGAATGTTGCAGGATTCCAGACTGTTTTCATAAAACAATAAGTTTTCTCAAATCTCTGTATTACATGTTTTCAAGTCTTTTGTTCTCTTTTATTGTTCAGATGTTTTACACTTAATAGCAAAGTAGAAGAATGGTTCCAGGACTTAATCCAATGATTACCCTGAACTCAAACTGAGCTATTATCCATGTTTTCCTCAGATACAGTAACAAAGTGTAATTCTTAGTTGCTGCACTTTGAAACTGTATCTTTCGCTGTGATAGACATTCCCAGGGATTCAAGTTTTGCCCCTGTGACATCTGTCTTTTCTCATAACCAGTCGGTGGAAACATTTAAAAAAGTGAGTGAAAATTCTTGAATGTTTTCATTGTTTTTTTTGTCTTACCTGTTTCCTGTTATTAATCAAAATTTGTTCTATAAAACATCCAAATGGCCCTGTAAGTTTCACCGTTCATCTCAAAGTTTCTGGACACCTACAGCCACAGACTCCATTGCCCAATGACACTTAACTCTTTGAGGACTACATCACAGAGACCTGAAAGGAATTCTTCAACCACAATATAAACAAAACCTGTGCTCAATACCTAGCCTAAAACATTATCATTACAGATACAAATCATAAAGAGAGAGCCCTCTCTGATCACAGTTTGGCTAGAAACAGTGATTAAAAGATTGGTTAGTGGTTACCCCGCCGTATTCCCTTGGGAGTCATAGGGAACAACCTGGGTGTTAACATAATTGGCGACTCGGCTGGGAACTATCAAGATTTTCTCAATTACTATCTATCTCCCAAAGCTACCATCAAGCCTGAAACTAGCCAAGAGGCCTTAGGACGTGTTTCTGCAAAACAAAGGGACAGCTTTAGGGAAGAGCTAACTAGGGAATCTTCATCCTAGCTTTGAAACATATATAGTCATTCCAGAATCCTTAACCTAGTCCTTGTACATAATAACTCCTGTATAAAGTTCTAAAAGAATACTTAGAAGCTGGCTCCCAAAAGAAACCAAGGCACACTAGGGCAAACCCTGACCCTGATCACCCATCATTGTTGATAACCAAATATCATTCCAAAGAACATAAGGAGACAGCAAAAGCAGGAGAAGCCTGCTGATTCAGATATAAGTTCAGACCAACCTATCCTCATTCCAACTCCTTGCAAAGTCCTTTTCCGTTCCACACCTAATTCCCCTAGTTCATCATCAACCCCTCAAAGTCCTCCTCCCCCATTCTCACCATCTGCACATACTCTTTCAACCAGTTTCCCGCTTGTTACCCATCCTATTAACCCTGTTACACCTGTAATCCCAGCTGTCCCATTTGTTCCTATTAACCCTATAAACCCCATAAACATGGCTAATAGATATGCACCTCTGCAGATACCAGCCAATGCTCCAGCTCTACCCCAAGACTACCAAACCAAAATCTCATTTTTTGACTCCCATGGCCCTTTGACAGCTGTCCAGCATGCTAAGAAGATGCAAGACCACTTTGAGACCTATGAAATAGATGATGACAGTGTTAGGATGAGAATTTTGTCCAAAGCTTAACCGGGGATGTTAGAACTTGGTTTAGATCCCTGAATGCAAATTCCATTGCAACCCCTGAGTTCCTGTACCAAGAGTTTACCAACAGATGGGAGAAAAAGAGATCCACTCCACATACTTGGTGAATATAACACTATCAAAAGAGGTCCTCAAGAAACAGTTTTGGAATATTGTGCTAGGTTAAACAATGTATATAATGCTATCCCCCAAATTTAAGGCCCCTCCTGATTTGGCCCTGTATAACTTCCCTTCCCTAATGGTTTTGATTCTGATATGGCCTATCAGCTGAAAGAAAGAGATCCTCCAACCCTTGCAGAGGCTCAAAGAGTTGCAGTCACTGTAGAGGCCAACCTAATTGCCAAGAGAAACAGGGCAAAGCTGGAAAAGAAGGCTGGCTTCAGAGAAGAGCCCTCGGCCCTTGATCAAAAGTTGGATGCAATACTAAACAGCATGAAGAGACTGGGTGAAAGAGTGGAATCAGTTGAAAGAAAGTCATCATGGAGGCATCACAAAGCAATCCTCCTAGAAACCCAAATTTTAGGAGAACGCAGAACCCAAACATAGGAAAAACAAGTGCTGACCAAGACATTAGAGCCCCTTTTCAAGAAAACTATGCAGAAACTTCCTAGCCAATCAGCTCAATGAAGATCCTGAAATCAACTTAATGGGTCTGGATGGTAAAAGCCATGTTTTCTTAACACAAGAAGACCATGAGGAGGATGAAAGCAAAACATTCCAATCAAAATCAGGAAATCCTTTGACTTTAAACAAGGATATGACACTGCTGTCTATGAAGTCCACAAGCAATACAAACTAAGGAGTAGGACTGTGAATGCAAATCAGCCTGAAAAGACAAAGAGAAACAGCAGTCCAAGAAACCTTGGTCACTGAACCTAATGACAAACGCAAACGTGCCTACAAAAGAAGTAGTGGTTGAGGAGGTTACTGAACTACTGTCCCCACTACAACAGCCCATGGCAACCCGTCCTCTCACCCTAACCCAAACATCACCCCTCAAGACATGAGTATAAGGGGCAGGTTTCAGAATCAAGATGAAATCCAACAAGAAGATTTAATGAACAAAGAAAGAACTACTACCCGTGACTCCAAAACCCAAGTTGACAAAACCCTTTGACCTAGGAGCAGAGATTGGCAAGTTAAAGGTAGCAATTCCCCTCTCAGAGCTAGCCAAGCATGACGTATACAAGCAACAGATAAAGAAATCCCTACAGCTCACCAATAGTAAAGATGATGTAAATGTGCTAGATGACACTCCAGAATTACTGTTTGGCCCAGAGGTAGATGGAAAAACAGTAGTCACAGGGGTTTTACCTTTTTATGTCAGCCTGCATGTACATGATAAAATACTGCACAATGCAATGTTTGACTCAGGTGCCTCTCACAACCTTATGCCAAAAGCTGTCATGGAAAGATTAAACTTGGATATAACAAGACCATACAAAGACCTGTTTTCTTTTGATTCTAGTCAAGTCAAATGTTTGGGCCTAATAAAAGATTTATGTGTGTCCCTGGTTCAATTTCCCAACAAAACCATACTAATGGATGTTGTAGTTGCTGATATCCCACCCAAATACGGGATGCTCTTATCAAGATCATGGGGAGCCAAGCTCCAAGGCTCCCTGCAATTAGATATGTCATATGCAACCATCTCTGTCTTTGGGCAACCAAAAAGACTTTATAGGGAAAACTCATGAAGTATATGGTCAGCAGTGAAGAAAAGCCTCAAAATTTTCCAATATATGTTGTCCATTCGGACATAGACTCCTTCATCCTCTTCAATGACAGCGCAAGCCTCTCAACAATGACATTAAGACCGAAACACTCATACAAGAACAAAACATTGATCAAACAAGTAGCACCTGCCAAACTTCAATCAGCCAACAATACACATTAACCCTCCTATAGTTGTTAAAGATTGTCAAACAAATGATGAAATTATCCTAGAAACAAATGGGAAAAGAAACCCCAACTCATGCTCACATTGCCATCCCATGAACAGAATTTTAAATCTCCTGTTCAGCAAGAAATTCTGTGGGTTCTAGAGTTTGATGGCTCAGTCAACAAGTTAGGGGCAGGGGCTGGAGTATGGATACATAATAAAGAGAAAGATTATGCAGAAGGTAGGGCTTACAGATTGAAGTTTAGATGCACTAACAACATGGCAGAATATGAAGCTCTGCTGTTGGGCCTAAAGCTAGCAAAATCACTACAGCCTCCTAAACTCTCCATCATGGGAGACTCTGATCTAGTAATTCAACAAGTGAAAGGAAATTTTGTTACCAATGACAAAAGATTGAGGTCCTATAGGTCTGCTGTAATTGAAATATTAGAGACTTTCTCCGAGTTTGTTATCACAAAAATTCCAAGGGGCCACAATCTCCATGCACACAGCTTGGCAACATTTGCCAGCACCTTCAAATTCCTTCCCATTGGAACCCAACAATTGTTTCACGGCAGAGGTCAAATATAGGCCTTCTATTCCAAACAATGTCAAAGATGGCAAGTATTTGAGAATGACATGCAAATAAACAACTTTTAAACCTTGCAACAAGAGTTCACAGGATTAAATATTGACCTTGAGACAGCAAGTCAATCACAAATGCTTGAGACAGCAAGTCAATCACAAATATTTGAGGAGCAAGTCCATCACAATTACAGTTTCAACAGTCTGCCCACCCAATGTCACCTAGAACAGCCAAACAAATACTCAGTCCAACCATTTTCAACAAAGAAAACATTCAGCAAATTCACCAAATTGACTGTGAAGAGGTGAGGCAGCTGAAGAAAAATCATACAACATCAAAGACAAATTCCTCCGACAGGACCACTAGAGCAGCTTACCCCACTAAGGAACATTTTGACTCAAATGATGTCCCCAGAAAGCCAAAGATGCAGCCATTAGATGCAGCAATTGAAGAATGCAACATTGGTACCACTGACAAGCCTAAAATAATAAAGCTATCTGCTCTTTGCTCCCCTGATCAAAGCCCAAATACATTGATCTCTTTAAAAGAATTTCAAGATGTTTTTGCTTGGGGGTTATGGACTTATCTTGCTGCTCTATGATATTCCTCAGCTCTCATACAACCATTCCCAAACAAGCCTAATCAAAAAGATCAACAATCTGAAACTTGACAACCTCTATTGTGTTGTCTATTCCTATTGAACAAGAGTTGCATAAAATGTTCAAAGCTGGTATCATAGCACCAATTAGGTTCTCTGAATGGATTTCAAATTTGGTCCCTACAAGAAAGAAAACTGGTGAGATTAGACTTTGTGTAGACTTAAGAAATTTAAAATCAAGTGTCACTCAAAGACAACTACCCCTTACCCAAAATGGATCACATTCTTCAAAGAGTAGTAGGGGCTTCAAG
Source organism: Pinus tabuliformis (assembly GCA_031772625.1). Taxonomy (NCBI): domain Eukaryota; kingdom Viridiplantae; phylum Streptophyta; class Pinopsida; order Pinales; family Pinaceae; genus Pinus; species Pinus tabuliformis. Next base: position 171,453,660 of record CM062806.1, on the reverse strand, counting down.
GATATCATTGCTTGATGGATTCTCAGGCTTCAATCAAATCCTAGTACACCCTGATGATCAAGACAAAACTGCATTTACAACCCCATGGGGAACTTTCAAGTATGTGAAAATGCCATTTGGATTGAAAAATGCAGGGGCAACGTTTCAAAGAGCAATGGACATTGCTTTTGCAAAAGAGATTCATGACTTCTTGGTCATTTACTTAGATGATCTTACACCCTTTTCAAAATCTGACCAAGAACACTTGAAACATTTAAGACAGATTTTCATAACATGCAGGAAATATGGTATTTCCTTAAACCCCAAGAAGTCATTATTTGGCTTGGAAGAAGGGAAACTTCTAGGGCATATTATTTCAAAAAATGGCATAAGAATTGATCCAGATAGGATACAAGCTATCCTACAAATGCCTCACCCAAGGAATGTCAAGGAATTGCAAGGATTCTTAGGGAAAACAATTTTTTAAGGAGGTTTATCCCAAATTTAGCAGAGTTAATCAGATTACTAAACAATATGCTAAAGAAAGATTCAAAGGTCAAATGGACTGTTGAAGCAAAACAAGCCTTTGAAAGTATAAAGTTGGCCTTGACTCAAACCCCAGTGTTAACCAATCCGCAGTTTGACAGAGACTTCATCATTTTCTCCTTTGCCTCCCAACATACTATTGCTGCTGTTTTATTACAGAAAGATGACCAAGGGAATGAGAAACCTATTGCCTTTTTCAGCAGAGCTCTTAGAGATGCTCCTCCTAAAGTACCAAATAATGGAAAAACAAGCCTATGCCTTGATCAAAGCTATTAAAGACTTTAGGATTTACATTCTCTACTCCCATGTTGTGGCTTATGTACCAAGTCCTATTGTCAAAGACATTCTCACCCCAGAAAACTTAGAGGGTAGGAGAGGAAAATGGATTGCCAATATACTAGAATTTGACATTGAAATAAAGCCTACAAAGCTGATAAAAGGGCAAGGTTTGGCCAAATTAATGACAGAAGCAAATTCCAAGCCTAGATATCAACCAACTGGACAGTGAAACAAAGCTGGCGACTCCAAAGATCAATGTAGCCTTTGAACAATCTCCTTGGTACTCTGATATCTGTTATGTGTTACAAAACCTGTGTGCTCCCTCAGGACTGTCCAGAACTAAGTGTAGGTTCCTAAAAATGAAAACAGCTAGATTTTGTGTGATGGATGGAAATCTACTTTGGAAAAACCATGAAGGTATATTGCTGCACTGTCTAATAGAGAATGAAACTAACCATATCATGCAAGAATTCCATGCTGGAGACTGTGGTGGACATTTGTACTGGAGTCCACTGTGGACAAGATATTGAGAGCTGGTTATTACTGGCCTACTATGTTCTCTGATGTGAAGAAATTCACAGCCTCATGCCATAAATGCCAACTGTTTGAAGGCAAAAGATAGCTGCTGCCACTTCCTTTGAAGCCCATTGCAACAGAGAGACCTTTTCAACAATGGGGCTTGGATTTCATTGGGGGAAATTCATCCCTCATCTTCAGGGCAACACAGATGGATTCTAACAGCAACAGACTACTTCACCAAGTGGATTGAAGCTGCCCCATGCAGACAAGCAAATGATTCAGTAATCATTCAATTTTTGGAAAACAATATACTGGCTAGATTTGGCTGCCCAGACAAGATAATAACAGACAATGCTGCTGCCTTCAGATCCAAGAAAATGGTGAACTTCTGCCATAAATTTCACATTACTTTGGGCCATTCTACAGCTTACTATCCTCAAGGAAATGGCCTTGCTGAATCATCAAACAAAAGTTTGATAAATATCATAAAGAAAGTGCTGGAAGAGAACAAAAAGAACTGGCACAAGAAACTAGTAAACGCTTTATGGGCAGACAGACTAACAACTAAAAGATCAATTGGGACCAGCCCATATGAGTTAGTCTATGGATAAGAGGCCAGATTTCCTTCATCACTAGGAGTGCCGGTTATGAAACTTCTACAAGAAAGCCAAGCAGAGCCAAATGACATGCAAAGAAGGATTAACCAGATAATTTGTTTACAGCAGACTAGAGAACAAGTTTTCAGCAGAGTGCAGATACTACAAGAGAAACTGAAAAAGGCCTTTGATAGAAGAACCAAAGCAGAAGATTTCAATATAGGGGACAAAGTTCTAAAGTGGGATGCAAGAAGAGAAGAGAAAGGGAAGCATGGAAAGTTTGACTCTTTATGGATAGGACCATTTGTTTGTCCAAGCAGTGCAAGGTAATAACACCTACTTCCTCAAAAGTTTGACCGAAACTGACTTGGATGAAGGTCCTGTCAATGGCAGGATGCTGAAGCACTACTTTGACTATTCCCCATGAGTGGAACCTAAAGATTCATTGTATATATACAGATGTACATATTATCTTCTGTTTTAGATTGTAAAGAGCAGTTTTCCCAAGTAATTCACCAAGCAGCAAGAGGCTGATAGAATCAGAGGTCTTCCAAGAAAGAAGCACACCATTTTGACACATTGAGGCAGCTAGTTTCAAAGATTGGTGTGGGCAGCTAAGGAGCAAGGCAATCTAACCTGCTGTTCTTGGTCTTTCAAAAGAAAAACCATCCCCATGTGGAGCCACTGTTGGATACCTATACCAATAGGTTTCATATTTCATGATTGGCAAGAGAAAGTCCAAATATGCTCTGCTTTGAGTTCACAAAGATCCCATATTTCCTAAAGAGCAAGAAGGTGTGTAAAGTGTTTCAAACGTTGATGACCCTATTACAAATTTTGATGGATGATCCAACAGTTTAACCTGGATCATGCCATGTTTCAATTTTGTGTTATAGAATAGAGAAAGAAGTCTGTCCAAACAGCCTAATCTTGGCAGACAAGTAGTTTAGGTAGAGAAGAAAGGTTTCCAACAGCTCAATCTGGGACCTTGGAAGAGATAAGGTTAGAAGTAGATAGAAAAGAATAAACAAAAAGCCAAAGAAAAGAAAAGGCAAGTAAGGGTTTGCAAGTCCAAGTGCACCCTCCAAGGAGAAACAAAAAAATGCTAGGTAAGCAGCTGGGTAGGTAGTTGGGGTTGCAGAAAGGTATCCCTATCATTGCAAGGTGGTGATGGTGGGCAGCAAGGCAAGAGATTAACAGCTGGGAGCATGACTAACCTCCCTCTCCCCCTTCATTTCATTACTAACATTCCCTTTCTTTTAGCTGAGATTTATGGAGAAAGATCATGGTTTTTAGGTGGTTCTGGTTCATTCAGAAGCCACATTTCTTGTCTAAAATCTTTTCATTTTGATCTACTCTCAAAACTAAATCAATTTCATATAAACTCAGTGAGATCCCCTTCATTTGCTCCCTTCATTCATATTAACACTAATTCTATTGTATAAATCCTCATATCGCCCTCTTCCCCTAATATTACTAACACCAAGGTGTATAAATCCCAAAATCTTATAAATACCCACCCCTTTGGCATTATAGCCAATAAAGTCTCGAGTCAGGGATCAAATGACACCAGGTCATGTTGATGAGCCTAGGCCAGCTACCCCCTCTCCTTCATGAGCTAAATTCCCCTATTTTTACCCCTTTGCACATAAAAACCCCATAAAGATCCTAAATCCCCACCTTACCCGCTTCAAAGGGCAAATAAGCATGAAAACCCACTTTTCCGCCCTATAGCCAAGGTTAGCGCATATAATGTTTTTTTAAAATTACATTGGAAAATCATATAAAACCCGATTATATACCCCCGCCAGCTTCCGTATACAGCGCACATGTCAGCTCATCCGATGACCGTTAGATCAGACCCTCCAGATCTGACGGCCCTGGTCGTGTCAGAGTCTGTCCGACGCCTGACATTTAAACGTACTATCCCCCATCATCTCATTCGTCCGATCACCGTCCGATTATCCGCTGCAGATCCAACGGTTATCCTGATGTCGGAGCTCATCCGCTGTACGAGACTTATCTCCCGACGTCCGTATTTGAAGGACGTCATCCCACTGCTACGTGTCCTCACCACCACGCGTCGGAGGTACAGCCGATGGATACCGCCCCCGTACAAGAGGCGGTACGATATGAAACCATTAGCGGTTTCCGGATTCCCTCATCCCGCCTACCCACGTCATCACCGCATCAGCAACACGTCAGCGCCCCGTCACCCAGGTACGCTGCCCCGTCGACCTCCCTGTCCCTGCCATTGGTCCACCTGTCCTGCCATGTCACCGCCACCGTGTACCAACCAGACAGCACCACGTCACCCGATGACGTCAGCATGACGTCATCCGACCTTGACCCCACCAATGACGTCATGCTGACGTCAGCACGAATTCGCGCCAAAAACATAAAAAGGTCTATTTTAGCCAAAAGTTCGCGTTTTTTGGTCATTTTGTGTATTCGTCGTTATTCTGCTCTGCATGCAATCAACGTCCAAATTGTTTACCAACCTGCTAAACTGACCAGAAGACCAGCCAGCACCAGTTCAACCTGCGGTCACGACCTCTGCTAGCTGTTTTACCAGGTATTCCTCATCATTCATTCTCTGTGCGCCTGCAATTATCTATTTAACGCTTTGAGAAGCTTAAAGGAAGCCGAAAATCAGAAATTTACTACTGAATTCCTCAGTAAAGCATTGAAGTTCCAATTATCACTTCGGAAAACACCAGCTGAGCCTTTTCCCAGTGGCATTCTGCTAAGAAACCAGGCCCTGTCTGCGCAATCGTGGCAGGCGCATTTGAAACCAAATTTTACCATTGAAAGGTGCCAGAAAAGCTAAGCTTCGCTATTAATTGCCATAAAGCAGCATTTCAACTGCTGCAGACCCTGCATTCACCTTTTCTCAAGCACTTTCACCCTTCTCTGCAAAGAAACTCTGTTGTTATTGATCTACATAAGTGACACAATCCCTAAGCAAAACAGAAACCTCAAAGGAAAGTCATGGACCCCCCTGTAGCTCCCATAGCCCTCAATGTGGCTCCCCTAAATGTTCCTAATAGAACATTTGACACCAGAGCATTGGCAGACCTGGACTACAAGATAGCAGAGGAAATGCTGAGCAGAAGCAGGTTCCATCTGCAAATATTAAACGAGATAAAGATCAAACATGAGAGGGGGACAGACATCCTGGGAATTTGGGAGTCATTCCTCCCAATATTCAAACTTCCTCAGGTTAATCAATTCCCTGAGCTTGTGCACATAGTTGCTGAACACTATGATGCATCCCAGAGAGCAGTGCTAGATGCTGAAGGTTCAATCCTGTTCCTCATTACCCCTGAAGCCATCAGGGAGATGTTGCAATTCCAGACAGAGCATAAGTTGGTCCCTCTGTCACTAGCTGATTTAATAGTACAGGGAGCCAGAACCACAGAGGCCCAAATCACTAAGGTCAACCAGCTCTTCATCAAGGCTGACACTTTGCAGACTCCTCCCATCAACTGTGTTTACCTCAATCAATTGGGCCAAGACCTGGTTGACATGATCAGTCCCATCCTGGGATATGATTCAATAGAACATATTGATGAAACAGTTATACAAATGATGCTTATGTTCTCCCCAGGAAGGAAACCAATCCACTATGATTATGCAACATACATATCAGACAAAATGCATGAACAGTTGATGAATTTGCCAAGAGAAAGAGTGTTTAGGTACACCTCCTACCTATATCATCTGCTCATATACTTCCAGCATGATAAATTCTCCTTCCCAAAGAAGAGAGTAGATGCACAGGGCAATCTGAGATCAGTAGTGTATTGGACATCTGTTTTCCACGTATCATGCTACTCTCCATACACCTACTGTGAGTTTATTGATCTTTTCATCCATCCAGCCTTGACTCTACTGATTGGTTCACCTCCTCCTAGACTGACAGAGGACATGAAAAGGTGCCTACATTTGTCAAAAGTATACAGTATTGGGGACTGGTATCTTTACCAACACCACACCGTCATCAGAATATATGGGTGTGAGTTACCCCCATTTAGACTACCCAAATTTGTGCCCATGAGGCTATTTGCCTTAGAATACTTCAGGCAGTTTGGCTATGTGGATATGTTCCACTTCTCAGGCAGAGGCAAGAAAGCACAGCTGAAAATCAAGAGCCAACTTGGCCATTTAGTCTACAATGAAAGGGATGAAGGGTGGAAGGAGGCAGATAGAATACTGGTGGGATTTGGTTTGAAGTACAGTTTTATATGGAAACCCTATGACCCCAACAACTTCATCACAATGAGGAGACTCAAATATAAACTGTCTGCTTACGGTCATCATAGCCTCCCCCAAATTGAAAAATATGCCAATCAAAGCAAGTGGAAAAGGGGAACTCTAGAAGAAGATATAACTCAAAAAGAGCTTGATCAAAGAGCTCTGAACAACCAAAAGAAGATGGCTGACCTTGAGTTTTATGCACAGGTCCCCTCACTGCCAAGCACACAAATTGGAGCAGCAGCCTCCTCTTCAACTACTCCACAGCAAACTACAAAAGTTGCTGGAAAAGTATCAGAAAAAGGAAAGGAAAAGGAAATGGAGGCAGAGCAAGAGCAACAGCAGGAACAGCAGCAAAAACAAAGTCAGCAAGCACAAGAACAAGCAGAAGGGTTACAGCAAGGGCAACAAGAAGACATAGGACAGCAAGAGGAACAGCAGCAAGAAAAACAAGGGCAGGAGCAGCCTGCCCAGCAAAAGGAAACAGTGGATACTCCTCAGACCACTGAACAAGTCATGCCTACAAGACAAGACTCTACATTTGATGCCTCGGTCCTCCAAACCCTCAAAAGGAGGACACATTTGTCTTTAGGAAAAGGGAAAGAGAAACTCCCTTGACATCCTCTATCAATCAAGGAGAGAAAAGGCAAAGACTCAACGATTTTCCAGAAGAGGATATAGCCATCAGAGAAGCATTGGGCATGGGCCCACCAAGTCAAGAAATTTCAGCAAGTTCCTCCCAGCAGGAACTAGACAGGACAATGGGAGGGGAAGTCAGCTCCTCCAGCCAGCAGAAAGAGGAAAGAGTGAGCATAAAGCAGCAGTTCATAGACATTAAGAGTAGGAGTGACCCAATCAAAGTTCAATTATACAATCACCTACTTAACATGGCTCCTTCCAATCAGCAGAGACTCATGTCTGCTTTTGATGTAGGTGAGGGCAAACTGACATTGAGTCATTTTATGCCTACGGCACTCAAGCCACAGTCTTCTGTTGATTATCTCAGGACCAATTTAGAGGTCCTTGCCAAAGACATACACCCCATGGACAAAATTGAGTTGCATAAACAAACAGGGGAAATGGTGTATGCTTCATTGGCCGATAAGACCTTGGACAACTACAAGTTAACAAGCAGTCTGAATGCTACAGCTTCCCAGCTGGAGCTAGAGAGAGCCTCTTCTCAGGCCAAAGACAACAGGATCAAAACCCTGGAAGAAATCATCATAGATATTGGGCACAATCCCAATGATATTAAAGGGATACAAGAGATCTTAAAAATCAGAGATGCTGATATGGCTGCACTAAGGAAGAAGGTTAAACTTCCAGCCACTATCCATCCACAGACTGATGAAGTGGCAAAACAAGGTATGAGCAGGATTCCACTGCTCTGTTAATTTCTGTTTACAAAGAACTTCTGAAGGCACAAGAAAAATTGGGGCAATATGAGGCCACACAAGCACCTCTGAAAGGATCATCAACACAAGCGCAAGAGGGGCAAACATCTCAGCCCCCTCCACAGGTCATTAATCTTGAGGAGACTGCTCCTACTACTGCACCTCCACCTCAGCAGGTTGAACAACCAGCCACATCTACTTCAGCAGCACCCACCAGCAGAGATCAGAGCTTAGACATGCAAAAGCTAAAAAGCGAAATACAAGCTTTAGAAGCACAAATGATGCAGCTGAATGAAACTAAGGAGCAGCTGGCCAAGGTGAATGAAAGGCATGACAAAACAAAAAGAGAAGTAGGAGAGAAGGCCAAAGAAATCAAAGCTCTTAAAGACAAAATCAAGGAGCTTGAGAAAGAGCTAAAGCTAGATAAAATCATAGTCGAAATCAGAGCAATGATATGGTCCAATATTGGTAAGTCCATCAATAACCAGTGGCCATACATTGAGACAATCCATGAGCAACTGGAGCTCATTCCAAAAGCGCAGAGGGAAATCAGAACATCAAGGGCCTTATTGGGGAACATGCCTGAAATTGCAACAAAAATGATCAATGTGCTCAATCATAAGACAAGTTCTCAGTTGACCATCATGGGAATCGCAAACAGAACTGATACTATCCAAATGATCAAGAGGTTCTTACTCTTAGAAGTCTGGTGCAAACGTTAGACAGAAGAACCCAGGATATGCAAACTGAGGTAAACAGGTTCTTTGAGAGGTTTCGGGTATTGGAAAGTAAAGGACTCCCTAGCTTGCTGAACAATGGAGGGAGATTATTCACCCATGAAGAATATGCCAAGAGAGTGAATGTTTTTGCCTCATCACAGGTAAATGAGAAGGCCAGCACCTCAGAAGATACAGGGCCTATCACAGGACAGATTTTCTATGGTAAGATAGAAAATCTACTTTTTATAATGAATGAAATGAATCATCTATTTGATGTAGCCCCCAACTTTTTCAAGTATACAGAAGCTGAAGAGACAATGCAGGCCATCCTCAGGCATCAGCTTCCTACACAGGAATGGTGGACAGATGCCATCCAGAGAATTTTGTAAACATTAAGCCATGCATCAATTTCTGTTTTTTCTATAAATTTTGATGGAAAGAACAGTAAGCAAAATCAGCGGGCATCATAAAGTCAAAGCTGAGCCAACTCAGCAGATGGAGCAGCCAACAAAGCAGGAAAGACAAACGCAGCTGGAAAAGCCGAGAAATTCATTGCGCAGGCAAAAGTAAATGTGTACCTACAGGATCGATACATAGTAATGTAATCGACTCAGTGACTCCTTAAAGTCAAAACAATCATCTGACAGACATAAAGGGCATTTACTCTGCATTTAACGTTGTAATAACTCCCTGCCTACTTTCTGAACACTACTGAAGATATTTTCTCTCTCTCAGATGACTCAATGCCTGAGATATTTTGTATACTTATTTCTATATAAACCCCTGCGCATGATAGAACAGAGGTTGTTGTAATTTTCCTTGAAGAGCTCTCGCTTGCTGTAAGATTCTCAGAGAAATAATACAAAGGGAGAATGGAATTTCCAAAGCTTGGTGTACTTTGATGCGTTGTGGTGAATGGTGAATGTTGCAGGATTCCAGACTGTTTTCATAAAACAATAAGTTTTCTCAAATCTCTGTATTACATGTTTTCGAGTCTTTTGTTCTCTTTTATTGTTCAGATGTTTTACACTTAATAGCAAAGTAGAAGAATGGTTCCAGGACTTAATCCATGATTACCCTGAACTCAAACTGAGCTATTATCCATGTTTTCCTCAGATACAGTAACAGAAGTGTAATTCTTAGTTGCTGCACTTTGAAACTGTATCTTTCGCTGTGATAGACATTCCCAGGGATTCAAGTTTTGCCCCTGTGACATCTGTCTTTTCTCATAACCAGTCGGTGGAAACATTTAAAAAAGTGAGTGAAAATTCTTGAATGTTTTCATTGTTTTTGTTTGTCTTACCTGTTTCCTGTTATTAATCAAAATTTGTTCTATAAAACATCCAAATGGCCCTGTAAGTTTCACCGGTTCATCTCAAAGTTTCTGGACACCTACAGCCACAGACTCCATTGCCCAATGACACTTAACTCTTTGAGGACTACATCACAGAGACCTGAAAGGAATTCTTCAACCACAATATAAACAAAACCTGTGCTCAATACCTAGCCTAAAACATTATCATTACAGATACAAATCATAAAGAGAGAGCCCTCTCTGATCACAGTTTGGCTAGAAACAGTGATTAAAAGATTGGTTAGTGGTTACCCCGGCCGTATTCCCTTGGGAGTCATAGGGAACAACCTGGGTGTTAACACCAGGTACTAATGGTGTCGACCTCTCAAAAGCAAAATGATGCTTTGATTTCGACAAAATGCAAAAACTGCGGGAATCCGCAGTCGTCGAACAGTAAAGGAAATGATCAACCAAGCAGTTCGACGACAACTTCGACAAAAGTTGTGCCACCATTTACTACGGGAAGCATTCCTATGATCCAGGGAAGGAATCACTCTCTCCAAAATATCGGAGTCATTTTCCTAAAAGACCCTACTTTAATGGGTACTTCCGCATTGCCGCCTTCAAATAATCTGGCGGAAATGACCACAATGGAATATGAGACCTTCTGTTTCTAGCGGATCTGAAAGATCGAGGATAGTTCCTATCTCAGGTCAACCTCGTTAAAAAATGAAAAACCATGAGGATAGTTCTTTTACTATGTCAACCTCATTAAAAAATGAAACAATCCCCTTTCCAGATCTCAATGGTAAACCTTCATTCCAATCAACAAAGTTGAATGCAATGAAGCTTGGGGGGCATGCACCTCGATTTGCATTATTATGCTGGGGGCATGCAAACTTTTCATTCGAGCAGTTTTAGCACATATTTCATGCTCGTTAAAAAATAAACGCAAAGATCCGAGCAGTTTTAGCACATAGTTCATGCTCGTTAAAAAATAAACATAAGTTGTGAGCAATCTTCCCCTAGAGTTCAAGCTCATCCAGAAAAAATGAACCGGTAAATAACCGTGGTAAATGTAACCTTTGACAGCCATATTAAAGCCTTGGTCGTGTTTGTGCACCGTCACCTCCATCCGTTCATTTGGCCAATCGTTCATCTCCATATGTGTGTTTACCTATTTTGAGGAACATCTGCGAAGAGTGATTTCACCTAGCCATCCTTGTGACACTGCCGTGATTGGAAAATTCCAACCTGTACCTGGAATCTGCTGCTATCCCTGTTCATCACTCGTTCCTCAAAAAACGAGTCTTCTTTGAGCTCTTTTCACTGACTCGTAAAATATGAAAAGTTTGCCGAGTTTTGGCCTGCCAGCTCGTTAAACGACCGGAACGCTATCCCTCCTCTAGCTTTTAATCTTTTTGGACCTGAGGGATTATTACACAAAAAGATCGAGCGCTTGTCTTGTTCGGCTCGTAAAAGTACCGAATAGCCATCCCTTCTGTATTGTTTTATACTTTTTCGGACTTAAGGGATTAGATGACGAAAAAGGAATCATGGAGTTGACTTTCTGTACCTTTTCAGACTCTCTAAAAATGAAAAGGACCGAGTTTTCCTTGTCGTTAGACTCGTTAAAATGATTAAATAGCGACAAACTTGTCTTTAGACGAGAACGAGTTTCCCTATCGCTAGGCTCGTTAAATCATAGCGATGGGCTTGCCCGAAGGGCAGGTTATAGAACAAGCATATGTTATCCTCCTCAAGCTTGACAAAAATAAAGAGGTACTGGTCAGAAATGACTGGGGAAAAATTGGGAGAACATCAAAGTTTAATGGTAGCAAGCCACTCTTGAACATGACACTTTTCCTCCGTACCACCGGGTTGGGTTGTTTCATTCACCGGTCTCACCGCCATGGTCCTCGCCAAACCATCCACATTTGGGGTAATGCTACCGATCCATCGCATCAGTGTCGTTATATGTTCAAGAGGGGTCATTCTGAAAGTGTCAACCGTGTCCCATCCACTGCCATACATTATCCTTCATCCATTCATGATCGCCACCCTGAATCATATGTCACAGTTTGTTTTCACCTCCACTAAAATCATTAGCTCCGTTCCGTGTCACTGATGTGGGATTCATTAAGGCCCTCCTTTGACGGATCGCTTCTTGTCGACTTCAGCTCATTATCCAAGAAGTTGATCTAGGAACACCCCCATCAGTACTTTGAAGCTTGCATGCCTCAATGGCAAGTTTCTCACTTCCGGCGACAGGTATACATCAATGACCTTCGACCAGAAGATTTTGCGTGGCGTTCGACGCCAAGTCCTTTATTCACGCCACGTGAATTGTACTGCAGTACCTTGAGGGTCATCGTCATCATTGGTGATTCCTCTCGCGCTTGTTAACGGTTTTCATTATTGACCGGTAATCAAGCGATGTCTTTCCATGTTCGACTTCAGTGCAATTCTCACATGGATCGACTTGTACTTAGAGTGAAGATCGAACGAGTTTGAAGACCCCAGATCTAGTTTCATCCATCCGGGCTGCGATATATATTCAGGAAATATAAAATCATTTGTCATGTACATCATTGCAACAGATGATCATCCTATTCAAAGGATGATAATTTCAGCAGAAAATTATCAGTCTACCTTCAGACGATCGTCTGTCATATGTACCAAAATGTATTTATAAAAGCTGAGCATGGGAATGCCCGCCTCAGCTAGATCATGAAAATAGAATGAAAAATAATGTATTGTATTGTATTGTATTACAGGGCGCCTCCTCAGCACTGGAACGAACTTCGGACCCTCTAGATAAAGCATTTCACCCGATAAACGGCCTCATACTTTAGGGGGCAACTGTTATAGACATTTTTGTGCCTCGCGACATGGAGCATGAAATGTCAATAATTACAGGGATCCTCAGTCCCTAAACATGTTGTTCTTACCCCTAAAAGAACAAGGTCATCAAACAACAGCACTTCCAATCAGTTCTCCACCTGAAAACACTTCAAAACAGGCTTATTTTGGATCATGTCAGCTGCTCCACTGAGCATCTGCGCTGGAATGCAACTGCTCCTCCTTGTACCTGCGCTGGAAGTCAAATCTAATGAAGGCTACCTGCGCTGGGCGAGATTGGCCAAGTGGCACAGTCATTCTGCAAGGTGTCAACTGCCCAGGAAGCTTCCAAACTGACACTTGGTTCATGAGATTCGCCCTGTGATGAGTAAGAGGTACTTGATCACCATGTGTAAGCAAGGATCTCCAAGTGGACTCAAGAACTGAAGATTAACTGAAGAGGGAGAGGACACAAGGCAGCTTCATGTCAGTCTCAAGCTGACTCATCCTTTCTTCTTCTCTCCTATATATAGAGCTCTTCTATGAGGTCTAAGGAGGCTGGAATTTTGTGTAAAGCAAGGAGGTGCTGTTGGATTACAGTTAGAGCTATTGGGTGATTGTTTTACTAGAGGTGAAGAGGAGAGTTCTTGCTGTTGGGGAGGTGCTGCTGGATTGGAGCCATCATTGGTTGTAACCTTCTCAGAACCCTGTTACTTCTATCAATAAAGTTTTGCATGTTCTCCTATATACTTGTATTACATTGATGGATTGTATTTACTTGTATATTTGATTCACTCTAATCCATGCATCAGTTATGAGTACATGTATCTTGTAGTTTCCTCTCTTGTTTTGTGCAGGATCTGTGTGTAGCTGGACCGGCAAAGAGAGCAAGGAGCTGGGAACAAGAGACAAAGAGAGAGGACAAGGATCGACTAAGCGAAAGACACCAGGTTGGTTAATCTTTTCATCCTTCTCTCTGTACTTTCATAAAGGAAAATATCAAAGCTTTACTTTCAGTTGTTGCTAAAGACTGTCACCTTTAGAGTAGGGATAGGGTCATCCGCATCGGATACTTTTCCCCACAACACCATGTGGCGCTTTTCCCTCCAAACCCTGAACCCTAGGGCTTGGAGTACCTCCCAAGCTACAAAAATAAACACTCCCTCTTAGTGAGGAAGGTACTTCCAATACTAGGAAGTCTCCCATCATCATAATCACTTACTGGCTTGTTAGGACCTGACCCAGGTTCAAAGTTAATTAGCCAAACAAATTCTTGTACTACTAGCCCTTTCGGCAACAGAAAGCAGAGCGCAAACTGAGGTCTCACCCGAAGTAGTATGGGGGGTGCTGGAACTAGGTTTCCACACCCTTGAGATGTTTGAGAGGTTGAACTGGTCCAACTGTTAGTCCTTTCACGTAGGTTGCTTTGCGCACTTCCCAGGCCTTCGTGCCCTGATATACTTGCCTTTGCGCGGCCCTAACCAGGGGTTGTGGGGCTTTTGTGCTGCTAGAGAAACGCTCTACTCTATTCCCCTAAGTCGCACCTGAGATCTTACTTATCTTCCTATGCCAGTTAATTATCTTCCCGTAAATGGATGCCTTATGTTATATTTATTTATACAACATATATAAGTTCACACCGCAAATAAACAGTACACTTGCAATTTATACCCAATAATACATGTAAACAGGAAAAGATACATAGAAATATGGTAAACTTCTCTTTATTAATTCTTCCAACAATTACAGACTCGACCTGCCCTGCGCACTCAGGTACAGGGGTCCGTGCACTCAATTGCGGACTACTAGGCCTCTACGCACTTAACTGCAGAGCCTTCTTCTACTCTATGACCCAACGACACACTTTACACTTCGACTCAATCTCTTAGACTCATCATGCTTCTTCTTGCTACTCTCTCTTCTACACTTAGAGCCTCTCTTTATTTATACAATCCCATGGTCTGCGGACCATGGGTAGGTCTATCAAGGTGACATTACATTACAAAAACAAGGGCGGACAACCCTGTGACTCTATTATGACTTCGAACTCCGCACCCACAATTTGCAGAGCGTTTACAAAGGACTTGGTCAAAACTTGGGCTTTAAGCCCCAAAACATGCCTTCGGGGGATTCCTTGCCCAACAGGCCCCCAACACAAACATCGCAACTCACCCTCGAGTCACTCTGTCAGCATAGAGATCTTCGCGTGGAGTCCCTCCAACTCTGTCCGAACTGCTACAAGGTCGGCAGTGAACTGAACGGCTGCCTGCTGGATCTCCTATACGAGTTGTTTTGAGACCGCGGTGTCGGAACTACTTCCCTGCATCTGTGCCTATGTCCCATGCATTTGTGAGAGCTTGCCTTAAATTTTTTTCATGATGGTGAAGGCCTCATCAATCCAAGGTTAAACATGCGCTTTCAGGACTGCTTCATTGTGCCGTGCTGCGTCCACCTATTCTTTTAGTGCTTTGGCCTGTTGCATCCGTGCGAGCCTCTGAGTGAGGGCCACAGTCTACGCAGTTCCTTTGACACTGTCATACTAGTGCTGGAGTTCATGTGCCTCTCTCTCTATGCACTGGATGTTGGGGTCCTCCTACAGGTTCGTGAGGACCTCAAATGACTCCTCCGACATTCTGGTTCAGTCCCTCACTGCACTACCGATCTCATCCAGTCCTGCTGTAATAATGCTGGCACGCTATTCTCGTACTTCCGGAGGGGTGGATGGCTGTGCCTTCAACCGCAATTCTGAAATTTGAAGGTTCAACTCCAGTTGAACCTTAGTCATTTCTTCTCGCGCCTCGTGCACCCCTGCTGCTAGCCTATGGATGCACACCTTTGCTGGTGTATCTGCTGGGATGGCCAGCTCAAGGACATTTTGACAAGCTTCGTCCAGTACCTGTACCAGCTGTCGATTCTGCGGCACCACTTCGTCGCACTGCAAGCTCAGCTGTTCCATGTTTATCTTCTACTCTCTTAGTACTTGCAACGTGCGGCTCTCCCTAGCCCGCAATTCTGCAGTAATTCCATCCTGTGGAACATATAATGTCTCCTGTGGGAGTGCAACCATGTTGATCCCGATACCCTTTACTACGCTAATCGTAGGCCTGTCGGTCTCATTTTATTGTCACCAGTGCCCCTTTCGGTAGCACTATTGTATTGGTTGTCTGAGCACGCAACATCTGCTCTGTTGTAATCGTCCCTAATGTGAGGCTGGTCGAAAGGGTACCAGCCTGAGGAGTGCACACATGCAACTCCTGCAGCTATGCTCTAAGGGCTCCCAACACAATTTGGTTCTCTTGCGCAAAATTTCAAAGGGCTTTGGACATGACATCGCGCACTATCTCGCCGATGTCGTGCAGATCACCCTCGGTAAGGGTGATTGGGTCAATAGACAACTTTGATGCCTTGACCTTCTTGCGTGGCCCCGTCCGCTCGCTCGAGCGTTGGCGATTCAACTGTGTAGACGCAGTTTGTGGGTCCATGCCTTTGTCCTCTTCCTCTGCTTCCTGCCCATGCGAAGGTGACTTTTGGCCCTCGTGCGCCTTCTCGGCTGCCTCCTACATTATTGTTGCTGTTGCAGCCATTTTCTATTCTGATGTTGTTTGTGCAGTGTCCCGTGCCTCTTGCGCTTCTACTGTCACTGCCTCCTTCCTTCTCTTCTCAGCCAACTGCGCTATGCGCAGTTTGGCCTCCTCTTTCTTCCTCTGCGCCGCAGACTTCAGTGTGCCACTCCGGCGGCCATGTCTCAAGTACATCAAAGATTAGATCATCTGTGGCTACAAAGGGTAGCTCTCTCCATTGCTTGGCTGGGTCCTTGCATGCTCTGATGTATATGTTGTGGAGGTCCGCTTTAAACTCTGCAAAAATTTGTAGGTTATCGTATATAGTGGGTGATAACCGCGGATTGCGGTTAATCCCCATCTTGAGGTTCATTTCCATGAACACCTAGAATATCTTGTTTTCACGGATCCGGTTTGCGTCCTTCGTTACCTAGAGCGAAGCGTACTTTGCAGCCTTAGGCAGATCCCTGTCAATTGTGGGGAACTGACTGTCCTCCGGCCATTCCCCTGCCATGAGCATTATGGACAACAGAAGCCATGCATAGTGGAACGTTTTGCCTTGTTCCTGAGCCTCGCAACAATTCTCCAATAATTCCTTGTAGAGGAACTCAGACCAGTTAAACTAGACCCCCTCTGCGCATTGCTCAACAAGTGCAACCACTAGCGTGGGTACCTCGTCTGCGCATCACTTGCCCATAACCTCACCCACCAGTATCTGGGTCGCTACCTTAACTTCTTTGTGGTTGATGTTGGATATGGCGTAGCAACTTTTCTTCTTCTCCAGTTTATATTTCTTCTTCATGGCCTCCGCGATGGCCAAGTCACTGCTTTTCCCTTTAGAGATACCTCTCCTTTGCATGGGAGTCGGGTAATGCAGTGAATCAAGTGTTCTGTGATGGGGATGGGCTCCTCTAGCCACAAACACCCACCATGCACCAGGCAGAGCATCTAATTGATGACGAAAAATGTTAATGGGGTGCAATGGAAATGCGGCACCCAAAGCAGGTTTAGTAACCTTGCCATTTCCACTATGCGCAACCATTTTCGTGGCTCTAATTTGGTAACCCCCATCGCAGTGTTCTTCTTAGGCTTCATGAGTTGTGCGGTCTCTAGGTGAGGGAACTTCTCATGGTCAGCAAGGTCCCAACCTTCAAATTTTAAGCTAGGAACCCATCCTAGGTGTGTGCCCTAATAAATAATGTCGTATGGGAGGATCGGGGTCTGGAGAGAGCTCTTGCTCTTGTCAAGATCCTTGGGCACTTTATCCTTCCCCTTCCACCGGGGGTTATAGGCAGGCAGCTTTGTTGGAGGGTACGCAAGCTCAGTTTCTTCCTCCATGCCTTCAACCTTGTCTTCCTCGATGATAAGGTCCTCCAGGTCTTCCTCCTCCTCATCGGTTTCTATGTTAACGGCTTTCCCCTTCTCCTCCATTGTCAGCCTAGTGCACAGCCGGTTTCGTGGGGACACACGTACGGGAACCATCTCATGTTTTTCTTTCTTTGGCCTCGGTATGTGTGGTGATTTAGGGATTTCTGCCACAATACCGGCACCTTCTGGGGCATCCCCGTTAGTTAGGGCCTGCGCATCCTATTCAGTGGTCATCTTTATAATTTCCATAACTTCCTCAGATGCTACCATCATGTCCGATCATAAATCTATCACTCGCGTACTTAGGGGCTCAATCAATGTTCTACACAGGTCAAACAGGGCTTTGCTAAGGCTACGCGAGGTATACAACAGCTCAATTTTCAAATGACCAAGTGTTTTTTACTGGGCAACCCTTTGTAATTTATAGCGCCTTTTGAATTTTAATTCCACCATTCCCCCCAAATCCAGTTCATTAATGCTCCCTTGGCGGCCAATTTTCCCAAATCTTGCCCATAAATCACATCTTAAATGCCTGTCGCTCACTCCATTTGGTCTTAAGTCGAGCATCACATCGTAAATAGTGACTCCAACGGTTACTTTCTGGCCACCCCGTGCAGCAGTGCAGCCCCCCTTGCATGGTCACAGACCTTGTGACTCTTTGCTTCTGTGCGTAGCTCCAACATCGCGCAGCTCTCAGACAGAGTAGTTTATAGTCCCGCACCTCCTTTCAACTACCAGGAGTGCTAAGACTATAATTTCCACAGCTAGTCAGGTGGTCGCACCACCTATATAAGGTTTCATTCGGTCATCCATCACTTTTCCTGGAAATTACCCACCTTTTATTGTTACTGGCAGCGTCGCGCACTTTATCATCTATAGCACGCCACCCTAGTTGATTCGCTTAGTAATGTATGGTCCAAGCCAAGGCATCAGACTGATCAATTTGTGGCGATAGTCCTCAAACTTTTCAGCATGATTGTGTGCACCCTATTTTATCACCGTGGTCTTCTTATCGAGAAAATCTTCCTTTATCTCATCATCCAGCTTCTTGACTTCCACTTCTACCAAAGCACTTTTCACCCTTAATCGCACCCTTTCTTTCCCAAGTTCTTGGAGCCTACAATTTCCCTGTTGGATTTCTTCTTCCAAGGTTCCGCGAACCGTCATATCTACCAGTGTTGCCATGCGTGGACTAGGCATTTCATGCTCTGTGGGGATTATAGCGTTCGCTTCATAATCCAGCCTCAGAGTTTCCTGCGTCGTTAGTTTCTTGCACGCGGTCCTATAAACCCATAGAACTGCTAGTATGCGTAGGTCCCAGTTAGTCCACTTCACATTGTGGACCTTGTTCAGCGCTTCGCATACTTTGTTAAACGCTTATGTGTGGATAACCTTCTATGCTCTTGGTCTTTCCATACTCCGTGGTCCCAACCAGAGGGGTCTTCGCACCATTGCCTCACTCGCACCTGCTTACTGACCGTGTCTCCTAATGTGAAGACTGTGTGCATCTGCGCAGGTTTCGTACCATATGCCTGCATCCATCTGGAGAGGTGGGCGTGCAAACTATTTTGTCTGGCAATCTTGTCTTTTAATCGCATTTGAGGCTTCCCAAACCGCATGTGCATCATCCTCCTACATTCGCGCCAATCCTCAAAGCTCCCTTCATGCATACTCCACAACCTTACGGGCGTAGCGCACAGTACCCATTTCAAGGCTTCAAAAAGTTGTTGTTCCGACACTTCTCTTTCAAATCTGTTTAGGAAGTCATCCACCTCACTTAACCCATCATACGTAGGCAACTCCATTACCTCTGTTGATATGCAGTGTAGCGATCTCGTCATCATGTTACAGTTCAGTTTGATTACCTCGTGTAACTGGTTCTGCCATCATTCTATTTCCTCATCCGAATCTAACGTGCAGGAGCTTTTGTGCTCCCATGAGATTCATCCATCCACGGTCAGATTCACCTAGTCTTGCTCTTGCACAGTTATCTTGTATATGCAATCCAAGTCATCATCGCTATCATAGTCACACACCGGCTTCGTGTAGAGTGATCCTTCTGCAGGGTCCAAAGGTACAACTATGGGCAAAGACTTTTTCTCAAAATTCATCTTGCGCTTCTTCATATTTATCACCCCATTCATGTCAGTGGGCCAATCTATTCCCAATAGCGTAGGGTAGGGATTGTTGTCATCAACAATCTCTATCACTTTGAAATCTAGCTGCACGCTTGCCCCTTTGATATCTACTGTGATTCCCTATAATCTCCCCATAGGTAGGATCTTTTGCTGGTTTTCCATTCGCAGTTGGATAGGAGACCATTGCAGCGTAGGCCTTCCCATGTGCTCCTAGGTCTTCTTTGGCAGGACAATCATGTCCAACCCTAGATCTAGAATCACTTGGTCCATCTCATATTCTCCAATCTGTGTTGTCAATCTCATCTCCCTTCTCGTTCACGTCGTGTGATTTCTGAGCTTCTGGACTACGCGTGGTTCTCCTGGTGCGGTCCCAGCTCATCTATCTATGAGTTCCTGCAACCCCTTTACAGCCTTACTATTGTGCAGTAGCTTCATGCATGTTTCCAAGAATGTTGTGAGCATCGATGGGTCCATTTCCGGCTCCAGTATTTCTTTACTTCCTGAAGTGGAGGCATCAACAAAGCTCTTCTTGGCTTCCATGAAGGTTTCCTTAGCGCGCTCCAAATCAAACTCTGGTTCCTTCATTGGAGCCTTGCAAACCCAAGTGCTTTCTTTGGGCTACTTTCCTTTGTCATCTCCTATCGTAATTCCACTTCGGAGCACAATATTCACATTAGGGTCTTCCTCGCGTGGCTCAGATCTCATCATTTGCAAGTTTTGAGTCCGGGGAGGTTGGAGTGCTCCTTTATCATGCAACCTGGCTATTAGTGTGTGACAATCCTCTCTCTCGTGATCAAACAATGTACAATACAAGCATGATGGCCACATTGGTTTTGTATAATCATGGGCATAATATCCTGGTCCTCCGCAATTGTAACATATCAACTGTCTATGACCTCTTCCTGGTCCTCCTCCACCTCGGCCTCGTCCGCGCCCCTGAAATCCAGTTCGCGCCATCCCTGTGTTCTGGTCAAGGGGCCGCGTTTTGGCCTGAACTCTGTAGGTAGGAGTCTGATCCATCATCAACTCATAACTTCTACAGGTGCACTCATCATGTCCCACTGATCTACAGAAATTACAGAACAACTGCTATGAATTTTGCGTGTACTTTTGTAATAAATGGCAGTTATTTGTAGCATGCTTTCCTCCTATCTGACAAATCACGCACCATAATGCAGGCACCGCGCTCGGTCCTGCTTGTGCCTCTGGTCTCAATGGAATTGGTCCTCCTCCCGTGAGGTAATTCGCGAACACCGGGCAATGGTCCTTGTCATGTCCCTGACCCTTGCACTTTACACACCATACCTCATCGTGCACTTCTGGGCAAGTTGTCCTATCTTGTTTCAAACTCTGCATCTCAAGGCACAAGTTTTTCAACTGCATGTGAATCTGCTAAACTCCTAGGTTGGGGTCCTGTATCAGGGTCTCGTGCAATCTCATTGTGACCTCCAAAGCCTCGACCTGAGTTGTTAGCCTCTGTTGTGACAACACATTCCTTAGATGCGGCATTAACGATGCTACAAACCATTCGTGGTGTTTTCCATCCATCAACATCATGTTAGCTTCGCGAATTGTGTACTTCAGTCTCTGATCCAACTCCTAAGGGGTTTCACCTGGTAGCATTGTGATTTCCTTGAACCCAATGATCGAATGCACCTCTGACTTCGGCCTGCTAAATTCTTTGTTTAGCGCAGTTTGAATATCTACGATCCCTGCGTTCGAATTGTCATTGGAATGCTTAATGTACCAAGTCAGCACAATTATGCAAAGTGCTAACCAATGTTGCTTTCTTTATATTGTCATCCGTGATTCCCTGTGCTTCCCAGACAACTTTTATCATAAACCAAAACTGGTCTAGATCTTCATTCCCTATTCCCTTGAACACGGGAAACTTTATCGCACTTTCCATATTGATTCGCAGTGGTGGTGGAGTTGGTATGGGCAAATATGGGGGTGAAGACGGTGAAACTGGCGGTGGTGTGGGTGGGGGTGGTATGTGTGGAATCCTTTGTCTTATCAAATTGATCACACTTCTCAGTGAGACCTTCGCGAGCTCTTCTTCACCCCCTCGCGGAGGTGAAATCGAGGGGCTAGTTTCTAGTTCTCTACTACCTTTGTTTCTGTGTATTCTCCCACTTCGTGTAGCCCAAAACATCAATTTATTCGCATAACCCGTTTTTCACACAGTAGCATTTTAATCCAAGTGTGCAAAGATTTAATGTACTTACCATGCGGCCCTTTGAGGAAGCGTTGTTCTGCCTTGCTATAGCTGACTGAAGTGTCTACAATGAACTCAGTGATGAATCCTCCTATAATTCGATCGAGCCAGCGATCAATAGCGTGCACGAGCTTATCCTCCAATGCTTCTAATCTGCGCCCCAGTTCTGGAGTCCACACAATAAGTGTGTCGAGCTTACATCTTCCTTGGCTATATGCTAGCTTCATGATCCACTCATATAGCTCAGTAGGGAAAGATGCAAAGAAAACTTCATGGTTCTTTGTGTATAAGTAGCAGTCCAACCACCCTTCCTTTGATAGTCGCGGATTCCTATTTTCCTGCACCACGAACTCATGGATCTTTCTATCCAATCAATCTTCAATTCCTTTCTTTGTCAGATTCCATCGATATGACATCAGACATCTCTATGTAGGTCCTGGTCCTAGCAACAGAACCATTTGTTGGGTTGTTGGGGCCTGACCCAGGTTCAGAGTTAATTAGCCAAACAAATCCCTGGATGTCTCACCCGCAGTAGTATGGAGGGGTGCTGGAACCAGGTTTCCACACCTTTGAGATGTCTGGGAGGTTGAACTAGTCCAACTGTTAGTCCCTTCACACAGGTTGCTTCGTGCACTTCCCAGGCCTTCGCGCCCTGATATACTTGCCTTCACGCAGCCCTAACCAGGGGCCATGGGGCTTTCGTTCTGGAGTAGCACTCTGCGCTATTCCCCTAAGTCACACATGAGATCTTATTTATCTCCTATGCCAGTTAATTACCTTCACGTAAGTGGATGCCTTACGTTATATTTATTTATACAACACATATAAGTTCGCGCAGCAAATAAACAGTACACTTGCAATCTATACCCAATAATACATGTAAACAGGAAAAGATACACAGAAATATGGTAAACATATCTTTATTAATTCTTCCAATGGTTACAGAATCGACCTGCCCTGCGCATTCAGCTACAGGGGTCCGCACACTCAGCTGCGGACTACTAGGCCTCTACGCACTCAGCTACAAAGCCTTCTCTTACTCTACGACCCAACAACACACTTTACACTTCGACTCAATCTCTTAGACTCATCATGCTTCTTCTCACTACTCTCTCTTCTACACTTAGAGCCTCACTCTATTTATACAATCAAGCTGACATTACATTACAAAAACAAGGGCAGACATCCCTGTGACTCTATTATGACTTCGCGCTCCATGCCCACAATTCGTGGAGCTTTTACAAACGCCTTAGCCAAAACTTGGGCTTTAAGCCCAAAACATGCCTTGGGGGAATTCCATGCCCAACATCACTACTCGCAACACTTGCCCAAATCATGGTGCTCACAATGGTAGAAATCCCTATACAGTGAACTATGCCCTTCTTAGAAGTATCGTTGTCATTGTTGGAAGCACCTTTCTTATTCTTCTTATCCTGTAACATCTTCCACTCTCTCCATGATTTCTTCTTGGAAGCTGTAGGAGCACCCTTGCTCTCCACTAACTACGCGGTCTTCTTGGGCTGCAGAGTCTCACTCTAAATCTTTAGCTCCCTCTTGAACTAGACTCCCTCTGAGTCTCTGGAACCAGGACCTTCTTGAGAAGGTGTACCTTCTTCTCAGGAACCTATGCCTACTCCTCTAAAGAATGCATCTGCACCTACACCTACTCCTACTTCTCTGGAATATGCACTTGCTCCACCTTCTTCTTTCCATGATCCATAAGCTTTCCCTTCAACTTGTAGAGACCATGATCTCTAACTCAGAGTACAATCCCATCAGACTTAGAGACTTCAGGCCTCAATCTTGCCTTCCCATCCTATAACAAGTCCTTAAACCCTTTCCTCTCAATCATAGAGACATAAATCATGCTATATCTGAGTCTTAGTACAAACAGTACATCCTAGACCCGCATCACACGTCCTGTCTCCCTCCTGAATGGCACAACACCCGATTCTTGGATCTCCAACTGACTCTTATCACCCAACATCATGTGCAACTTTGAGTCCGGTTCAGCTAGAGTCTAAAAAACCTTCTATGACCCTATCATATGCTTTGTCGCACCATTGTCCATGTACCATCCATCCTCATTGATAGTACCCTGCGAGAAATCAAAAATCATAGCAAATTCCTCCTCTTCTAATATCCTTGAGAGATCATCTACCTCAGCTGAAGTGGCAACAATGGCGGCCTAATTTCCTTTCCTCTTCTCATTATTTACCTTTTTCTTCATCGGACATCTTGATGAAAATTGACCCATCTCTCCACAGTTGAAACACTTGACTTTACTAAAGTCCTTTTTCTTACCCTTCATTCGCGATGCAAGTGCCATGTCATCATTTGAAGCCTTCTTCTTCGGATGAAGATCCTCATCTCGCAAATATTCCTGGATGAATTCATCCCACAGCCTATCTCAGTCTGGCAACTTCTCCCTGGAAATGATGCCTTTGATGAAGGGCTTAAAATCCTCGGTGAACCCTTTCAAGGAAATCCTTACCATATCTCCATCTAAGGTAGACACATTGATGGCAACAAGATCATCTTTGACCTGAGACAATATTATCATATACGAGGTCACGCTTTCACCCTTTATCATCTCGGTGGACTTTAACTTATCCTCCAATACTAGTACCTAGTTCTTGTTCTTATTCTAGAACAAATTTTGAAGAGCCATCCACATCTCATATGAATTGTTCTTCCCGAATAAATGAGGTATTAGGGAATCCTTCAGACCATCTAGGATGATCAATCTCACCCTCGGATCCAAATATTCATATATTTCTAGCTCCTTAGGGTCAATTGGCTTCTTGATCTCTTTCTCGGTGAACTCCCAGAGCCTGATGACCTGTAAGACCAACTTGATCCTTTCCTTCCAAGGACTATAGTTTGACAAACCCTCCAACCTGTTCTCATACCAGAGACCTGCCTGCAACTTCGACATTGTAGTCAGCCCTTCACTTACACTGTGACCAAATCCCTCTTATGTTGTAATTCGTTGCGCACAACTCTAATTTACTTACTTCCAAAGTATGCCAGAAACCTGGCTCTGATACCATGTTGAATTTCCATGACCTTGGGTCTAGGTTAGAGTCTTAAAATCATTGATGCTACTAAACCAAGAATGTCAACCATAAACTACTTTGCATAGCATAAATATAAAGTAGTAAATCACATATGCACAAATATACACACTTTTTAACAAAATTTTACAATCACCAATCTTCATTATATTAAACCAAATCTGAATAGTACAACAGTCTAGGGTATACAAGATAAATAACAAACTTCATTGCAACTTCGATGTCGTATCTTGTCCTGACGGTCCTTCACTTTTGTACTGCTCACTAGATTCCCCTTAGTCCTTCAAAGGAGAACACATTGATACTCCTGGAGGGCGGCCACCTATCACTGCTACAAGTTGCTTCTACTACAATGAACACGAGCTCATCAAACTACTCTTTGCGTAGGCCTAATTCCCGAGCTTCAATATGCCTTCTAGTAGCCTCTTTCATCCATCAAAGAGCTACTCATAAGGCTGCAATATTCACCCAATCATGCACCAACAACACCCTTATTGTCTGCTGCTCTAGGGCTACTTTGGGTAGCCAACACACTGCCCTGCAATCAGATCAATGGTACCCAACCATGTCACTGCAATATCTACTTCTAGTTGAAGTTTCTTCACATCCAAGACACCTCCAACATGCTAGAATGATCCAAATACAATCACCAAACTATGACCAAACACATACCAAAACGTTGTTGTTGTGAATTGTGAAATGCTGCGATTTCTAGGACTAGTTAGGGCACTAACCATAGTCCCCAACTACCCAAGAAACATGCCCAGAAATTAGTCCTATTGTTGTGGCTCCTCCTCCAAGTGTTGTTGCTATTTTGTGCTACTCTCCTAGGGTAGTTACAACCCTAAACATGGGATTGTCTCCCTAAGAGGACCGTGGCACCCTTAAGAAGTCCAAAATAGGGTTGTGGCAGCCTCCTGCAAGGACTTTCCACCCTCCACAACAGCCCTAACTCCTCCGTTTCTCCTCCTATGGTTGTGGCCTCCTCAAATAAGGTTGTGACCCCTCAAAACAAGCATTTTGATGGCTTTTCATTACCCTTTAGACAGTCCAAACCCACACACTACAACTTGGCCACCTTTATAAGATTTTGGACCCCAAAACATTCCTCTTCCTCCTCGTTGTATGCCTCTCCTTGTTGCGTCCTCAATTTCAAAGCTATCTGAGTTCTTCTTAGGTATGTATTGCCCAAGTGGATTTCTAAAACACATGTCTTCACCCTCCTTTTATAGCCTAAGGAGGGGCTCCACCAAATTAGTGAAGAGACCCTTCTATTGGAATAATTTACATCAAGCCTACATGACTTGCGAAACAATAATTAATTTTTCAACTTCAAAAAATCATTTCTCCACTTCTACAACTTAGAATTTGACGATTCTTGAAGCGTTAGATTCATGTTTCTGCCCTCTATCCTCCCATGCCATCACATGTAGAAATTTTCCTTCGGAATTGCCCCAAACACGATTGGGTGCAAAACCCCATCCTTGGGATGCAAGCCCACAAGTGACCCTTATGGTGCTTTTCCCTCCAAACCGTGAACCCTAGGGCTTGGAGTACCTCCCAAGCTACACAAATCAACACCACTCACCCAAAGAGCCTCTACCACCCTCATCAGGAATATATGAAGAAGGCCAAGGGGAAGTCCAAAACACCTGTGCAAAAATATACTAGCCCATTTAGGGAAGCCATCGATGAAAAATTTCTTGGGGCGGGATTGTTTTCGGATATAGTATGCACTAGTGATGTAGGGTACTCTTTGTGGGAGAAAATATATAGGTATTTTGAATACAAAGGTCCCCAGGTGACCATCAGGATAGTAGATAGACACATATCAAGCCTTATTCTCCTCCTGAGTTGGCGATGCTTGTTAATTTG
Organism: Pinus tabuliformis; assembly: GCA_031772625.1. NCBI lineage: Eukaryota > Viridiplantae > Streptophyta > Pinopsida > Pinales > Pinaceae > Pinus > Pinus tabuliformis. The sequence goes on along the minus strand of CM062806.1, from coordinate 171,427,000 downwards.
CAAGAGTCTTGACAAAAGTGGATAGTGGAGCATGGGACCACCTCTAAGGATCAAGAGAGCTGACATTGAGGATCTCTCTTGATCTAAAAACCATATCATATCTCTGCCATTTTGGCAACTTCTATATGTTTTATTTTCAAGAAGGTATCAAGTTTTTATGTAATTATTAGAGCAGTTAGGCCTCCGACATGCTGGCACAACTAATCAGTTTAGATAGTTGTCACTCTAGAAGATATTTTTGTAACTCTTTTTGTCAGAAATTTGGCTATAAGAGGGAAGAGGGAACTCATTTGAAGCATTCAATCTTCTATTCAAGAGACCATTATATTTCTGCAAATTTGGCAACTTTCTACAACAAAAGGACATGTATGTTGTTCTTAAAGACTAATGAAGAAGTTTTTGGTGATTCCAAGCATTGATATGTGGAATATGTGTTCTTCTCTCTGTGTATCATTTTCATATGTGTTTCTTTCCTCTTAGAAATCGTGTAATTGTAGTTGCTGGAACTAAATCTTGTATGTCATATTTGTCTATGTCATGTTATGACAGACGGTACTTGTGAATGTAAGATTGAAAGACTTAAATTGTGCTCCATGTTTTCTAATCTCATTATCTTTCTCTATACATTATTCTGCTAAAGTTAAATGCACATGATTCTATTAACTAGCCCTCTGCACCAAACTTCTTTCTCCATTTCTTCCCTCACCTATACTATGAAAACAAAAGAAGCTTCACTACCTATGTGTAGGCCACCATGGCTGAATATTACTTCTTTGGAACAATATATTTTCAATGTATGTAACATGTCTAGTTTCTAAGTATGATTATTGAACCAATTTCAAATTCTCTTATACTTTTAAACCCTTGAGTGATAAAGATTTATCTACAATATAATTTAAGATGTCCTAGGCACTAAACCTTATTCTCAACCTGGGGATTGTCTCTAGGAGCTACAACAGTTATTATGCCCAGTTCCCAAGAGTATTGTAACTCTATTTGTTCATGGGGTGACAGCTAACCCCTCTCCCTCCTACCACCCCTGAGTCTTTCAGATTCAAGGGATATGTATATATATATATATATATATATATATATATATTATACAAAAAAAAATTATGATTTTTTTTCATGAAAAATTTGTTTTAAATTATTAATGAAGCCATTGTCTAGTTATTATAAGTTTTGGAGTTTTGGGCTAGAATTCGGTGAAACATTTTTTGGTAAAATCGTAATCCTTTTATATTATAAATGTGATTTTGATTGTGGATATGGATTCAAAACCCTGAAAAATCCGTAAGACACTCGAATTCTACAAATTTCACAACTCAAACTTGTAATTCCAACAAATCTGTATCGGATTATGAACAATTTCAATTAAAAAATATTAAAAAAAAACCCAAAATATATAACAAATAAAATAATATGTTAATTAAAACTTTGATTTCAAAAAATACCCAAAATTATATATATGATGTATTCTTTTGTTTAATTAAAAACATTGTAACTTTTTGCTAAACTCTAAAAAGAAATTATATTCTTTGAATTCTCAAAAAAATTATAAAAGAAGCCAAACACAAAAATATATAATATAAATATAAACTATATTTATAAAAATAAAATTACATAATTATTAAACTTACTATTTTTCACCTTTTAAAAAATAATCATTAACTCTTCTCTTCCTTTGTAAGTTAGAAGGTGAGTAAAATTTTATCTTTATAGTATGACCTTCAATAAAACATTTACATTTAAGAATTTTATTAACCACTTGACATGCAAATCAAGCCATGCATATTTGACTTCACTTATATCCTTCTAGCCTCAAATGCCAAAGTAATGGTGGCAAGAATCCGTTAACATTTTGATACAAAATAAAGTCTTCTACGATTAAAGTCCAAAGTAGGACCAACTAACTGCAATAAAGTCTTCTACGATTCGATTGTAGCACTAACCAGAGGAGGACCGTACACAACTTGAATTTTGTCATGAATCACATCGATAATGGCATATTTGATACCCATGATGTGCCTCAGGAAGACAAGCGAATAGAACACTTCATGCCATTGATTTTGAAGAAATTCTTTCCTACTTACTTTTTTTTTTTTTTTTTTAATTAGTGGAATTGAGAATTAAGTTGATAATATATTTATGTGATACAGAGTTGATTTCAATTAGTATTATTATAATTTTTAGGTGTTTATGTATAGTTTTTTTGTAAATATAGACGAAATGGGGGATTTGAACCTTGAATCTTGTTGTACATAACATTTCACTTTCACAGTGATTAACAATTGAATTGCCCCCAAAGGCGCTTTCACATTTCCATTTGTTATTGTTTACTCATGGGTTGATATAAATTACAAAACCAAATAAAACATTCATGTATGATTGTTTCACTAGAACATCATTAAACTCAATAATATTAACAAATTTATTATAAATAATTATTTTAGTTTGTATTAAAACTATGTTGTATTTGCAAAAGTAATAATATTTTTATTATTTTTATTTAATAAAGAAATCATTTTTCCCTCCCTAAATGAGGTGATAAACATGGAGAAGAGGGGTGGGTCGCCACCATCCCACTAGACCAATAGGTTGGGGGATGTGGCACCATGCCCCAGCAAGTGTAAATCATTGAAACCAAGTAATTATATCCCTTGTGTTAAATAGCATGCAAGGATGATGAGGTTGGCAACCGGGCGGCTCAATGTGTGGGAACGAGAAGGTGATCATTATGCAGGGGATGGTGGAGTTTAATTCCTAGTGCAGTTCAACATTCCAAAGTTGTGGACATATAAATGGATTAACAATATGAGGCCGACTGAGGAAGGAAAAGCATGAAAGTCAGAATAGTAGGGAGGTAAACAAGGAGAAGGAAATTATAGAAGATCCTCCATTCTCATTGTGCTGCCAATTTGCAGAAAAATGGTAGGTATCCCTACCAATAATGGGAAATCGCAGTGTGCCTTTATATCTATAGGAAAATTGATGGTGGTAGCTTGCATTCCATAGGTTGGATAAGCAGACTAAGAAGCCAACAACTTACGTAAGAGGAATTCTTTCTACTTTTCAACATTTGTGTCTGTTATCAATTTCCTAGTTTCTTTTTTACTATCTGATTACTGGTTGCATGTTCTAGTAGAGCCTTTGGGCCTATTTAGTTTTATTTCTAGGCCTTTGTTGGTGTTTCTGAAACTACAATTTTTTGTTTTCTCTTCGGTGGTGTGGGGCTGGAGAGATTGGAGTAGAATTAGAGAACACTGGAACTAGGAAGAATTCAAATAGAATGTTTAGTGTGGGAAGATTATGGTTCATCCTTATTCTAGAAATAATTAGGGTTCCTTAGTTTTTTATTGCAAGGGTTGTCATGTTGAAAGTTTTAATTACATTGAGGATCCAAATTGTTGGCTTGGGATTAAGTGTATGCAGTAGGAGGAGTATCAACGAGGTGAGACTCCTTGGGCATGGGTTGGCTTCCTGATTCTTAGTTATCAGTGTGATGTGGGTGGAGGGCATCTTATTGGGATCAAAACTTTGGGATACAATCACATCAATTATTCTAGAAGAGACAAGGGGGGGAGGGGGTGTAATTGACGACATCCGAAAAGTAGGAAGAAGGGGTTGGTGTAGAGAAACATGGTTGGGTTCTAGTTAAGGATGGTCAAGTAAATTCGTTGACATTCCCTTAGGGATTTTCTCAAGAGGCCATTGAACTAACCAAAGGGAAGTGGTGTGGATGGCGTGAACCTATGTGTGGCTTGTTCATCCAAATCTTTATAGCCTGGTCAGCAAGGTATTTTTGCAACATGTTGACACAGAGAGGTCGTGTGATGATCCAAATGGAAAATGACATCCACCCATGGCATTCATCCACCCATGGTATTTATCCACCTAGGGAATTTACCCATGATATTGTAAGTGGCATCCACCCATGGTTTTCATTCACCCATGGTATTTTCTCATGGTATTATAAGTGGCATCGACCCTTGGTATTCATCCTCCCATGGTATTTATCCACTCATGGAATTTACCCATGGTATTGTAAGTGACATCTGCCCATGGTATTCATTCACCCATGGTATTTACCCACCCATGAAATTTACCTATGGTATTGTGACAAAATGAGACTTATAGTCTTTTTCATCACTTAATAGAATTCATTTCACAAAAAAATAAAGAAATCATTTCTCTGAAACCTAAAGAAACATGTCAATGGTCTAAGATCTAAAAATATTTGGCAAGAGTAAAATCCTACCTTTTTATAAACCATCAACAAATTGTTCTCAATAATATGATTTTTCTTGAATAATGATAATGAGCCAACCACCATTCCTAAACAACAACCAATAATAACTATCTCCACTATTGATTTAACAACTAACCTATTATAACTTTTCCTTATATTAAAAAAAATATAATAATATTTATATATTTTTAAATTGTTATACATATTTAAATTAATATACTCATTATACTCATTGGAAAAGAAAATATAAATTAATTTAATATAATACAAGAATATCATAAGTCACCCATGTTTAACCACACCAAAAAAAACAAAAGATACGACACCTTTATTCACCAATAATGAGATGGCATATCATTAATGAATTTCACGCACTCCAATGACGAAAGAAATTGAATCTCATTTCAAGAGAATCTTACTTTCATTGCATAATCAAATTTCAAGAGAATCTTACCTTTTTGTCCTCTTAAAAATAATTACTTAGGATAACTTAAGACCGGACAAAAATCACATATGGAATTGAAAAAAATGTTGGTGAGGTGTAAATAAAATTTAAACAATTTTCTTTTCTCTATAAAATTATAAAAAAATATTATATTAAAATTGATGACCATAAATTTTGAAGTTAATTTTGTTAATTCCATTGGATTTTTAAGATTATGTTTTATAAACTGATTAAGATTATGTTTTATAAACTGATTAAGGTTCAAAATTTATAATAAAATATAGAAGAGTATTTTTTTTTAAATGTAGATTGATTTTCAAACCATTTTAATAATTTCAATATTTTGGAATAACAGATTCTTAACACATCAATGGAGAGTTTACACATTACAAATAAATTAATAAATCATAATAAATGGGTTAATAAATTAACAAAAAAATGTCATTTATTAAAGTTATAAATTTATTTATTAAAGTCATCAATTTATTTAGAAATTTGTTTTCAAGAAATTCAATCCTAGGAGTGTTTGAATCTTTTTTGATAGTGGAAATGGATTCAACACTATCAAGAACCATTGGAGCATCAAAATCTTGAACCTTGACAATTGTAACCAAGATTTCCAAAAAATTGTGTTTGAATCTTTTTTTGATAGTGGAAATGAATTCAACACTATCAATAACCATTCGGCACCCAAAATCTTGAACCTTAATAATTGTAACCAAGATTTCCAAAATTTTCTACCCAACTTTTTCAAAATCTTATCAAAATTTTCATTATCTTTCAGAGAAAATTATGACCTCATTAAACTATTGCGAATAATAAAAATTAAATTTAACCGATTTATTGTTATACCTCCTATTCTTAAATTCTTTTTTATAATAATGGCCGAATTTTATTTCAAATTTGACATCAAATCGTACAATCAAGGATAAAGGTTGAAAAATACTTATGGATCTTCCATGATTATATGTTGAAAAGTACGTAGGGATAATTTTCCATATCACAAAATATGTTTTTGAATCTTTTGAAAGTTGTTTTGGGTCCCTTTTCACACTTAGAGACGTGATTGTGGCTTGATGTGATAATGTATTGAGAAATACCTTGTATTTCTAATATCCATATACAACAAAACATATTTCTTGACATTGTGGAAATTGTCCCCCTTGTCCCCCTTTCATCGTCAAAGTATGAAGGTTCATTATTACATTTAATCCATGCGATAATGTGTTGAGGAGTATTTTGAGATTTTTTCTCATTCATATATGTATTTTTATTTTTATTTTTTTGAAATGATTATATATATGTAATATTTTGAGATTTTATTTTTATTTTTTAAAATATATATATATATATATATATATATATATAATATTTTGAGATTTTATCTCATTCAAAATATTAAAAAAAATGAGATAAAATATAAAAAAAAAATTATAACCATATATTTCAATTTATTTTTTATTGATAAATTGTAAACTTTCATAAAGTTTGGTGTTAACTCTTGGCTATTTTGACCATAGAGAGTCCAAAACATTTAAATAAAAAACAAAAACACCATTTCTTCGCAATCATCCATTCCCAATTCGTCTTTTTTAAAATAAAAATTTTAAAATATAGAGAGGAAAAAATTCACAACCAATACAATGTGTGTAATACTTTAGTATTAACTATTTAGCTATCTTTATAAATAAGATAATAAACACATATTTCAAAATATGAAAATATAAAAAATTCACAAACATGGATCACAATTAAATTATTGGACAATATGCATAAACTTTAACATTAAGTATTTAATTATAATTATAAATAATATATATATAGATATAACTTCACAATTATCTATCACAATTCAAAATTTAAATGTTATAAAAATATATGTATTTCTATAAATTTAAACATTCTTTCAATTTTTCCTCAAATAATATATAACCTTAGGATAAATTAGACCATGTCATTTGTCAACTCATTCCACCACCAATTGTTTTAGATACTATTGATTGTAAATATGTTGGGTCAAATAGTGTTCGAGTACAAGGCGGTTGTTACCCACCACCTGTGGATAGTGTATATAGGAGAAAAGTTTTCTCCTAGATGGCCCTCAGCCAACAGCCACCAGATAGCTCAATGTGCCATCATCTCTACCACCTGAGCCAGCCATATGGTCCCTCACCCACCCATTATGAGTGTATGTTTGACGGTGGGCCTCCCGACCCTGAACGTATGAATTTTCATTGGTACAATTGAGTAATTTTTCTTACTTGTCATGGGCAATTTTGGGCATGGATTGATGAGCGGGATTCGGTGGAAAGAGTGGCCTAGGTCTGTACTCTTGTCTCCACAGCCTAATTTCATGTTTAGCCTTGTATCCTAGTCCCATCATATCTCTTTTAATGGCCATTGGCTTTAGGGTTGGCACTACATGGGAAATGTCGATTTTGGTTGCATGGTCCTGCTTCCCGGCATCATATACATCACTCCCTTCCAGTCATTTTAGCCCATTCATCTCTTTCCCCATCCGGATCAACAAGTGTCCATTGGGTCCACACAGGGTTAGCTTTACCCTCCCCTTGTCCACACCTTAGGTCGGGCGTGGAATGATGCCCCCAAAGGTTGATGCAACTAAAAAGAAAAGAAAAAGCATAATTTGGCCACTCTCAATAGGAAATATAACACAAAATTCAAAAGATGGTCTAGAAATACAAATTTAGGATGTGGGAAAAATCCAAACATGAACTATACCCCTTATTTATGGTCATCACTCTGGTTCTTATGGGAACTAGATGGGCCCCCTCCACCTTAAGGAGCCCATCATTGTCTCGACCCGTGGTGGGCAATGAAATGCCCCACCTTAAAAGGGGGTATCCATTGTTTCATCCTACACATCAAGCTCTCATCCCCTAGAGGCCCGAGTAGTTATGAAGAAAAATTAATCAAAGCAAAAAGGCATATGAAGAAGGGTGGAAAAACAAAGGTTGGGGTAGTTCATATACCACGATTTTCTCCCTCCTACACTCATAGACCCAAGTGTCAGATTCCCTTGTTATAGATACCCTTGTACCATGACATGTAGTCTAGTTGATTCCCCTGCTCCGCACTTCGTTCCATTAGTATATCATTCGCCACCTACCATTTGAGGAATGTACCATGGACATATCACCCTCTTTAAAGGTTGAAACCACCTAATAGAGTCCTTAATTAACCCCTCATTGAGCTTGGAGACACTTGTACATGCCAAAGCCCGCTATGGAAGGGCATGGCACCATGAAGTGCCTCATTGGTTCCATGACTTGTAAGCTCTTTTACTTGATTATTCTAATGATTTATTGTATTGGAAGGCAAGGGGATGCATTGGATCTTATGCATGATTGCAAGTGGGTCTCCATTTAGGGTTTGTTCTCTGTATACGGGGTCCTAGCCCTCCAGAGGGACACATTGGCACTTATAGGGTGAGCATTGAGAGCCATGTGTTGGACATTAGATAAACCAATGCTCCTTGTGTGTTTCGTGACATGGACTAACTGCCTCCCATGGATCCTTGTCTCTGGCAATATGATCATTGACTAACACCTGCGGGTTTTGGTTTAACTGCAATCGTGATTCCCAACAAGTGGTATCATAGCATAGGTCACGAGTTCGATACACACCTGACTCATGTTGGGGGATATTGTTGGACATTGGATAAACCAATGCTCCCCATGTGTTTCGTGACATGGACTAACAATCTCTCATGGATCCTTATCTCTGGCAATGTGATCATTGACTAATACCCATGGGTTTTGGTTAACGAAAATCGTGATTCCCAACACCATGGGCCTCCACCAGAGTAGAGATTACTTCATGGATCCCCAACACCACTCATTGATTTCCCGTGTTCCACCTATCTAGATGAGGATGCTTCACCTGGTTCACCATGCCCAACCGACTCCACACTTGCATCATACACTTGGCGGATGTTTCGAGGTCCATATGAGGTCTTATGTCATCATCGTAGCCCTTTTAGATGGTTTACAGGCATTTTCGATCCACTTGGAGACCCATGAGGATGTTCTTGTGTCCTTCGCAACCACTTGGGGCCACCACAGGGATTTATTTGGAAAACAAGGGGCCAACCCCTTTTCCACTATGTTTGAGGTCCTTTCTCACATCATAACACACTTAAGGCTTCATTTGGCCTCCTCAAAGGCCCAACGACTCACGTTATAGATCATTCGACCGTCTTGAGAGGCTTATTATTATGTTATTGAGCTATCCTTGTGGGCTTGTCACCAAGGTATGTTGTTATTGCACATTATTTTATTATTTAGGGCTCAATTAAGCCAAATTAGGCACTCGAACTCATTAGTGATTGTACAAATAGAAGTGAGATGATTCATTTTCATCATCATCACTTGGATTAGGTTATTAGCTCTTGTGAGAATTTTTCATTACCTTTTGGAGGATGAGTTTGGTTTCATGGAATGAATTTTGATGTTTGGATCTATTTCTCTTGTCTTGGAGCTTCATTATTGCCATAATATGATGAATGGATATACTCATTTGTACATGTAAGTAATATTTTCATGCTTATTCTCATTATTTAGTTTGTCACATGAATGTTGTTGGGATTTTTGCTATACAAGTATGAAATTTACTGCTTTCCTATGCGAAATTATGGAAATTTTGATCTTTCGTAGTGTTGCATCATTGCATGGGAAATGTATGAATGGGTGAATGTTCCTAGAGATTATTTTGTCAAAATACATCTTGATAAGTCATCAATTATTGCATATCAAAGTATAATCAATTATTGCATATCAAAGTATAAAGACCTCAAGTAGTTTCTCACACGCCCTAATTCCATGCAAAGTTGCTTGAAGACCTCGTTGATTGGGTATAGTACCTCCAAAATCATAAGTTCATCTTGACTCCATCTCTCCCAAAGGTAAGGCACTAATCCATCCACTAGTGGTCACCTAAAAGTTTATTTTTCATGCCTTCTCTCTCTCTTTCTAGGCCTATCCACCATAGGTCACCTATGGCATCAAATAAATCTCATTATCGCCATCAAAACACTTCAATTTTTGGTCCATAATTGCATTAGGGTTTTCTCTAGAGGCCCTCCAAATTTGAATCAATTCCAATGGTGGTATCCCGAGATATAGAAAGCCCTAGCTCAAGGATCATTTCTTGCCCTAGGTTTCTCTTGGCTAGTGTCCTCATTTAGATCATTGCATTTAATCCTCAAAAGAAAATTTTTCCTTTGATCCTCTTCTCTTCCCTAATCAAGTCAAGCCCCTCCTTGGTTGATTAACTCCATATCCTTGACCCAATTTTGGGTCCACTTAGTCCTTTGTGTCCAGCTACTTTATAACTCTAATTTCACAAAGATCACATAAAGACCAATTATTCGTAATGATTCCTAGGCCTAGGAATCATCTTTACAAGATATATTCCCAAACCCTAGCCTCGAGGGTCCTCTTAGCCTTTCCTAGAGAGATTTTCACCTAGATTTTTAAGCAAGAAAGCCACATCATTGAGTCTCTCCTGTGAATTTGCCTTAGGAATCACCCTTTATCCTTCCATTGGCATATTCATTATTGTGATTCCCCTTATACCAGGTGTCCTCCTATTGGTGAAAATCCGTAAAGAGAAGGGAGCCTTAGTTGAGGTGATCATGGGCTATCGCTCCATTGTTTCCCTTCAACTAGTAGTTTCTCTATAGGATCCCATCTTAGGACCCCTGCTAGTTCGAGTGGTAATATTTTTGGCATTGTTGTTGGGGACACGAGACATGTGTCTTTTTTCCCTTATGACATCATTCACAAATCATTCTTGGAAACTCCATTGGAATAACAAAGTTATAGTTCTTCATTGAACATGAAAGTTAATTCTTGTAGGGTAAAGCAAGCATCTATCAAGGAATTGTAATTCACCCTGGCAACTTCATTTTGATCCTAATATGAAAAACCATGAAAAATGGATTATTGTCCAAAATAAATTTTCCTTGTATCTCTATTTGAAAAACTAAATGATCAAGACATTCAAGAACTACAAAAGATTGTGGATAAATATGCTAAGTTTTATGAATATGTATTGGAGAACATGGATAAAGAATTCATTCTCAAGTTTCATAGGTCAACACAAAAACAACTTTACATAATAATGTGTGCCTATGAGAAGGATCCTAGTCATCTCTTTGAATTTATTGGCCTAAACTATGCTTTTAATGTTTTGACCAGCCTCATCAATGAAAACTATTATAATCATTCACAAAGTCCCACGAAATGTAATCAATTGGATGATCAAGGTGACATTGAACAAAATTAAAGTGTGAAGGACCATCATGAAAGTGAGAATCAATCTAAAAAATATAGTGATGTGGACCTTCAAGATGCATATTTAACGATTGAGAATGTGCATGGCATGGGTGAAATTCCTATCAAAGCCCATGAGGATGAACACAATGAAGTGTGGACTTTCATTCAGGAAAGGGTGCTTAAGGATGTGAATATTGTAGCTCCCTGTGAAGATGACATTTTTTATTTCTTATGCATTAATGAGGGAAAATGGGATATGGGAAACCATCATTTTAATAGTGACCCTATTTATGATATTGACATGGAAAATGAGGTTGAAATTGACTCTCCTTTTCTCTAGGACATCACTCATAATGATATGACTACTCACACCATTGAAAAGGAGGATCATTGTTTTCCCATGCATGAAGAAGGTTTATTAGAAATAGTGGGCCCCATTTATGACATCAATGATGACACTAACAAAGGCCTTTCTTTCCCATGCCTTCTCTAGGATCCCAATAGCATAGCTGCATTATCCATGAGCCCTCGCCTTGGTCGTTCTCACATTATCATAATTATTGATGATCCATTTTCCTCTCCTAGGTATGATGCTAAGGAAGATATATCCATTAGTTGTATCCTTCCTCCCCCATCATACCCTCAGGATTTTGAATATGATCATCATGATAAACTTACTTGTTGTGTCTCCCCTTGTCATCGGTCTCCCTTTCCTCCTAGTCATGACCTTATGGTGGTCATAAAGCATCACATTAATGATGGGGACCATAATGGGAATGATATGTCTAAGGTTGTTATCCACCAGAGGTTTATGAGCTTAACTTTTTATATATCTATATTTTGGTTGGAAGAAAGGATCTTGTGGAATAGATTGCATCCCATGGCCCCCTCTTTCCCCATGATTATCCATGCATCCTCACTTAATTTTCCTGCTTCCCACCCTTGTGACCTTCCATGTTGTCATTCCTACCCTTGCCTTTGGATCTATTGCATGAGTGAGTAGAAAAGAAGTTGTTTTCATATTGACTGGATGATATGTTGGTTACATTAGGTTTATGATTACACTTAGTATTTGGGTGCTGTAACATGCATGTTAGGGTAGGATACATTGCATGCCCATTTTCCCCATTAGAACTAACATCATATGATATTATCATGCTAGATTATCTGCATTTTGATTAAGATTGCATTTGAAATTTTATTTAATTTTTATTTACTAGTTGATTTTTAGTGTTCTAATACCAACCATGGGTGATTGTAAGACACCACATAACCACGTTTTCCCATGTGTTTAGAATTTGATATGTGCAAGTAACAGGTCTGTGATACCAAGATATTGTTGGTGTTCTCATGACCTCCCATTTGAGTAGCTTCATGCACCTCTCTGAGAGATCATGTCCTAGTTGGTGCCAGATGTTACCCACCGCCTGTGGGTAATGTATATAGGAGAACAATTTTCTCCTATATGGTTGTTGGTAAGGTAAATCCCCTCTGCGGACAGAGGCGATCCCACTAGCCTATCACAGAACTAGCCACAAACAAACCACGCTGCTACGCAAGTTCCTAGTTATGCATCAAAGGTGAATCAAGAAGACTAACCTGGAGTCCAACGCTATGATTGAAGCAGAGTTGATATCCTCGATCCCTTGCTCCAACAGATCATGACGAATACTTGCACATGCAAAGGAAGAGACAGATACCAACATAAAAACTACCAAGGCACAACTATATTTCAGTCAGAAAGGAAATAAATCAACATATCACCATGATAGATAATGAGATTGGAACTATAATAGCAGTCGCTCATCAATTAATAAACAGGAAAAGTTACAACCATTGTTCTGACGTCGACCCTTCTCCTGGCTGGGTGAGTAACTATATGTGTCTTGACATGCATCTCCTCTACGGCAGCATAACCTCTCTAGCACTCATTAGCATTCTCTCCATGACCAATAATCATCACTTCTATAACTCAATTACCAAATCACTAGCATAACACTAACACCAATACTCTCGCACTAGCTTGTCCAATGCATAATGACAAGCTTATATAGATGGAGAAGGGAGGAGGATGCGATGAACCGGGACACCTTTCGCAGATTTAGCAAAAGCCATAAAGATGGATAAAGCTCGACAAAAGACTGATTTTCTCTCCTCAGAAAAGCTCCATGTAATGAAGGAAACAACAGTCGGACGTGCATTAAGGCAAAAAGCATGACTAAATTTGGTTGGCGCGACCGTTGCTCTGAGACAGAGCGCCAATGGTCGCGCCCCCTTTTGAGGATCTCCATCATTGGCGCGGGTAAGATATTGTGGACTTGCGCCAATGGAAAAAGAGCACCTTTTAGGGATGATCTGCAGAAGGTGTCTTCAGGGAACATGGAGTACATACTCAGGGGAACATAATGCAAGTGTTTTTAGACTTTGTCACTTCTTATAACTCCCGGGATGGGTCCTCCAAGGTACGACAAGAGGAGTAACAGGGATGGTGACAAATTACTGTGTAACAGATGCCCCCTAAAGCATGAAGTCCGAGAGGTGGAGAGGGGTGAAATGCTTTACAAGAACACACACAGAAGAGCACACAAGAGCACATATAGTTACTGCCGCCGAGGAGCTGTATTAAGAGACATGACTGATAGTTCAATTACAAGATGTACGTGGTATGGTCACAGCCATCCATAAGAGAGTACATAAATAATCTGGATCCATAGTATGGACGCAGCCATCTGGTTAGGATCAATGAACTGACTCAGGTATGGTCGCAGCCATCCAGTGAATGAGTCAAGTACCAAGAATCACGCCTGGATTACAACAGACACAATCCAGGGTATTGCGCTCCATCTTGACCCGAACAAGAGTACAAGTCCAAGCATGTGAATATATGAGCTGAAGTCGAACATGCATGAACATCGCCTGATTACCAGTCAATGATGGAAACTGTTAACAGACGCGAGAGGTACCACCAATAATGACAATGGCCCTCAAGGTACTATAGGTACAATCTACGGCGTGTGAATCAATGAGCTGAAGTCGAACACCCGTAGAATCATTCGATCGGAGGCCAATGATGAAAACCTCACGTCGAACACGAAGAACCTGCCATTGAGGCATGCAGGCTCCAAGGCACCGGAAGGGAGTCTCTAGGTCAACTTCCTGGATAATGAGCTGAAGTCGACAGGGAGTGACCTTGATCGAAGGTGGGCCATAATGTTTCCCACATCATCGACACGAGACAGAGAGATAATGTCGTGAATCAAGATTGTACGAACTATCAGAGGGAGGTTGTTTATTTGCAGAGGTCAACTTCTCTTGAACATATCGACGGCACATTAACGGAATTGGCAGTATTTGACATCAATGTATCAAAGGTCATTATGACGAGGCAATGAGTGAATGAGAGGTCAAATAGGGTACCCAAATCCATGGAAGCAAGTGAAAGATATGAGATGAAATATCCCCACCCTGGACACGAAAGCAAAAAGTGCCATGTTCAAGAGCGACATACTGCCGTTACGGTAATAATTATGGTTCAAAGAATTTTATTTTCCCCCACCATTTCTGGCGAGTACCCCAGTTATTTTTAACAAGCTTGATGGGGATAGCATATGCTTGTGTTGTGACAAAATCCGATGTCATTAAGTTTTAACGAGTCTGACAAAGGAAAAACTCGGTGTCTTTTCTTGTTTAGAGAGTTTGAAAAGACAGCAGAAAAGGAAACTCCAGGGATGTCCTTTTTCATACAGTTGTGTCTCTCGGGCCCGAAAAAGTATAAAATAATACCCGAAAGAACCGCCCGATCATTACGATCGAGGAGTACTTTTCATGATTAGTGACTTCGACCTGAAAAAGTAAAAAAGCGGTCAAAACCACGTCGTTTTGTAACCACTAACGAGTTTGAAACGACAAAAACCCGGTAATCTTTTTATGTTTTAACGGTCGACAAAAAGAACTTAAAACGACCGCCCCTTATCACCATTTAACGAGTCAAGAGGAGGGACTCGGCAATCTTTTCCTCTTTAAATGGTCAGAAAAGAGCTGAAAGCGGACCTCCATTTTTATTTTCTTTAACGAGTCAAAAAGGGAAAAATACTCGGCAATCTTTTCATATTTTACGAGTCAGAAAAGAGCGTAAAGGCGACTCGTCCTGAAGGAACGAGTGGTATAAGGGATAGCAACTAGTTCCGGTAATGGTGGAACTTTACTTGAAACACGTAAAGGTTAAGAGGCTGGCTAACAAGACCACTCATCGCTGTGGTTCCTCAGGAAAGGAGAAACAACCAAGTGAAAGCATATGATCGGCCAAAAAAGATGGTAGCGATGGAATGAAACAACCAGGGCTCATCTAGCAGAATTTTAGCGGATAAAAGGCAATCACGGGATGTAAATGGGTTCATTTTTACACAAGCTTGAACCATGGAGAACTTTGCTTGTTAAAAACAAAATTGTTGCATGCCCCCAGCATGATTATATCAATCGAGGTACATGCCCCCCAAGCTTCATGGCATTCACGGAGTGGATGGAATGAAGGTTTACTTGGAAAGACTCGATTGGAGGATGCCCCCGGGCTTCAGTCACGCGCCCGGGTGAGCTGCCGTCATCAGAATGACGGGGTGGGTGCTGGGGCATTTCCTGTGGAAATAAGACCATTTAGGAATGGCAAATGGCTATATGTGAAGTGTGAACCGGGGAATGAAAGTTGGTCTACAACTTTGATCATTCTTCCTTCATGCGGAAAACACATCACTCTGAAGAGTGAGGACACAATAGCACGTATGCGATAAATATAGTCTCGTCCAAGGAGTAAATTGTAATCTAACGGACCTTGGACTACCATGAGACCCATTTGGATAGTCTTCCCTTCTAACGTGATAGGTACATTGGGAAGAATTCCTAAAGGTCGAGTGATTTCTCGATGGAAACCTACAAGGCTTCTCATCTCAGGCAGAAGCAGTGGGGAACCAAGTGCTTCCCAAGCTGTTGAAGAAAGGATACTAACAGGAGATCCTTCATCAATAATTGTACCAGCCATAACCATGCGATAGACTTGAACTATAATTCGAAATGGAATGGAGGCTGGTAACCGAGGATTGACTAGGTAATCCCAATTAAAGGAAATAACTAGGTTGCTCGGAGGTGGAACTGGATAGACAGCCGGGTATGCCTCTAATGGACTTTCTTCCTGTTGTGAAGAAATGAGAGGGATGCTCACTTGATCATTAACGTCTATGTCAATGAATAGAATTTGGACGGTGGGTTCGTCATTCTTGGCAGTGATAACATCATCTGAGGAGGTAACTTCTGAAGGCGAAACCGGGTCACTTGTAATCCGGACCGTTTGACTGTTGTCTGGTTTGGATTCAGATGTAGGATCATCTAGGGGTGGAAGTTCTGAAAGCAAAACCGGGTCACTTGTAATCCGGACCGTTTGACTGTTGTCTGGTTTGGATTCAGATGTAGGAGCAGCTAAAGATGGAACTTCTGTAGGCAAAACCGGGTCACTTGTAAGCTGGACCTTTTGAAAGACCGGGTTACTTGTAAGCTGGAACTGTGGACTTTCGGTTGGTTTGGACTCAGGGGGTTCATCTTTGATGATCAAGTAGTGCGTAGATGATGAATATAAATCACTTGTTCCGACCAGGGACTGGTCTGGAGCAGGCGGAGCACAGGTAGGTTCAGGAAGAGAAAGCTGGACCAAAGAGGAATCATGTTTGATCACTTGGTTAGTGGAGAGACGCTCTGCAGGTGTAACAAGACGCTGATATCCAGCAGGTAGTTGGGGTAAGGAATCCGACAGACTTGCCAAAAGACGGGAAGCTTCATCCATCAGTGGACAAAGGC
Source organism: Pinus tabuliformis (assembly GCA_031772625.1). Classification (NCBI taxonomy): domain Eukaryota; kingdom Viridiplantae; phylum Streptophyta; class Pinopsida; order Pinales; family Pinaceae; genus Pinus; species Pinus tabuliformis. The sequence goes on along the minus strand of CM062806.1, from coordinate 171,410,166 downwards.
GAAGGAGATGATTACCTTCACAAAGTCGACAAGGGAAACGAACCTTCCCTTTTCTGTTACCAACTAGTAAGGTATCGTCAATTTGCGATAGCAAGGGGCGAGTCGGGTCACGGGACCATATATCTAGGACCCTGGGAATGCCAGGACAATCAGAAAGAAAATGGTCCCCTTTGCATAATCGACAAGGAGACCGGAGCTTCCGCGGAGGAGCAGAAGGTGGTTCCACTTCTGATAGCTTCGTGGTAGATACGACCTTTCCCTTAGGAGACTTCTTCTTTTTGGTCTTATTCTTCTTCTTCTTAGCCACCTGGTTAGTGAAATCCAAGGTTTCACCAGGCGAAGTAGAAGATGAGGACGCAGCAATAGGCGAAGAAGGGAAGGGGTCCACCTTAGAATCAACATGGTGTTGTTCGGGTGGAGGAGGTGGTGGTGGGACAGGATTCATCACACTTGAGACCACCGAGTTTGAAAACAACCATACAGGTAAACCAATGGTCAACCCAGGCAAAGACAATGTTGCGATATACTGAACACCAACATTTCCAACAGAAGGAAATGGGCGAGGGTACCCATCAGGAAGAACACCTTGGCCGGTGGGCACCGGAAAGGCTGCCATTGAACGAGAATTAACCCTACTCAAGCTAACGCACGCAAAATCTAATTGGGTAATGTTATCGTGGCCAATAAAATTTTTAAGACACTGAACTTAACCTTTTCATTTTTAAAGAGTCGAGAAAAGGGTAAAAGATGACTCTAGTCTCCTTCGAATATTTAATGAGCACGAAGTGACAAGACGCTCACAGGCACCTTTTCGTTTAGGGAGTCCGAAAAGGATCAAAAGTGACTGCTCTGGAATTCTAGGTAGAGGGTGTGCCAAACTTTTCGCAAAACCACATAATACTTTTTAGGGTACGGGTGGTCGATCTTCGTGAATGCTGTGTTCACTGCATTACGAATCGTAGGGCGGCTGACACGGCTTCCTATGGATAAAGGCTTTATTCCTATAGGGGTCTCCCAATATATAATCGACGGTACGTGGGAGCACAGTCCGTATTGGCAGCTACCGTTTCACCGTGGAGGAATCACCCAACCACTCGACGATAAACCACCAGGTTTAACGACGCCGGAACACGTCTCTAACCTAGACCTCTAGAGTGTTTGCGTTATGTTCCAATGCGTTGTTATGTTCATTGAGTTCATTTTAAAGTTTACCTTTGATTATGTTTCAGTTTTTTGGTCCTACCGTATGTGATATCTCGAAAATTTCTTACATGCACACTATATGCCGAAATTAAATCATTTGATTCGATGAATTCTATCTACAGGAGGGTTGAGATCTTTTTCACAAATGAAATGATCACTTCAACAAAGAACAAAGATCCTAATGCAGCTAAGGACAAGAAACGAAATTTTGTCTTTTTCTTTTTAATAGCAACAAATAACAATAAATACTAACTACTATAATGCAAGAGATTTTTTTTTTTCTTTCCTTTAAGATGGCATGATGCATGTAAACAAATTCTAAGAGATATGCACAATCCAAGTTCAGTCAATGAAATAGAACCAATTCTAAAACACAAAATGAACCATGCAAGCAAGGAAAAACATAAAAACTAGTGAACTTCAAAGAGGCTAGAAGTGAAGTATTCAGAGTATAGAAGATCAAGCTTTAACAAAGCACTGGATAGGTGTAGAACAATCAACAAGCTGACTGGATGATCAAGAGATCGAAACTTCCCACAGAAGGCTAGACATGCAAAGTCACTGGAAATAAGCAAACAGCTGAGGGATACAGGCTAAAACCAGTCAAGCAGAGGTTCAACACAGTTCCAGAGGCTGAAAGAGATATATAAAGAGACTGAATGAGCTTTCCACCCACACACAGGCAAAATTTACAGAGCTAGCGCGACGGTCAGCCTGCAACTTGCACTACCACAGAATTGGCGCGAGTTGCTTTTGAGCAACGTGCGCCAACTGGCGCGACTGTCAGAGAAATAACCGCGCCAATTAAGCTTGCCAACTAGAAAGATAAAAGATACGACCTCAGGTCGGGTTGACAGTGCTCAGATGGGTCAAACAGTAAAGAATCAACTCAAAACTGACTCAGGAAGCTCATGCACTCAAGCAAGCAGAAGAAAATTAACATGCAAGACAGAAATCAAAGAGTTACTCCCCAGCGGAGTCGCCAATTTGTTGGTAAGGTAAATCCCCTCTGCGGACAGAGGCGATCCCACTAGCCTATCACAGAACTAGCCACAAACAAACCACGCTGCTACGCAAGTTCCCAGTTATGCATCAAAGGTGAATCAAGAAGACTAACCTGGAGTCCAACGCTATGATTGAAGCAGAGTTGATATCCTCGATCCCTTGCTCCAACAGATCATGACGAATACCTGCACATGAAAAGGAAGAGACAGATACCAACATAAAAACTACCAAGGCACAACTATATTTCAGTCAGAAAGGAAATAAATCAACATATCACCATGATAGATAATGAGATTGGAACTATAATAGCAGTCGCTCATCAATTAATAAACAGGAAAAGTTACAACCATTGTTCTGACGTCGACCCTTCTCCTGGCTGGGTGAGTAACTATATGTGTCTTGACATGCATCTCCTCTACGACAGCATAACCTCTCTAGCACTCATTAGCATTCTCTCCATGACCAATAATCATCACTTCTATAACTCAATTACCAAATCACTAGCATAACACTAACACCAACACTCTCGCACTAGCTTGTCCAATGCATAATGACAAGCTTATATAGATGGAGAAGGGAGGAGGATGCGATGAACCGGGACACCTTTCGCGGATTTAGCAAAAGCCATAAAGATGGATAAAGCTCGACAAAAGACTGATTTTCTCTCCTCAGAAAAGCTCCATGTAATGAAGGAAACAACAGTCGGACGTGCATTAATGCAAAAAGCATGACTAAATTTGGTTGGCGCGACCGTTGCTCTGAGACAGAGCGCCAATGGTCGCGCCCCCTTTTGAGGATCTCCATCATTGGCGCGGGTAAGATATTGTGGACTTGCGCCAATGGAAAAAGAGCACTTTTTAGGGATGATCTGCAGAAGGTGTCTTCAGGGAACATGGAGTACATACTCAGGGGAACATAATGCAAGTGTTTTTAGACTTTGTCACTTCTTATAACTCCCGGGATGGGTCCTCCAAGGTATGACAAGAGGAGTAACAGGGATGGTGACAAATTACTGTGTAACAATGGTCCTCAACCGACAACCAACAACTCCTTGTACCCACCAGTAGCTTGAGGTGCCATCATCTTTTCCACCTCAGCCAACCATATGGTCCCTCGCCCACTCGTTATGATTGTATGTTTTAAGGTGGGCCTCCTGACCCCAAAGGTATGGCTTTTCATTGGTATAGTTGAGTAATTTTTCTTACTTGTCATGTGCATTTTTGGACATGGATTGATGGTGGGATTCGATGGAAAGATTGGGATAGGTCTATACTCTTGTCTCCATGGCCTGATTTCATGGTTAGATTTGTATCATGGTCTTGTGGGATATATTTTACTGGCCATTGGCTTCAGGGTTGGAACTACATGGGAAATCCCTATTTTGGTTGAATGGTTATGCTTCCCGACATCATATACATCACTCCCTTCCACTCATTTTAGCCTCATTCATCTCTTTTCCCATCTGGGTCCACATGTGTCCACTGGGTCCACATAGGGTTATCTTTTCCCTCCCCTTGTCCACACCTTGGATCAGGACTGGAACGATGCCTCGAAGGTTGATGCAGCTAAAAATAAAGTAAAAGCATAATTTGGCCACTCTCAACAGGAAATGTACTACACAATGCAAAATATGGGTGGGACATACAAATTTGGCATGTGGGAAAAAGAAAAACATGCACTCTACCCCTTATTTATGGCCATCACCCCTATCCCTATGGGTGTTAGATGATCCACCTCCACATTAAGGAACCCATGATTTTCCCAAACCTTGGTGGGAAATGAAATGCCAAACCTTAAAAGGGGGTATCCATTGCTTCATCCTACACATCATGCTCTCATTACTTGGAGCCCCGAGAAATTATGAAGAAAAATAAATAAAAGGAAAAATGAATATGAAGAAGGGTGGAAAAATGAAGGTCGGGTTAACTCATGTACCACAATTTTATCCCTCCTACACTCATATACCAAAGTGTGGGCATCCTTTATTATAGTTTCCCTTATATTGTGACATGTGGTATGGGTGATTCCATTGATCCCTACTTCATTCCATTACTATATCATTGGTCACCTGCTACTTGAGGAATGTACCATGGACATGTCACCCCCTTTAAAGTTTGAAACCACCTAATAGGGTCCTTGATAACCCCTCATTGAGATTGGAGACACTTGTACATGCCAAATCTTGCTATGGAAGGGCATGCCACCATGAAGTGCCCCATTGATTCCATGACTTGTAAGCTCTTTTACTTGGTTATTCTAATTATGAATGGGTGGTTGGTTGGGCATGATATTGAGATGTGAAGGACCAAGGAGGAGGCGTGGACCAGGAAGGATGAGCAGGGTGGCCCCAAGAAGGTATGGAGGTGACTTGGTTGGGGTTGTAGTATGCCTGAGATGTCCCTTGCATCCCCTGCTAGTATGGTCTAGGTCCATGTGGCCTCCTTTGGTTTATGTAATAGATATTCTCAGTGACTCCTTCGGCCCCTTGGTATACAGCTTTAAGTCCAGGAAAAGAAGGGCACTTATCTGTAGAATGATCTTCTTCACAGACTAAACAAACCTCTATAGAGTTCAATGGGCATTCATTCCTAGGATGCCTCTTGGTGCATCTAGGGAAAAAAATGGCCAAATCCCTCTTTTCTTCCTCTTGTTTTCTTTTGATATGTAAGGTATCCATTTGCATGGCAAGAGTCTGCATCATCTCACTCTTGAATTCTTCCAGCATGCTTCCAATTTCACCTTTAATGAATGAATTGGAAGAAGAGGTACTGGCTATGGGTTGACTCGCCCTACCTTTCTTTCTGGCTGCTCTAGAATGGTTTCTAAAAAGAGTCTTTATGTCCTCATAGGATAGTTGGTAGATGTCTCCCTCGACCAGTAGATGGAGGGTGTCTAAAAGGTCTTCCTGAATTCCCCTAAGCATGAACAACTTCAGAGACTCAGGGTCAATTGTACACCTAGCCCTTTTGTAACTGAGCTGGAACCTCTCTTCATAGTATTCCAAGGACTCATCACTTCTTATGGTCATTCAAAAGATTTCTTATTTAGTATCTTTTGAGATACAATAGTCTCAATACTTGTTGTTAAAGGCCTGCTGCATCTGAGCCCAAGTTGTGATGCTATTTCCAGGTAATCCCATGTACCAGCGCAGTGTTGCGTCCTTGAGAGTGGAAGGAATAGTTTCAACTTTTGCTCGTCTTCTGCATAGTCATAAGTTCGACAGATGATAGCAAACTCGAACAAGAAGGTGTCAGGATCTTCTGTAGTGAGACCATGGAAGTGAGGTAGGGCTGAAGGACTTATATTCTTCATTTTGGTGTCCCCATTGTCTCCTGAATGGGAAAGGTACCCTCTATTCTCTCTCCATTGCCCCTAGCATTTCTTTTTTCGGCCATTGGCTCCATAGGAATGTTTTCTTCTTCTTCTTCCCCTATAGGTTCTTCAAATATGTCTGGATTTTCACCTAAGGCTTCTTCTTGATTGCAGCCATTGAAGAAGAGAGAAGGTTGGCTGTGTGAAGCAGTGGGGGTGTTGGGAAAATTTTTTCCTAAGTTATCTCTACTCCTACGAGGCATTAAAGGAAATATTTTTGGTTGGTTTTTTGTTTCTTTTTTTCCCACACTAAAAGTACCTACAGAAATTGGAATTGTGATTGAAAAAAACAAATTGCAACTAGCTGAAATGAACTTGTTGAATGGAAATTTGCAAAATTGAAAAGGAAATCAAGGAAATGCAAAACTGAAAGAAAAGAAATGACTAGTCTACTTTTGCCGAAATAAACTATTAGCAGAATGTTGCAATAGGAAATAGAAGAAAGCAGTAATCACAGAATACTTCGACGCTTCCCCGAAACGGTGCCAAAAAGTGGTGAGCACCAGTATTGTAGCAAGAATGCTGCAACTCCGGGACTACCAACTTTAATTTTATCAACCCGGTAGTTCGTAACAAACTTGGAAGCGTCGGTGCTATATGCACAAGTACTAGTTCTCACTACAGGTTGTCAATTGGTCAGTCGTTGCGAGATCACTAGGAGTTCAAGACAACTTCTATAGATTTCAGAAGAAGCTCTATGTGTGATGAAAGGAAAGAAAGATTACTCTACAGATGCTATTCTAACTGCAAAAAGGAGAAAGACTGGAATGTAAAGCAAAACCTAGTAAACCCTAATTAACAAGCTAATTCTACTTTTGCCAAAAACACTATGCAAACCAGGAAAGAAATGCCATTACCTACTCAAGGAAGTAAACAAAATCTAACCATGTTATTTCTGGAAGTAAATAAGAAAAAAACATATTTTTGGATTTTTATGTGTTTTTATGTGAATTTAACATGCATCTAATTTATTGTGTGTGAGTGTGGCAGCGAACAGGTGGCGTTAGAGGGCAGCTTTGGAGGTTGGGAGGATGTAGGATGGTGTTGATGGGTCCTAGGAGGTCTTAGGTGGCATTCTGGGGGCTTTTCCCACACTTTTCCTTTAAAATAAAACCTACAAAAAAAACTACAGGACACAAGAAAACTACAGGAGGAAAACAGGGAAACTATAGGAGGCCTACAGGAGGAGGTCGAGAGAAATTTTCGCTATTTTGAGGGTGTAAGAGTGGGTGGAAAAGGTGGATGAAGGTTGGAATGAGATGTTAGGGCACCTAAGGTCTACCATGAATCATCAGGATAGAGAAAGATGATTGGGTTTGCTCAAGGAGAGAAGAAGAAGTTCTATGAAAAATAAAGGAAACTAGGGCAGAGTTGAGGTGAGGTTTGGGAGACCTTATAGGGCATGGATCAAATGGAGGGTGTGATTGCTGGTAAGCTAGCCTACTGCTGGAAGAGATCAGCTGCATAGAAATTGATACTCAACCAAGAAAATCAAGCAACCAATGAAATGAGTGCATCCTAGGAAAAACAGAGTTTTGCATTAAAATGGCCTAAACTATGATGTATAGAAGGAAATGCTGGGAAATGTTGTAAGAAAGGAAAGCATGCAAAAGGAATATTTCAAATTAGGAATTGAGCATGAAAAAAAAGATATAAAGCAAAGCAAAACTGGACTATGAATCTACTAGAGAGCTGCAAACACTAGAAGTCCTAGGAATGAGGAAAATTTGTGTTTTCGGGGCAGCAAGACAGTCTTTGCCTCAAATCATGGTCCCAAAGGGAGGAAGAGAGGCCAAGGCATTGTTTCTAGCCTTTTGAATCTTCTCTAATCACTTCTTAACCTACTATAGAAAGCACAAGTGGAAGCAAACTACTAAATCATCAAAGACAACCTATTCTTAACCATAAGAGAAATACATCTAACAACAAACTAATCTACAAACTAAAGTAAAGAATACAAATACAAGTAAAGAGAAGCTTGGTTACTTGGATTGGGCCCTAATCCAAGAGATTCAGCCCTCTGAGGTAACTCAGTGCTAGCTCAAAAAGGATTCCATCTTCATTTTCAAAAAATAGCAAGATTACATAAAACTATCACAAAATAGTAAGCTCGAAATTTGAGCAGAGTTTACACCAACAAAAGGTCGACCCTAGTGAGGCCCTAGGCCTCTCTACTTATACATATGAAGCTACCAACAACTTCCTTAAAATCATGGAGGCTTGGCTCCCAAAACTCGAGATAACTATCAATCATCTTCCACTTGCTCGACTGCCTTCTAGTGCATGATTCCGCTGCTTGTACTCCAAGCTGAATGAAGGGGAATTCGAATTGAGGAGCAATAAATGAGGGGGGTTCCCTCCTATATGTCCTCTCCTCTATACACTTCGATTTATTTCTATAGTTTTACCACTAGATCCTTGACTTTGACCTCGAAATCCATCAATAATCTACATTAAATACATGTTAGACCACATGGCATAATAACTAACTCAACTCACCCTATAATCATAAATATAATTAGAAAATCATACAATAATCTAAGAGAATGGTTGATTTGATGAGGCTAGGAGGTAAAATGAGCCCATATAATTACCCATTTATGAGGCTCATCATCACCCCCCTACTGAAGGTGTTGCTCATCCTCTGAGCAACCTAGTTAATCTCTTCATCTTTTATGGCCCTGGTGGCCTCCCTAGCATTCTAGGATTCTGATGTGGTCTGCTCATGCTCTCCATAAAATCCTGTCTTTCTGTCTATGTTCCTCCATTGCTCCTCCTCTTCTTCTTCTCTTCTGCCTTCCAGCATGCCTAATATGAGTGGAGGACTCAGTTTAAGGCCAATCCAGTTGACCTTCAGCCTTTGCATGGAGCGCTTGTACATTGGCACTCTTTTCAATGCCTCCTTCAGCCTCATGGGGGAATGGTATTCCATGATCTGCAAACTGTGGGGTAGGGTGTTCTATCTTCTCATGCATGCATGCACACATTCCTCCCCAAGTAGCCTAAACATATCTTCAAAGTGTGCAATGGCTTGTTCCTAACTGGCTAGATATTTAGGGGCAATCTAAGGGTCATTGACAAGCAAGTTGTGTGTGCTGATGAGTGCCATAGGATCTAATGGCTCAGCTCTTATCATCAATGATTCATTCTGCTCTTTTATTAACAATATTTTCATTTTTGCGGCCCTCAATTCTTCATGGTTCATCCATGACGCCATGGCCATTAATTGCAGATCCCCTAGCTTGGAATTGGGGTCCCACACATTCAGGTCTGTGAGGGCCATGTTGTGTAGTTAGAACCTTGCCATCTTTGCTTTTTCCTCAGAGGTGCTTTGGTCACACAAATCCATGAACTTCCTGCAGTCTTGGAAAGGCATTGTGCCTCTTTGTGCCAAAGTTTTTATTTGGAATTGAAGCCATTGATCCTTCAGATAGAGGCCATAAGATTTGGCTGGTGTTATGCATTGTAATGCTTCTATGGATAAGCTGGCCATGTATGCCAAATGAGTCTCTTTCTCCTGCAGCTGCCTCCTTAGTAATTCATTCTCATTATCAAGGTGGCTTCTTGTAATGGATTCTCTATCTCTAAGAGCACTCAATTCCTTGCCCATTTCCCTGAGTTTGTTTTCCATATGGCCAATATCCTCAACTCCTTTGGACTTGGCTATCTGCATCCACCTATGCATTCTCACTCTCTCTTTTTCCAATTCGAAAAATAGTGGAATTGCAAATTTCTATGGGATTATCTTGCCTCCCTCAAGTAGATTGTAATAGGAGGCAAGATTAGGCTAGGGGTCAAGTTCTTGTAGTTCTTGTGCTTCCTCTTTCATCTCTAGTTGTCCTCCTATATTTTCCTCAAGTTTTTGTGTCTCTTGTAGTTTGGATAGTGTCTCCTGTAGGATTGTTTTAGCCTCCTATAAGTCTGGTTTGGGGTCCTGTAGAATTTCCTTTCCCTTCCATGTAGAAGATGTTGGATTCCCCCTTTCATAGGTTATGGGTGTCCTAGAAGGAGATTCTTTCACCTTGGTAGATGGTGAATCTTCAATGTTGATGGGAGTCTTTGATGAGGGCTGAGGTTTTCCTGTTTTAATTCTGGTACTCTTCCTTGCCCTGAAATACATGGAGGTTTTTCTTTTCCTCTTCTGCTTCTTCTTGAATGGTGTGCTGAGAGCAATGAGGGTAGTTGCTGCTTCTCTTTCCCAAGTTTCAAGGGACTCTTCTCTTTGCTCTGCCCTCTCTGCCTTCTTTTCTCCCTCTTCTATCTCTTTTTCCTCCTCTTGCTCTATCTCTTCAAGCCTCCCTTCCTCTATTTATTCTCTTTCCTCCTTCCTCTCTTACTCTACTATGTCACCACTGTCTTCATCTTCTCCTCCTTGTTGTTCTCCCTCCTCACTGACAATAGGACTGACATCATAGGTTAATGCCTTGATGTCATCCTCAGATATCATATTTCTGAAAACTTCCCATGCTATAGGGATTGTAAGGGTATGGAGGGCTTCTTCTACTAGGATCTTGATTAGGCCATGGTGAGCTAGTTGTTGTGAATTTCCTGCTTGTACCTTGGTGCTGGAGTCAATGAGGGACTGGAGGAGAAAGTAAGGGGATACTGAGCTTTTGATGTGCTAGGGTATTCATGCCATATCTCAAATCTTGGAGGATTCTGAAATGATATACATAAACAATGTTGTGCCTCCCCTCACAAGAAATGTATTTTATCACTTGGTGGCTAACCTCATCCCAAGGATATGGTATACTAGCCCTCCTAATTCTATTTTTGTCTTCAACAAGGATTTCATTATCTTGAAAAATTTCCTCTTGGCAGCCTGGCAAATTGGTTTCTCATCTTTACTCCAAGGCAGCCCAAGAGGAAGGGTAGTGACCCTACTGATGAATTCAGAGGTTATTTAAATGGAGAGACCTCTAATGGTTATAGTAGCATGAGTTCTTGTGTGAGGGACCAGAGAAAGAGCAAATTCATGGGCAATTTCATCATCAAACCCTCTAGACTTCTCAAAGAAATTCATCCAGTTTGCCCTTGTAAATATCTCCACCACTTGAGGATGTGCATGGAGTCTAGTGGAGTTAATGGGCTCTTTTCTCATAAACCCCCATATCATACTGCCTGTACTTATTTTGAAAAACCAAATATGGAGGCGGAGACAAAGAATTTTGAGTGAAATAGAAAAACAGAGGAGACTGTGTGTGTTTTTTTTTAAACAGAAATTTTTTTATTTATTTCTACCCTCTTAAAGACTCATTTTATCTTCAATTTGAGATCAATTCTTTCACATTTTGATATTCAACAGAGGGCAGTCATGAACCCTACCTCCTCAGACTGAAATTCATGCCAAAAATCACATTTTTCTCCCTTCAAAATGACTCACTACCCCTCCTGTAGAAGGCCGTTGTCCCTCCTGTAGATTTCCTGTAGGTGCTCCTGTAGAAAATTCCGAGAGCAAAAAAATGGAGGAAATCGATGGAGGATGGTGGATATGAGGCTATTGGGGCATAAGAAGACTGCGGTGTGGCTGAGTTATGAGGAGAAACAGAAGAAAAGGTGGTGAGAATGTGCAGTGAGGAGTGCTCATTACCTTTTATGGCTGTTTTCAGTTATGAGTGCTGAGCTGGCAAGGTGTACGTTGCCCAGAATAGGACTGTTGGCCCCCACCTGCTTGGTCATCATGACCCCCCTTGTAATCATTCCCACATCACTGCATCAAAGTTAACTCTTCCTCCCACTACCTGTCCTTCACATGTTTTGCTTGAGTTAACTATGCGCACGTGTGGGTGATATCTCGGTTAAGTGGAGTCAACTAAATGAAGGTGGCCAAGTTAACTGGCCACATTTCCCTCTTTCGATTTCAACCATCTCGTTTCCTTCATATGATTTCTAATTACATAAATGCAGATAGAGGAGTGACTTAGCTACTTAGCTGTAATCTAAGTGTATTTGCTGCCATCAACTGTGAGGTGTTGTGGCTTTCTCTACTACATGCCTTCATTTTCCTTCATGCATGTTGTCTCTACTTGTTGATGTTTTGTTGTGTGTTTTTGCAGGTTCTTCTTTTGTTGGAGCTAAGCTGCATGTGCCTTTCCAACCTTCAGATGTGTTTTCCTTTGTTGCTAGTGTTGGACTTCTATGGGATTAGCTACTACACGAATTCCTACAGGAGCTCCTGTAGCTACTTCTCCCCTTGAAACTTCAGCTATTTCCTGTGCTTGGAGCTTGAGAATGATGCCAGAGGTGGAGATGAATGATGGAGGGATAGTAGGTAAGCTTCAGGTAAAGTTAATGGTGCCTTTTCCTACTTTCGTTTTTGTTTTTTCTAAGACTGAAAAATTGTTTTTCTGTGTGTTTTTTTAAAGGAAAAAAAAATAATGATGCTTGGAGTGTGATGCATGCTTGGAAATGATGGAAAGGAGGTTTTAAGATGGTAAGAGGGATTATAGGTTCCTATTGAAGTTTTTCTTGTCCATCAAACTATCTCTTGTAGACACTTTTGGCTCTTTGTAATTCCTACAGGAGCCTCCTGTAGAAAAAACAAAGCCTCCTGTAGAAAGCACAGTTTTGGAAGAAGAGGTATAGTGGGGTGAAAGAGATGCCAAAAATGATGGAGGAAGGTGTGGAGAAGATGAGATGGATGCTGGTATGAATGTTAGGGTCCCCTTGGCACCTTCTTCTACTCCCTGTAGTCCTCCTGCAAACTTGCAATGCAATAGAAATTCATTTTTCTTTCTCCTTTTTTTTTAACATCACTGGGCCACCTCGGAAGAGGTTTTCAACCCAATGATGGGACTCAAGTGCCTCATGGAGGTTTTCACTTGAGTCCTTATTTCTTCTTTTTTCTTCAGTGAGTGGGTGAAGTGGAAGCTAAGACATGCTCCACTACCATCACTGTTTTATTCAAATCTTCACTAAACTTTCGCTTGGAGAGGGGTTTCTTGTAGACTTTCAACCAATGTCCATTGACAAGCATGGGGATGGCTTCATCATCAATGGTTCTGATCAGAACTGAACCATTGTCATTGCATTTCTCCACAATATAGGGTCCCAACCATCTTGTCCTCAGCTTACCTTTGAAATCCTTGTATCTTGAATCATAGAGTGGTGCCCAATCTCCCTCTTGGAATTACTTGTCCCTGATATTTCTGTCATGCCATATATTTCTCTGAAGCTAAACTACCTCTATATGGAGAATGGCCTGCAATCTGTATTCATCCAATCCATTGAGCTGAAGTGATCTCTCCTTTTTATAAATGGCTAAGGTCTAGGTCTAGCTGAGCTACCATCCTTAGGGTATTGAATTCAAACTCTATTGACAACAAAGTCTTCTTCCCATAGACTAGTTCATAGGGTGTGAACCCGGTGGTGGTCTTCCATGTTGTGTTGTAGGCCCAAGAGACCTCAACTAATCTGTCTACCCAGTCTTTTTTGCTGTTGCTCACTACCTTGGTTAGGATCCCTTCCAATGCTCTGTTAGTGACCTCCACTTGCCCATTGGTTTGTGAGTGGTAAGGGGTGGAAGTCCTGTGCTTGATCTTATGATGTGTGAGCAGGTCTTCAATCAGGTTGGAAGTGAACTGATTGCCTTGGTCTATGACCAACTCTCTCGGATACCCGAACTTGTAGAATATGTTTTCCCTCAAAAACTCAGCTACTTTTTCCTATGTCATTGCTTTGATTGCTTTTGTCTCTGCCCACTTTGTCAGGTAGTCGATGCACACAATGATCTATTGCTTCCGCTTTGAAGGGGAGTCAATAGGCCCCACAAAGTCCAAGTCCCACTTCTCAAATGGCTCAAAGGTCACTTGAGGTTGCATGGGCATTTCATCCTTTGGAGTGGGTTTCCCCCTCCTCTGACACTGATCACATTGGCTCGTGTATCTCCTCACATTCTAATGAAGAGTGGGCTAGTAGTAGCCTGCTTGCAATATCTTGAAGGAGGTTCTTTTTGCTGCAAAATGACCTCCACAAGGCCTGTCATGACAGGTCAAGAGGATGTCAAAGACTTCTTCCTCCCTAACACAACTTCTCAAGATTTGATATGGGCAAGTTTGAAGAGATTGCCTCCAATCCAGGTGAAAGGGGCGCTTTTCCTTACTATCTTGCTCTTCTCTTTTGAGGATAGGTGTGGTGGGAACTGTGTTGAAACCAAATAGTTTGTTATATCAGCAAACCATGGAGAGAGTACTGATATAGAAAATAGGTGTTCATCTGGCATTTGGTCATCCACCATTCCTTCTTCACCTGCAGGAAAATTTACTCTACACAAAAAGTCAACAACAACATTCTATTTACCAGGCTTATCAATAATGGTCAGATCAAACTACTGCAGTAAAAGAAACCATCTAATAATGTGAGCATTTACATCTGTTTTGTTCATTAAATATCTAATTGCAGCATGATCAGTGTGCATAAAGGTTTGATAGCCTATGATATAATGTCTGAAGTTGTTTAAGGAATGCACGACAGCTAGGAGTTCCTTATCAGTCACTGTATAGTTTAACTTTGCCTTTGATAAGTTTTTGCTTATAAAGTTTATGGCATAAGGTAACTTCCCATCAATTTTTCCTAAGGCTACTCCTATTGCTTTATTCGATGCATCTGTGTGAATGTGAAAGGGAAGGGCCCAGTTTGGGCCTCTGAGAATTAGGGCAGTCACTAGCTTGCTCTTCAAGGTATCTAGGGCTTCATGACAGTTTTCCGACCATATGAACTCAACATCTTTGCCTAGGAGGCCAAACAAAGGAGAGGCTAGCTTGCTGAAGTCTTTAATGAATCTCCTGTAATATCCAGCAAAGCCCAGGAAGCTTCTAACATCTCTCAACTTTTGAGGAGGTGGGACCCTTTGGATGATGGCAATTTTGTTGGGGTCCACCTGCAGTCCTTGTTGAGATATTACATGACCTAGCACGGTCCCTTCAGTTATCAAAAATTCACATTTTTCTAGACTGAGGGATAGGTTCATCTCAATACACTTATCTATAACTTTTCCTAGGTTAGATAAAGCTTCCTGAAAGTTAAAGCCATAAGGAGTAGAATCATCCATGTATATTTCTACTGCATCATGAACCAGTTCAGAAAATATACTCAATGTCGCTCTTTGGAAAGTGGTTGGAGCTTTGCACAAACCAAAAGGAAGGACTAGATATGCAAAGGTACCCAAGGACAAGTGAAAGTGGTCTTATCTTGGTCTTTCGGGATGATTTGAATCTGATTGTACTCGCTAAACCCATCTAGGAAGCAGAAAAACTTTTTCCCTGCCAGACCGTCTAACACTTGATCTATGAAAGGTAAAGGAAAATGGTCCTTTTTAGTGGCTTTGTTCAATTCCCGATAGTCGACACATATTCTCCTCTTACCATTTTTCTTTGGCACTAGCACCAAAGGAGAGACGCATTCATTGTCAGAGATGGGATATATGAATCTCGCATCAAGCAATTTTTGCAGTTCTTCCTGAACAATATCTTTAAGTGTTGGGTTCATCCTCCTTTGAGGTTGCCTGACTGGCTTGCAATCTTCCTTGATGTATATATGATGAGTACATACTGAAGGGTGCACTCCCTTCATCTCCTTATAACTCCAGGCGAAGGCATCTAGATGTTTTCTCAGTATGCTGCATAGCTCCTTCTCTTGGGAAGTAGATAGGGATGGATTGATTTTCAATGTTCTTTCTGGGCCAAAATCTATAATTTAAACACGGAGAGAAGTGGGGTCGGCCACACAAAGATCAGTTGAGGGGTTTTTTTTGGTTTCTCTTACTATGTCCTCTAATGGTGATACACTGGGAGGTGGATTCTGAATCAAATTTTCAATCATATCATCCTCATCTTGCGGTTCCCCCCCATGGCGATTTCTAATGTACAAAGTGGTGCAGAATAAACTT
Organism: Pinus tabuliformis; assembly: GCA_031772625.1. Lineage (NCBI taxonomy): Eukaryota > Viridiplantae > Streptophyta > Pinopsida > Pinales > Pinaceae > Pinus > Pinus tabuliformis. The sequence goes on along the minus strand of CM062806.1, from coordinate 171,394,700 downwards.
CATCCTCATCCTCCTCCTCCAACTAGAGAGGTAGATCATGTTCTAGCAAGGGTTGGGCAGGAGGATATAGGATTAACTGCTTGGACATGTGCCTGTTCTTTATGGTCATGTTCCCAACTTGGCAGCTAATGTAGGCATCGGCTGTAGCCAACCAGGGTCTCCTAGAATGAGAGGATACCCAGTGATCTTTGCCTTTGGCTAGAGAACTAATAAATCAGCAGGGTACTCCCAAGAATCAATGGAGACCATCACATCTTCCACAATCCTCTCAGGGGTCACTATGGAGAGGTCTTCTAGCTGCAACACTGTCATGGTCTTCCTCAAGGAGTATTGGAGGTTAAGTTTGAGCATTGTGTCCTTTGTCATCACATTAATGGCAGCTCCCAAATCAATCAAGGTATGTTGGACCATTGTGCCATTGATGTGGACATCAACTACTGGGCTTCCAAGGTCTAGATATTTTTGACATATTATCTACCCCAACATCAGGTCGGACAATTTTCCTTTGACATTAATGGTTGGGGCATCTCCTTTGCGCCTTCCTAGATGCCTAAAGCACTTCTCTTTTGTCAACCTATTGTAGATGGGCACATCTTTTATGGCTTGGAGAAGTGGTATCTTCACACATAAATGCTTCAATTCTCCTAGGATTTCAATCTCTTCTGGGGTAGGCTGGATTGTCATGGATAGTCTCTCAGGAAAGGGTGGATTTTCTTTAGGTTCGCTTTCCTCTTTATCTTCCTCAACCTCCCTGGGTGGAGGCTGGCTATCTAGGAGAACTTTCCCAGATCACAAGTTAATTTCTTGAATCTCCACAACATAAGTTGGGCGATGGTTCCCCACTATACACTTGTTGAGCTTGTCTATTATTCGGGTTCGGATTTGGCTGGGCAGGAATTTGGGGTTGCCTTCGTGGATCAGAAGGTAACGGTTGTGGTTGGGCAGGTGGTGGAGGCAGGAGAGCGGGAGGAGAGTTGTATTAGGGCCTCCATCCTTGATGAGATGCATTCCACTGAGGTTGTGGCTGAGAATAGGATTGAAATGAATGGGTGGTTGGTTGGGATGATATTGAGATGTGAAAGACCAAGGAGGAGGCATGGACTAGGAAGGATGAGCAAGGGGGCCCAAGAAGGTATGGAGGTGACTTGGTTGGGGTTGTAGTATGCCTGAGATGTCCCTTGCATCCCCTACTGGTATGGTCTAGGTCCATGCGGCCTCCTTTGGTTTATGTAATAGATCTACTCAGTGACTCCTTCGACCCCTTGGTATATAGGTTTAAGTCTAGGCAAAGAAGGGCACTTATCTGTAGAATGATCTTCTTCAGAGACTGAAAAAACCTCTATAGAGTTCAATGGGAATTCATTCCTAGGATGCCTCCTGGTGCATCTAGGGAAAAAAATTGGCCAAAGCTCTCTTTGCTTCCTCTTGTTTTCTTTTGATATGTAAGGTGTCCATTTGCATGGCAAGAGTTTGCAGCATCTCACTCTGGAATTCTTCCAACATGTTTCCAATTTCACCTTTAATGGATGAATGGGAAGAAGAGGTACTGGCTATGGGTTGACTCCCCCTACCTTTCTTTCTGGCTCCTCTAGAATGGTTTCTAAAAATAGTCTTTATGTCCTCATAGGATAGTTGGTAGATGTCTCCCCCAGCCAGTAGATGGAGGATGTCTAAAAGGTCTTCCCGAATTCCCTTGAGTAGGACCAACTTCAGAGACTCAGGTTCAAGTGTACACTTGGATCTTTTGTAAGTGAGCTTGAACCTCTTTCATAGTCTTCCAGGGACTCATCACTTCCTATGGTCATTCGAAGATTTCTTCTTTAGTATCTTTTGACCTACAATAGTCTCAATACTTGTTGTTAAAGGCCTGCTGCATCTAAGCCCAAGTTGTGATGATGCTATTGCTAGGTAATCCCGTGTACTAGCACAGTGCTGCGTCCTTGAGAGAAGAAGGGAGCAGTTTCAACTTTTGCTCGTCTTCTGCATAGTCATAAGTTCAACAGATGACAACAAACTCGAACAAGAAGGTGTCAGGATCTTCTGTAGTGAGACCATGGAAGTGAGGTAGGGCTGAAGGACTTATATTCTTCATTTTGGTGTCCCCATTGGTCTCCTGAATGGGAAAGGTACCCTCTATTCTCTCTCCATTTCCCCTAGCATTTTTGTTTTCAGCCATTGGCTCGAGAGGAATGTTTTCTTCTTCTTCTTCCCTTCAAATATGTCTAGATGTTCACCTAAGGTTTCTTCTTGATTGTAGCTATGGAAGAAGAGAGAAGGTTGGTTGTGTGAAGCAGTGGGGGTGTTGGGAAATTTTTTTCTTAAGTTATCTCTACTCCTACGAGGCATGAAAGGAAATATTTTTGGTTGGTTTTCTGTTTCTTTTTTCCCCACACTGAAAGTACGTGTAGAAACTGGAATTGTGACTGAACAAAACAAATTGCAACTAGCTGAAATGAACTTGCTGAATGGAAATTCGCAGAATTGAAAAGAAAGCAAGGAAATGCAGAACTGAAAGAAAAGAAATGACTAGTCTACTTTTGCCAAAATAAACTATTAGCAGAATGTTGCAATAGGAAATAGAAGAAAGAAGTAATCACAAAATACTCTGACGCTTCCCTAGCAACGACACCAAAAATGGCGAGAACCAGTATTGCAGCAAGAATGCTGCAACTCCTAGGCTTCCAACTTTACTTTTATCAACCTGGTAGTTCATAACAAACTTGGAAGCGTCGGTGCTATATGCACAAGTACTAGCTCTCACTACAGGTTGTCACTTGCTCAATCGGCACGAGATCACTAGAAGCTCAAGCCAACTTCTATAGATTTTAGAAGAAGATCTATGTGTGATGAAAGGAAAGAAATATTACTCTACATATGTTATTCTAACTGGAGAAAGGAGAAAGACTGGAATGTAAAGAAAAACCTAATAAACCCTAATTAATGAGCTAATTCTACTTTTTCCAAAAACACTATGCAAACCATGAAAGAAATGCCATTACCTACTCAAGGAAGTAAACAACATCTAACCATGCAATTTCTGGAAGTAAAGAAGCAAAAAACATATTTTTGGATTTTTATGTGTTTTATGTGAATTTAACATGCATCTAATTTATTGTGTGTGAGTGTGGCAGCGAACAAGTGGCGTTAGAGGGTGGTTTTGGAGCTTGGGAGGATGTAGGATGGTGTGGATGGGTCCTAGGAGGTCTTAGGTGGCCTTATGGAGGCTTTTCCCATACTTGGCCTTCAAAAGAAAGCCAACAGGAAAAACTACAGGAGGACACAGGAAAACTACAGGAGGAAATGAGGGAAACTATAGGAGGCCTACAGGAGGAGCCCGAGAGAAATTTTCACTATTTTGAGGGTGTGAGAGTGGGTGAAAAAGGTGGATGAAGGTTGGAATGAGGTGTTAGGGTGCCTAAGGTCTACCATGAATCATTAATAGAGAGAAAGATGATTGGGTTTGCTCAAGGAGAGAGGAAGAAGTTCTATGAAAAATGAAGGAAACTAGGGCATAATTGAGGTGAGGTTTGGGAGACATTATAGGGCATGGATCAGATGGAGGGTGTGATTGCTGGTAAGTTGCCCTACTACTAGAAGAGATCTACTGCATAGAAACTGACAGTCAACCAAGAAAATCAAGCAACCAATGAAATGAGTGCATCCTAGGAAAAACAGAGTTTTGCATTAAAATGGCCTAAACTATGATGTATAGAAGGAAATGTTGTAAGAAAGGAAAGCATGCAAAAGGACTATTGCAAATTAGGAATTGAACATGATAAAGAATATATAAATCAAAGCAAAACTAGACTATCAATCTACTAGAGAGCCGCAAACAATAGAAGTCCTAGGAATGAGGAAAATCTATGTTTTTGGGGCAGCAAGAGAGTCTTTGCCTCAAATCATGGTCCCAAAGGGAGGAAGAGAGGCCAAGGAACTATTGCTAGCCTTTTGAATCTTCTTTGATCACTGCTAAACCTGCTATAGAAAGCACAAGTGGAAGCAAACTACTAAATCATCAAAAGCAACCTACTCTTAACCATAAGAGAAATGCATCTAACAACAAACTAATCTACAAACTGAAGTAAAGCATACAAATACAAGTAAAGAGAAGCTTGGCTGCTTGGATTGGGCCCTAACCCAAGAGCTTCAGCCCTCTGAGGTAACTCAATGCTAGCTCAAAAAGGATTCCATCTTCATTATCAAAAAATAGCAAGATTACATAAAACTGTCACAAAATAGTAAGCTCGAAATTTGAGTAGAGTTTAAACCAGAAAAAAGTCGACCCTAGTGAGGCCCTATTATGAAACTAGCTCAAGAAAAGCTAGAAAAGATAGATCAAAGCCTTAGAATTCAGCCTCTTCGAGGGGGAAATCTCCTTTACATTACATAAATGAACAATTCTTGAATGATATAAATGAAAAGACCTCCTTTCTATATATAGGAGTCTAAGGGGTCATAACATAATCAGAGCCGACATAACAATAATAATGTAAGGGAACAATAAAAACAATAGTGGGCTTCTATGGGGCACAATAGTAATAATATGGGCACTACATGGGTACATCAAAATAATAAGTGGGTTGTCCTAATAACAATAAGGGGTTACACTAGTAGTATAGGGGCCTAACATGCCCCTCTCCTTCAAAATGCGTTGTCCTCAACACTTGAGTAGTTATTGATGCTTCTGTATAAAATTCTTGTCCTCCCATGTGGAATCTTCAGCAAGTAAGTTCTTCCACTTGATGAGATACTCTGAAATTGATCGATTTCGTAGCTGTGAGGTTCTTGTTTCTGTGACTGCTCCAGGTTCCAATATGATTTTTCCTCCTTCAATTTCTGGCAATATTGTTTGAATTGGGATCTTTTGCAACTTTTGAATAAGTGGCCATACTTCTTCGTCCTTCTTCCATTCATCCCTTGCTTCATTTATCCAATCTGGTTGGATAATAGAAATAGTACAAAACAATGCTTCCACATTCTCATCCTTGAAGAGTCTTCCCATCCGGTAAGGTCGCCATTTTTTAAGTGCCTATTGTTTCGTTTGATTTTGCACCGAAGTGGCGTTATCCTTTAAAAGTTGGAGAACTTGTTGTTGATGCTCGGTGTGATCTTTCACTGCTTGAACCTTTTTCTTCTTGATATGTCCTTCTATCTCTAGAGTTTGAGGAGTGGCAATTTCTTCCAATCCTTTACAAGATATGGTCGGATTCATTTCTTGATGCTCGATGTGATCTTTCACTTCTTGAACATTTTTCCTCTTGATATGTCCTTCTATCTTGATAGTTTGAGGAGTGGTAATTTCGACCAATGAATTACAAGATATGGTTGGATTTATTTCTTCTTTCTCGATGTGATCTTTCACTTCTTGCACATTTTTCTTCTTGATATGTCCTTCTATCTTGAGAGTTTGAGGAGTGGTAATTCTTGCCAATGCTTTATAAGTTATGGTCTGATTAATTTCTTCTTTCTCTGGGGTGGGGTCCTAGTGTATATCCTCTTCTTTTGATGTTTCTTGATCCTTTTCTTCCTCCTCTTCATATTCTATGTAAAATAATTTCTTCTCAGCACACTTATGACCTTTAGTGCATTTTCTATCACAATTGTAACAAAGCCCCTTTTCTCTTTTTTCTTCCAATTGTTGTGGTGTAACCCTTGTAGGTTGTGGAATGCTAGGAGAAACAACACTTCCATCTTTATAGTTGTGAGGGGTATGATTCTTGGTTTCCATAATTTTTCTTTCCACTATGTCACAAAGCCCTTTTACCATTTCCAATTATTGTGGTGTTTCTCTAAAGAAGGTGTTGCTCTTTGTATCCTCATAATGTGCTACCATTTCCTCCGTGAAAATTGACCATGTAACAAGTTGTTTACGAGAAAAAAGCCCTTCATACCATAAAAATTGATCTGGTTCTAAATATAAAGATGCAATACATACCTTTTGTAACAGTGGTACACTATGTAGATCAAAATATTTCTCTATATGTAGTATCCAATTTACCGGATCCTTGCCATCAAACTTCCTCATCTCGTTTTTTCTTGATTTTAAGAGCTCAATCTTGAAACAACTATAACTCTGTAATTTCGGATCTTCTAGTTCTGAAATTGCAACCTGTAGTAGCCCTCTGTGTCCTCCTTCCAATGCCACGAGTCTGACCAAAATTGGATTCTCCAAGGAAGAGTTATGTGAAATCTCCCACAGTGACTTTGATTATAGACTAGTTCAGTAGAGCGAACTTGTACGACATGCCATGAGTCACTGTTTCGACCTTTGGCCCTGAAAAATGTCTACAAGAAACTAAATTCCTTCCTCTTTCTGTAACTTCTTACGAAATTTAAATCTGATTCTGATAGAGAAAGTTATGATGATTTTCCCTAGGTCACCTGTTTGGAATGTAATTCAGGAATCTGCAAAAATACCAACTTCCTCAGATCATATCTCCGCAAATATAGCATTAAAAGCTCTGAAATTTGGACCGAGGTTCAGCACAATGTCTTCTCAAATGGGTTTTTGTTTTAGCTTCCGAAACATAGCAGAAAAAAAGTTATAGTGAAAATGCCACGATGATTTGTTTGGAGCAGCGAAACCCTAGAATCCAAAGCTCTAATACCAAATGTTATGAAAACAACTCAAGAAAAGATAGAAAAGATAGATCAACACCTTAGAATTTAGCCTCTTCGAGGGGGCAACCTCCTTTACATTACATAAATGAACAATTCTTGAATGATAAAAATGAAAGGACCTCCTTTCTATATATAGGAGTCTAAGGGGTCATAACATAATCAGAGCCGACATAACAATAATAATGTAAGGGCACAATAATAACAATAGTGGGCTTCTATGGGGCACAATAGTAACAATATGGGCACTACATGGGTGCATCAATATAATAAGTGGGTTGTACTAATAACAATAAGGGGTTACACTAGTAGCATAGGGGCCTAACAGGCCCTAGGCCTCTCTACTTATAAATCTGAAGCTACCAACAGCTTCCTTAAAATAAGGGAGGCTTGGCTTCCAAAACTCGAGATAACTATCAATCATCTTCCACTTTCTCGACTTCCTTCTAGTGCATGATTCGGCTGCTTGTACTCGGAGCTGAATGAAGGGGAATTTGAAGTGAGGAGCAATATATGAGGGGGGTCCCCTCCTTTAATTCTTGTCCTCTGTCTACTTCAAGTTATTGCTACAGTTTGACCACTAGATCCTTGACTTTGAACTCAAAATCCATCAATAATCTGCATTAAATACATGTTAGACCACATGGCATAATAACTAACTCAACTCACCCTATAAGCATAAATATAATCAGAAAATCATATAATAAGCTAAGAGAATGGTTGATTTGACTAGGTTAGGAGGTAAAATGAGCCCATATAATTACCCATTTGTGAGGCTCATCACTTAGCCATTTTCTGAAATGCTTCCCGACCAAGCAACCTAGCTTCACCACGCCTCCCTGAACTACGCATTATATAGTATCAATCCTCTAGTTGCGATATTTCCCCTTGCACTGTGAAATACACATTTCCTACCTTTGAGGACAGTTGCACTGTGCAATTCAAGTGCTCAAGCCCTCACCTTAGCTCCTAGAATTGCACCATCCATCTGGCCAGCCTGACCTCAACTGCACATTGTGTTAGTGTGAAATTTATTTGAAGGTGTACCAAAAACACTTCACTTAAGTCACTAGGTGACAAGTGACCCTAACAAAAGTTGATGGCTGCTAGTGATTCAGATCTGTGGTAAAATTGGAAAACTTGCCACAAAAGTATAGACGATCAAGAATAGAAAGCAACAGTAAAAATATCCAATGAAATAACCCAAATGGAAAGACTTTAATTGAATAAATGTTTTATTAAAAACACATGGTGAAGGGGATCTACAGATGGGTATGTAATTACCATCCATTGGATGGGTCCTTTGATGTCCTTGATGCTTCAAAAAATGATCTTCTCTCTCAATATGTGAAAAACCTAGAAAAAATGTGGAGAACTCAAATGGGAGCTCAGAAGAAAAAAAATGATAATGGTGAAGAATGAATGAAAAACCCTCATATTTATAACAAAGTATTTAGTTAATCTTGAAAATGGAGAATAATAAATTAATATTTTTTTTGGTAGAGAAGCACCCACGGGGGATTTGAACCAGTGATCCATCGCAAGCAGTGCCTTAACAGTGCACCCATTCACTGTCAATCCAAAACCCTGTGGGAAAATAATAAAATAATATTAACCAAATCAAGATCTAACAGTTTGGAATAATTTATTACATTTATTGGAGAGGGAAAAGACATTTAAAATGGTTAAATATATTTATTTAGAAATAATTAACAAATAAAATGATTTGTTAATTATTTTGCGAGAATTCAGAATGGTGTGAAATTGAAATAATTAATAAATAGTGATTTAAAAATTATTCCAATAATAGAAACAAGGAATATTAAATAAATATTGATTTATTTAATTATTCCTAAGGGATTTAGTCAAAATGTGACAAGGAATAATTATTTAAATAGTGATTTAATAATTATTCCTAGAGAAAATTAAATAAATAATGATTTATCTAATTATTCTCATGGGTTTTTTATTTAAATTAGAAAATAATTTCATAAAAGTGACCTACTAAATTATTTTCTACAGTGAAAGTGGTTGTACTATGGTAAAATTAAAACTACATGGTGTATTTCGATCCACCTAGTTAGAAATGGCTAGGTGATCATTTTTTGTGATAACACATTGCTCACTATCTAGCCTCAAGCTCATCCCTTGAGCCCCTGAGTTGTGGAATTGCATAAAGGCCCAACATCCTCTATCTCCCAGAACTACCCAATGTGCTAATCCAGTGCCCATCCCCTCAACCTACCACACTGACCTCCAAAATTGCGTAGTGTTCTCCCTTAGTCCAGCCTGCACTGTGCATTGTGTAGTCTCAAGGCTCAAGGTTAAACCCTATCTGCTTGAACAATGCAATTGTGTAGTCACTAAACCCTTCTTCGAGCATGTCACCTAGTTTTGGCTTAGCCAATGGATCATTATGCACTATCTTAGACTAGGGGTTTTCAAACTGATTTCATCTCATCATGAATGAATTGAAGATGCAGGTTCCTTATTGTACCACGGTGAGATGATGAAGAACGAGGTAAAGAAGGGAAACATGCTAAAAGACATATTTTTAGCTGAGTATGCAAGATGATCAACCAAGAGAAAGCAAAGGGACACCAGTTTGTGATCATAATTCAAGACTTGAGATCATTGAAGATTCCTTATAACCAAGCCATGTGGAGGTGGAAAGAAAAGAATTCACAAGAAGTCACTCAACACATAGCAATAACAGTGGCTTAACATTGCCATATTATCAAGTAGTCTCTGTCAACAGTGTCATGTATTGTCATGCCGTGAGTTTTCAAATGCCACACCATTATGGTGGATTATGTAATTCATGTTTCAAAAATGTATTGTAAAGTGAAAGTCCAAAGGACATGTATGGAATATGAAGAGTCATGTAAAGTTAAAAAGTCATAGGAAGTCAAAGAGTCATGAGGGTAGTCAAAGAGTGACAAGGAAGGTGAAGCATCACCTCATTAGTTATATATACACCCTCATTGTAAGAAGAAATGACTTTCCACCTTGGCTCCTCTAGCAAGAAATTAGAGAGATAAGCTAGTTCTTTTGAGGAGTAAGGAGTGGCTCCAACGCTCCACTATTGGAGCTAGTGGTGTTCATTATATACATGTGTCTTGGAACTTTTACTTAATATAAGAAGCCTTATGGCCAACACATTCTTCATGCATGGATTATGGATATTTGTAATACTATTCTATGAATGTTTGTAATTCATGTTTGCTTTCATCTGTGCTAAAGTAGTTGAATTATTTCGGTTATTTTGGTACTTATCATATTGAGAATGTGTTGTAACTTTTATTATCATTTTCGCATCCTCGTGGACTATTCCACTGGATATTAGACAGATCTGCATTGTTACATTAGTTGCAATGACAGTCGCATCTATGTGGACTATTCCGCTTGATGTTGTACAGATTTTTGTTGTTTACGTGTGTCTCTACTAGGGTACTAATATTAGCTCTCTCTTAGAGCATCGCTTCTCCTACCCCTCTGCAGTGAAATAATTTTGACACACATATGACCGAACACTCACCGATCACACCCCCTTGCTTTTCGAAGGCATGTCTACACTCCTCTCTCTTGCTGACAGATAGATCCAAGGCATATATTTAAGATAATCGACAACTAGGCCATATTTTGGATGAGGCTCCCATCCCAAATGATGTGAGGTTTAATTGGGAATAAATATTAGGGAGATCCTTTGAATGTTGACGGGTCCAGCACCATCAACATTTCTAGTGCTAAAAGGAGAGAATCCATATTTTTATGGTTGATAACCTCACCCACCCGAATCCTACTTATTCTAGTAAGGGTAGCAATATTCCCAACACCTCCCTTAATCATATTCCTGAAGTTGGTGATCTTTCTCAACCTGGTCTCGGACATACTTATGAAATATCTTACGACCAGATTTGGGCTATCTGCTCTATCACCCATAAATTTGTAAGAGTTATCAGATTGATACCCGAAGAACATAATTTTCCATATTTTCCAAAGAAGAACCAAATCACCCCCACTGGGATAGTGGTCTCAACAGTTTGGTTCTCTCCATCCTTGAATATTTAGAAGACTCTGAAGAGAACGTAGAAAAACCATAGAATCCTCCAACGTTCAATGGTGGTCACAGTGATTGTTGGGGAAATTATATGAATAAGATATATAGATGTTTCCACAATACTTAATTATCAACTAGGGAATCGTAATCAGTATAGTTGATGCACTATATGTGCCAACAATAGATAAGCTCCTATGTTTACTAAGTATAGTCTAGATGGGGACTCGGGAGTATTTAAACTAACACTTCATTCTACAAATTTTAATTTCATTTCATCACACAACTAAAAGAGAAAACTTCAAATACTATGAACTTAATATTTTAATCTGGTAATGAGTTTCTTCATTTATAGGCTCATGAAATGGAAAGATGAATTCAACTTTGTTTCTTGTAACTACTAATCTTAACCAAACCAATTCACTGCATTCAACTGTTAAACAAGGCAACCAGAATGAGTATAATAAATATGTGATAAGGGTCTTCACTATTGGTGCATGTAGGTGGATGGTGAGATGTCAGATCTTGGTCTCCCTGTGCTTCAAGACAACAATGAATAATTGAATCTGTAACTTAAGAAATACAATTTACATCCACATAAACTAAGAAATTGTCACTCATAAATAAAATTCAAAATACTAAAACTATATAATAACTTAAAAGAAGAACTTGCCTTGATGGCTTCGGTGGGCCCTTGCTCATAGAACTAAGAAATGGATTAACACATTGAACTTAACACTCGTTGCTCATATCATTAATTAAAAAGGAATATTACAAACTTAAAAGGCCAACAACATCACAATATTGTGTAGATCTCAGATTTCTATGTCTTTATTTCTTTGTTTCTATTAACTTGCTTTCTCTAACTCTCTGACTCTCTCCAACTCTAATCTAACTAATTTTCATCTATAGGACTTTCTCTTATAGATAAAATGGTCATTAAAATCAAAGTTACATGAGATAACACCAAATCTTCACAATTGAACTTAAATTACATATTCGGCTTCATCCTCATGACACGAAGTCCATGAGGAGGAAAAAAATTCTCGATTTTATATGTAAATAAGATGGCTTCAACAATTATCGTGGTCTCATTGAAGATCATTCGTTGAATCACCAATTTTGGAAATGAAATATGGTAGCGAAATCGCAAAGAGTTGGAGGGAAGGTGCTAGAATCACAAAGTGTTGTTGTTGGTGCTAGATGGGTGCACGAGTGTGGTGAACACAGTAGCCAAAAACATGAGCTATTGATTAGGTTCCATATGGGTGCATGAGTTTCAAGCGAGGACCCAAGTACTAGATTACGAGTATTGGTGTCAGAAAAATAGGAACATCAGTACTAGATTGTTGCACTGGTTCTAGACAAGTGGGGAGCACGAGTACCAAATCGTTGATCCGCATGAGTACCAGATTGCTAAGCTTGTACTAGATAAGTATAAGTGCAATTCTAAACATCTATGTGAGCCAATCCTAGGAATTAGAGAATAAAAAGGATCAAATAATGTTATTTCTACTACAAGAAAACATAGAAATTGTGTTTTGAAATATAGTTTACCTCATATAGACATAACAAGGCTAAAAGGAATATGCTTGAAGAAGATATGAAAATAGTAAATGTATTTGAGGCAAAATAGGCCAAAAATAGTGGACAATTAGGGGTATTATAGGCATAAAAAATGAGGCCCAACATTCCCCCATGCTCAAGTTGTTGCATGTCCTCATGCAAAAAATTCTTAACCATTCCTCAAAATTTCCAAAAATGAAGCCTTCCATGCCTGGATATCGACTGCTTGGCTCTAAGACATTCACTCTCGAGGTCTCTTCTTTGAATTCTTTCCTAATGATCATGGTATAGTGTACGAGACAAATATCCTTCTTCAGCTTAGTTGAGGTCTCATCATGCTCCTCTTGAAACCTCTGGCCGTTCTCCTTTAGTTGCACATTTTATTTTTTGAGATACTTATCCAACATCTTATATTCTTTCATCTTTGCCTTTAATTTCTTGTTTTTCTTCTGAAGTTTCTCAACTTTGGCCATCATCTGTTGCCTGGTTAAGGAACTAGCAGGTTCAACTATTTCCTATTTGGCCAATTTCCTCTCGACTTCAACTTCTCTTCTTAATTATTGCAAAGTTTTTGTGACAAGCTCCTCTATGTCATTAAGTGTCTTTTCTTGTACATGTTCTTTTTCAGAGGAGGCAGAAACGCAAAACAGATCTTCTGTAAGAGAAGGAGTACAAGTAGTCATTACTTACTTTTCCATGTTTCTAGTAGTTTGGTGCAAAGGTGTTTATGGTTCACTATCCTGAAACAATCTTCTCTTCTTTCCTTTTGTTGATGTTAGGGACCCTTTGACTTACTCTTTCTGTGCATGTCTCTCCTTCTTCTTAGAAGCCTGAGCCTTGTCACTCCTGTTATCACAAAATCATGCCCCTGATAGGCTGTTGATCAGGAAGACTTTGAGTAACTATTTCAAACCAAACTTTTGGCTGAGGCTTAGCCTCCTCAGCCTGAGAGGGCTCTCTCAAAGGGTTAAAGATTTTGATTAAAGAATAAGATAGATGGTTAACTCTATAGTTTGTGATTGTATATGTTTATAGGTTGAAAGATGAAGGTTGGCTACCATTGGGCTATGGAGTCAAAGTATGTTCAGTACCACAGCAAGATCAGCTTTAACATGAAGTTAGGGCATAGAGAGTTTTTATACATCAACAAAACAAAGATACAATGCAAGGAAACACAGTTTATAAATACATGAAGGAAGTTAGAGCATCATTGATGAATTCTAAGTAACATGTATTCATACCACTGCAAGTAAGTGAAAGAGGAAAGCCATGAGACAATAGGACATTAAAAACCCTCTTTGAATCCTGAGTAGTGAAGCCAAAACATTCTACCTAGCATGGAAGTCAAGGCATTATAGAGTTCAAGTGCAGAAATGCAAATATAAAACAGTGAAAGACAATTAGTTTATCTATGAAGGAAGTCAGAGCATCATTGATGAATTCTGAGTATCATAAGTAAACCTCACTGCAATGTAAGTATTGGAAGATGCCATCAAAACAAGAACATACAAGAACTCTTCATGAATCTTGAGTTGTCTAAGTAGAAATTCTGCATTAGGTTAAAAATATACACAGTCTGCACATAGAGCAGCAATTGAGCCAAAAAGTCTCCAACCCCTTGCTAATTCGACCTCTTGCTCTATATAAAGCATTTACAATTAGGATTCCATCATCCCTCCTCAAGAGAATTCGAATTTGCCATCAGTGACACCTATTCTAACCATAAAACAAACCATTAAATGTATTTGACACCTAACTAGTAGTCCTAGAGACCTAATACAACTAGGAGTGTAACTCCTTATTATGATTACAACAAACTTATCTAAACATTTAAAGCATTCTTTGACACCTAATACTCCATTAGGTCGAATTTGATGAAGCCTCCCACGTGGTCACCCAACTGCTGATGAGAAACCCTAGAATTTAGGGAACATGTTTCCCTGTTTTTAGGGTTAGATCCTTGAAAATTGCAGAGCCTTTATCTCTTTATCCATGACACATTTTATGAAACTGAAGGAGGTTTTTGTAGCCCATGATGTCTAGAACAAAAACCTCTCCTGGTTTTTTAAAATATTTCTCCAGCTGTCCAGAACCTATCCTTGAAAAACACGTGGCAAACAAGGAAAAATCCGTTTTCTGAAATTAGGGTCTCAATGAAAGCTTCTTATCTCCCAACTGAAAACACATACGAATAAAGTGAGATAGGTTATTGTATCTGGACATGTTATGAAGAGAAACCTCCTTCAGAATTCTAAGATAGCCTTTCATGTGACCAGAAACTGATTTTGAAAAACACTACAAAAACCAGTAGACAAAGCTTGACTTTCTGCAGTTTCGTAGCGTAAGTTTAACCATAAATTACTCCCACCTCAGAACGAATTTGAAGAAACGGAAAGAGGTTTTTGTAGTGCAGCATGTTAGGAAGAAAAGCCTCGTTCAGTTTGCAAAATTAAGTTCTCAGCTGCTCAGGAAAGATTTTAGAAATTGACTAGTAAAAGCAGAAAACAGAGTTTCTTCAGCTGAAACAGGCTGCTACAGGGGTTCGCAGCGCGCTGCGAAACCCCTGTAGCAGCCTGTTTCAGCTGAAGAAACTCTGTTTTCTGCTTTTACTAGTCAATTTATAAAAGCTTTCCTGAGAAGCTGAGAACTTAATTTTGCAAACTGAAAGAGGCTTTTCTTCCTAACATGCTGCACTACAAAAACCTCTTTCCGTTTCTTCAAATTCGTTCTGAGGTGGGAGTAATTTATGGTTAAACTTGCGCTACGAAACTGCAGAAAGTCAAGCTTTGTCTACTGGTTTTTGTAGTGTTTTTCAAAATCAGTTTCTGGTCACATGAAAGGCTATCTTAGAATTCTGAAGGAGGTTTCTCTTCATAACATGTCCAGCTACAATAACCTATCTCACTTTATTCGTATGTGTTTTCAGTTGGGAGATAAGAAGCTTTCATTGAGACCCTAATTTCAGAAAACGGATTTTTCCCTGTTTGCCACGTGTTTTTCAAGGACAGGTTTTGGACAGCTGGAGAAATATTTTAAAAAACCAGGAGAGGTTTTTGTTCTAGACATCATGGGCTACAAAAACCTCCTTCAGTTTCGTAAAATGTGTCATGGATGAAGAGATAAAGGCTCTGCAATTTTCAAGGATCTAACCCTAAAAACAGGGAAACATGTTCCCTAAATTCTAGGGTTTCTCATCAGCAGTTGGGTGACCACGTGGGAGGCTTCATCAAATTCGACCTCATGGAGTATTAGGTGTCAAAGAATGCTTTAAATGTTTAGATAAGTTTGTTGTAATCATAATAAGGAGTTACACTCCTAGTTGTATTAGGTCTCTAGGACTACTAGTTAGGTGTCAAATACATTTAATGGTTTGTTTTATGGTTAGAATAGGTGTCACTGATGGCAAATTCGAATTCTCTTGAGGAGGGATGATGGAATCCTAATTGTAAATGCTTTATATAGAGCAAGAGGTCGAATTAGCAAGGGGTTGGAGACTTTTTGGCTCAATTGCTGCTCTATGTGCAGACTGTGTATATTTTTAACCTAATGCAGAATTTCTACTTAGACAACTCAAGATTCATGAAGAGTTCTTGTATGTTCTTGTTTTGATGGCATCTTCCAATACTTACATTGCAGTGAGGTTTACTTATGATACTCAGAATTCATCAATGATGCTCTGACTTCCTTCATAGATAAACTAATTGTCTTTCACTGTTTTATATTTGCATTTCTGCACTTGAACTCTATAATGCCTTGACTTCCATGCTAGGTAGAATGTTTTGGCTTCACTACTCAGGATTCAAAGAGGGTTTTTAATGTCCTATTGTCTCATGGCTTTCCTCTTTCACTTACTTGCAGTGGTATGAATACATGTTACTTAGAATTCATCAATGATGCTCTAACTTCCTTCATAGATTTATAAACTGTGTTTCCTTGCATTGTATCTTTGTTTTGTTGATGTATAAAAACTCTCTATGCCCTGACTTCATGTTAAAGATGATCTTGCTGTGGTACTGAACATACTTTGACTCCATAGCCCAATGGTAGCCAACCTTCATCTTTCAACCTATAAGCATATACAATCACAAACTATAGAGTTAGCCATCTATCTTATTCTTTAATCAAAATCTTTAACCCTTTGAGAGAGCCCTCTCAGGCTGAGGAGGCTAAGCCTCAGCCAAAAGTTTGGTTTGAAATAGTTACTCAAAGTCTTCCTGATCAACAGCCTATCAGGGGCATGATTTTGTGATAACATTTTGGTGCGTCTGCCGGGAGTCGAAGATTACTCATTCCCGAAATTTTAAGATTGAACTTCTGAAGGTAGCAGGAGCTCAAAAAGGTTTTCGAGGCTGCAAAACTACCTTGGCGACTCCACACATCAAATAAGAAATTAGAAGGTGACTCCATTTCTAGAAGATCAATAGCTTGATGAAGTTACAAGATGAGTTCCACTGCAAGAATGAATGCCAGGTATGCTCCTATGAATCGGTCTCATATCCTTGGTTTTCCAAATCCTATGCCAAAGGTTGATTGGTTAGAGGATCTTCCGATATTCAAAGATGAAAAGAAGGACAATGCTGCTCTTCATTTGGTTAGGTTTCATATGCATATACGCAGTCTTAAGGTTCACTTTCCTGAGGATTGTCTCATGAGGATGTTTATGGCCACTTTAGAAGGAAAAGCATGGTCTTGGTATAAAAGTTTGGAAAATGGTTCATTATCTTCTCTTGCTGATTTCCATAATGTGTTCTATGACATGTATAAAGAGTGTCATCCTTCCTTATTGTTGCTCAAAGATTGTTGTAGACATTCTTTAAATCTCATTCAATACTTGGAGGATTGTTATGATGATGATGAGTTTATGGATGAAGAAATTTTAGAGGCTCTTCATAACAATGCATTTCAGCACCAAGAAGAAAGTACAACATCTCATGAAATGCAGCATGAAGATCAGCAGGGGTTTACTTATGAAAACCATGTTCAATCCTCTGATATTGATGTAGAGATGCAGCAGACTTGTCAGTCTTCGGATCATTATCAAAATGAACATGATTACAAACACCAAGAAGAAATGTTGGAAGAAATTTTTTATGACCCTCAGGCAGAGGAAAAGATTGTTCATTTTTGTAATTTCTTGCAGCAACTTACACCAAAGAATGATGATAATAATGAGGAAAATTTCATTGTTTGTTGGAATGATTCAGAAAAGCAGTTGGATAGCTTGTCAAATAGCAAATTGGATAGCACATCAAAGGGGTTTTGTGTGGCTAAGGATCAGTTGTCTAAAGAGATAGAATGTTATGATGATTATCAAACTAACCATGTGTTTTTTGACCCTATAGCTGACTACATGGAAAAGATTTACTGTTCAGGCTTCCAATTATATGTTCATCTTGAAGAACAATTGCACCTCATGCTTCCTTGGTTATTTCAGTATCTGGTTTATTTATGCTTCAAGCACAGTAAGGAGATCCAAGTTTCAGATCAGATTGATGACTGGATTTATTGGAAGTTTCATGTTCCTTGAGCTACAAGTGGAGCTTGCAGCTGATAGGGTAGGTAGGTAGGAAAGTGAAAATAAGCTCAAGGTGACTGAGCATTTTTATTTTTCAGTAGATATAGACTTCTTTCTCCTACAGTGATCATCAAGCTTAAGCCAGAGGTGAAGGCCCAAGGAACTTAAAGAAGATGTTTGTCAAATAAATTTTTGTTCATGATAAGAGGATAAGGCACTGGAACTGCAGGTTCTTAGTGTACCACAAGGGCACACATCTTCATCAACTAATGAGTCATCTACACAGCTAGAATCCAAGGCAGCTCGTTCAGTGAATGCCTCTCCAATATATTTCGGCCACTACAGAAATGGTACAGGTGTCAAAGTTCAAGAAAGCATCAATGCACACGAGGAGATAGAATTAGAGTTTCAATAGGAATGGGACTCTATGTATTCACAGCGCAATACCTTTGTATTTAATAAGTTTTTTTAGATATAGATAAGGCAATTAATGATAGGATTTCGAGCTCCCCTCATGCTTGTTGAGGAGACTCAAGATAGTTTGAGGTTTTTTTCCTATATATAGGAAAAACTCTGAGGTAAAAAAGGTTGGAGATTTTTATAAAACAGAGTTTTCATATTGGCTTATGTAAAAAGACTTTGACAGAAATAGAAAGAGTACTTTTTCTTCCCAAGATTCATCTTGTGTCTCTAATGCTCAGAGTATATGTGGTTTGGTTTTATTCATCTTGTTTTACAGTTCACTAAACATGCAATCACTCTGAATTCACCTAGTGCTCAGACTTCCTGTGTATGTTTTTTGAGTTGAGGTTCTTCTTGGTAAATGTTTTGAGCATTTAGACATTATATGCCTTGGTTTCCATTATTGAGTAGCCACTTGTTTACTGCAGAAGTGTATGACTCCATGAGCCGAATGGGAGAAGCCTAATTTTGTTGTTCCAACCAGCTTAAATCTCATCTACTGTTTAAAGAGTTAGCCATCTTTTCTTGCCCTTAAAGCATATCAAAAATCTGTGAGAGAGCCCTCTCTGACTAAGGAGGCTAAACCTTAGTCTAAAGCCTAGTTTGAAACAGTTTCATGAGATCTTGCTAAGTAGCAGCCCTTAGTACACGATTTTGTGATAACAACTCCTTCCACTAGTTTTAGGATTCTTTTATTTTTTAATACTTGGTGCAGGAGTCTCTTTCCGAGGTAGCTCAAAAACTACCTCTGGAGTAGTACCTATGAATTCTCCTTTGTCACTGTCAGCTAGCTTTTTCTTCTTCTTCTCACTTGTCAAAATTTTACTTGGAGTGGGTGAATCGAGAGGGGGTATCTTAGCCTTTGATGGCTTAACTACTGGTGTAGGAGTTTCCTTCTCCTCTACTGTTTCACCCTTATTTGATTTATTAATAGACCTTGATGGAGTAGGGCTACCAATGCCCTCCTTAGACTTTGATTTCTTCTACGTCTTATTACTACTTTATTTTTTGCTATTGAGGTCCTTAGCACTCTCTTCTGGCACGTTTTCTTCCATGTGCTGGGAATCATCTTCTTCCTTCGATGTTTGTTGTGATAGTGAAAGCCTCGTTGATCCACGGCTGGACGCGCACTTTGAGAACTGCCTCCTTGTGGCGCGCCGCGCCCACCTGTTCCTTCAGTGCCTTGGCTTGTTGCATCCTTGCAAGCCACTGAGTAATGACTAGTGTCTGTGCAGTTCCTATGACACTGTTGTATTGTTGCTCTAGTTCGTGTGCCTCTGTCTCTAAGTGTTGGATGTTGGGGTCCTCCTGCAGAGTTGTGAGGACCTCAAGTGATTGCTCCAAAAAAGTGGTACAGCCTTGTACTGCACCTCCAAATTCTTCCAATCCTGTTGCAATAGTGCTAGCGCACTGTTCTTTAACCTCCAGGGGACTAGAAGGTTGCGCCTTTAACTACAGGTCAATGATCTAAAGATTCAACTCTAGCTGAACCTTGGTTGTTTCTTCTCTAGCCTCGTAGACTCTGTTTGCCAACCTGTGAATCCGTACCTCTACTGGTAGATCTGTTGGGATGGCCAGCTCTGGGATGCCTCGGCAAGTGTCATCTACCACTTGTGCCAACTATTGGTTCTACGACACCAATTCATCATGCTACAGACTGAGCTATTCCATGTTGATCTTTTTTTGTTGAAAACTTGGATCACGCAGCTCCCCCTAGTGTACAGCTCTGTCATTATCCCGTCCTATAGTTGATACAGTGTCTCTCGCAGAAGAGTAGCCAAATTAAGGCGAAGGCCTTTGATCATGTTAATCGCAAATCTGTCGGTCTCATTTGCTGCTACTAGTGCTCCTTTCGATAACACTATGGTGTTTTCCATCCATGCATGAAACATCTGCTTTTCTGCCAAGGATCCTATGGCGAGGTGGGTCGAAAGGGTACCCACCTGAGGGGGCTGCACCTGTAACTCCTGTAACTGTGCCCTGAGGGCCCCCAACATAGTTTGGTGCTCCTGCATAAACTCCTAAAGGGCCTCATTGGTGACATCGCGAACTGTCTCGCCGATTTCATGGAGGTCACCTTCGATTAAGGTGATTGGGTCAATGGCCAACTTCGAGGCCTTGAACTTCTTCCTCGGTCCTGTTCTCTCTGCCATGTGTGCACGCTTCAGTTGTGTGGATGCGGTCTCGGGGTCCACGCTCCCTTCTACTGTTTCTACTTCCTCTGCCTCCTACCCTTGTGAGGACATTTCTTGGTCCTCATTCGCCTTCATTCTTGCTTCCTCTACCGCATGTGCTGCTATTGCTTCTTATGCAGCCTTTTGCTACTCTGCGACTTTCCGTGTCGCTTCCCACACTACCTTTTCCTTAGCTGTTGTTGTCGTGGTCACGGACCCTGTGACGCTCTGCTACTGTGCGTATTCCCAATATCGTGCATCTTCCAGACGGAGTAGTTTATAGTCCTGCACTTCCTTTCAACTGCCTGGAGCGCTAAGACTGTTCTTCCTGCGGCTAGTCAGGTGGTCACACCACCCATGTGGGGCTCCATCCTGTCCTTCATCATGGTTCATGAAGAATCCACACCTTCTATTGTTGTGATCGGCATCGCGCACTTTACTACTCGCAACGCGCTACCCTGGTCACTACGTTTGGCGATATGCGGTCCAAGCCAAGGCAATAGCCTAACTAGTTCATGGCGATAGTTCTCCCAGTTTTCAGTATGATTGTACGCACCTTGCCTTACCATCCTCAGTTTTTCGATGAGAAATGCTTCCTTTATTTCATCTTCTAGCTTCTTGACCTCCGCATCCATCAAAGCGCTTTTCTCCCTTAGCCATACTCGGTCTTTTTCAAGTTCACGAAGTCTAAGGTTTCCCTGTCGGATTTCTTCCTCAAGTCTTATGTGTTCTGTTTCTTGCGGCTGTGTGATTCCTTCGTTCTGGGCTTCACGAACTATCGTATATAGGGGAGCTGCTATGCATAGACTAGGCTTCACATGCTCTATAGGGATTACAGCCCCTGCTTCATAGTTTAGCTTCGGAAGTGCTCGCGCGAGCAAGGTTTTGCACATGGTCCTATAAGCCCATAGAACTGCTAGTATGCACAGGTCCCAGTCAATGCGTCTCACATGGTGGATCGTGTTCAGCACTTCACACACCTTGTCAAAGGCTTCCCCGTGTAGAATCTTCAGCGTGCTTGGTCTTATCCTATTTCGTCATTCACGCCCTCGTCTTGCCCACCGCTGCTTGTTGTTCCTATTTCCTATCATGAGGACAATGTGTGCTCATGCAGGTTGCGTACCATACGCCTGTAACCATCTAGAGAGGTGGGCGCACAGGCTGTTTCATCCATCATACCCAGCTTCCATCCACCACGAAGGCTTTCCAAACCGTATAACCATCATTCTTCTGCAATCGTGCCAATTCTCAAAACTTCTTTGATGCGTACCCCACCATCTTGCGGGCATAGTGCGCAGTGCCCATTTCAGAGCATCAAACCGCTATTTTTCTAGCACCTCCCTTTCAAATTTGTTCAGGAAGTCATCCACCACTATCAACCCGTCATACATGGGTAGATCCCTTAGCTTTTTTGTCACACAGTGTAGTGATCTTACCATGATGTTGCAATTAAGCGTGGTTATTTCGTGTAACCAATTCTGCCATCATTCTATTTCCTCGTCCAAATCCGATGTGCAGGAGCTTTTTCTGTCCCATGAAATCCTTCCATCTGCAGTTGGATTCACCCAATCTTGTTCTCAGGTGGTTATCTTGTAGACACAGTCTAGATCATCATCACTCTCATCATCATGCATTGGCTCCATGTAGCGCGATCCTTCCGCAAGGTCTAAAGGTACCACTATGCGCAGTGACTTTTTCTCAAAAATCATTTTGTGCTTCTTTAGATTTATCACTCCATTCATATCAGTGGCCCAATCTATTCCCAGTAGCACGGGATAGGGATTGTTGTCATCAAAAATCTCTTTCACTTCGAAATTTGCAAGTGCACTTGCACCTTCGATATCTACCGTTATTCCTTGCAATCTTCCCATCGGTAGGATCTTTTGCTGGTTGTCCATTCACAATTGAATAGGAGACCATTGAAAGGTGGGCTTTCCCATGGGCTCCCATGTCTGCTTTGGAAAAACGTTCACATCCGATCCTAGATCCAAAATCACTTGATCCATTTCATATTCCCCAATTTGCACAGTCAATCTCATCTCCTTTCCTGTTCGTGTTGTGTGCTTCCTGAGCTTCTAGACTACGCGCGATTCTCCTGACCCAGCGCACCTAGTGATGAGTTCCTACATTCCCTTCACAGCCTTGTTATCACGCAACAGCTTCATGCATGTCTCCAGAAAGGTAGTAAGCATTGATGGGTCCATCTCTGGTTCTAGTTTGTCTTTACTACCTGAAGTGGAGGCCTCCATGAAGCTCTTCTTAGCTTCCATGAATGTCTCCTTCACGTGCTCTAAATCGAACTCCGGTTCCTTCGATGGTGCCTTGTGAACCAAGGCACTTTCTTCTGTTTTCTTACCCTTGTCATCTCCTGTTGTGATACTGCTTCAGAGCACGATGTTTACATTTGGGTCCTCCTTGCGCAGCTCAGACCTCATCATTTGTAGGTTCTGAGTTAGGGGAGGCTAGAGTATTCCTTTATCGCACAACCTTGCTATCAATGTAGGGCAGTCCTCCCATCTCATGATCAAACTCGGTATAATATAAAGATGATTCTCTCATCGGATTTGTCCAATCGCGAGCATAATGCCATGGCCCTCTGCAATTGTAACAAATCAGTTGTCCGCGACCCCTTCCTGGTCCCATTCCACCTCGATCTCATCCACTCTCCTAAAATCCAGTGCACGCCATTCCTGCATTTTAATTGAGGGCTCACGTTTCGGTCTAAACTCTGGAGGCAGGAGTCTAATCCATCATCAGTTCATAACTTCTACAAGTGCATTCATCATGACCTACTGATCTGCTGAAATTACAGAACAAATGTTGGGACGTCTTTTGTAAAAGGTGACAATTATCTATAGTGTGCTTCCCTCCTATATGAAAAATCATGCACCATAATGCAGGCATCGGGCTTGGTCATGCTTGTACCTATGGTCTCAATGGCATCAGCCCTCATCCCACTAGATAGTTCGCGAAGACTGGACAATGGTGCTTGTCATGCCCCTAGCCTTTGCATTTTATGCACCATACCTTCTCACACGCTTCTGAGCGAGTTGTCTTGTCCTGTTTCAAACTCTACATTTCCAGACAAAAAATTTTCAATTGTGCATGGATTTTTTGGACTCCAAGTCTAGGATCTTGTATCGAGGTCTCATGCAGTCTCACTGCAATCTCCAAAGCTTCAGCCTGGGTGGATAACTTCTGCTGTGACAGCGCGGTCCTTAGATGCGGCGTTAGTGACGCTACAAACCATGCACGGTGTTGTCCATCTGTCAAGGTCATGTTGGCTTCGCGAATCATACTCTTCAGTCTTTGATCCAGCTCCCAGGGGGTCTCACCTGGAAGCATCACAATTTCCTTAAACCTGATAATCGATTGTGTCTCTAATTTTGGCCTGCTAAATTCCCTGTTCAGCGCAGCCTGGATATCTGCAATCCCCACATTTGGATGGTCATTAGAATGCTTAATGCACCATGTCAGTGTGTGATCTTGCAACACGCTTACTAGCGTTTCCTTCTTTATATTGTCATCCATGACTCCTTGTGCTTCCCATACAGCTTTTACTACGAACCAAAATTGGCTTGGATCTTTGTTCCCTACTCCTTTGAACACCGACAATTTTATCACGCTCGCCATATTGAACTATGGTGGTGGTAGAGGTGGTGTGGAAGAAGATGGGGATGAAGATGGTGAAACTGGTGGTGGTGTAGTTGGAGGTGGTATGCGCAGAATTCGCTACCTTATCAGACTGATCACACTTCTTGGTGAAACTTTCACGAGCCCTTCCTTGCTTTCTCGCCAAGGCGAAATTTAGGGGCTAGTTTCTATCTCTGCACTACCTTTGTTTCTATAGATCCTCCCACTTCGCGTAGCCCCAAACATCAATTTATTCGCATAACCCTCTTTTCACACAGTAGAATTTTAATCCAAGTGTTCAAAGATTTAATGTACTTACCTCATGGTCCTTTGAGGAAGCGTCGTTCTGCCTCGTTGTATCTAACTGACGTGTCTACCACGAATTCAGTGATAAACCCCCCTATAATTCTATTGAGCCAATGGTCCACAGTGTGCACGATCTTATCTTTTGATGCTTCTAGTCTGCGCACCAATTATGGAGTCCACACAATCAGTTTGTCAAGCCTACACCTTCCCTGACCATCTGCTAGCTTTGCAATCCACTCATCCAACTTAGAGGGGAAGGATGCAAATAAAATTTCATGGATTTCCATATATAAGTAGCCCTCTAACCACTATTCCTTTGATACTCGCGGATTCCTATTTTCCTACACCGCGAACTCGTGAATTTTCCTGTCCAGCCGCCCTTCGATTTCTTTCTTTGTCGGATTCCAATGGCATGACATCAGACATCCCTTATGCAAATCTTGGTCCCAACAACGAAACCATTTGTTGGCTTGTTGGGGCCTGACCCAGGTTCAAAGTTGATTTAGCCAAACAAATCTGGGTACTACTGGCCCTTTCGGGAATAGTCTGCGGAGCACAGATTGAGGTCTCATCCGAAGTAGTATGGGAGGGTGCTAGAACCAGGTTTCCGCACCTGAGAAATGTCTGATGGTTTGAATTGGTCCACGGTTCGACCCTATGTGCATGTCGCTACACACACTTACCCATACCTCCCAGCTTGAGATGTTGCCTTCACACAACCCTACTTGGGGCCCAAACGCTATTATTACCCAATGTCGTACTAGTATTCCACAGTTAGTTGATTAACTTAGCTTATTTGCATGTGTAAAGCATACTTAGCAATATAAATCATTCATACAAGTGCGCAGAGTAAATAAAAAATATGATTGCAATTCATATCAATAGACAATAATCCAAGAATAGATACATGGATTTAAGATAAAATTTCTCTTTATTATCTTCCTTTGGTTACAGACTCGAATCTACCCTGCGCACTCAATTGCAGGGGTCCACACAATCAACTGTGGACAACTAGATCTCTGTGCACTCAGCAGTAGAGCCTTCTCCTACCCTACGACCCAAGACACACTTTACACTTGCTCTATGCTTCTACTTTTCTATCTCATGCTTCCTTAGATGTCCCTTTACCACTTAGAGCCTCGCTCTATTTATACAATCCCATGGTCCGTGCACCATGGGTAGGCCGACATTATATTACAAGATTAGGGCGGACAACCCTATTAATCTAACATACTTCCATGCCCCCAATTCACGGAGCTTTACAACCATATTAGACCAAAACTTGGGCTTTGGGGGGATTCCATGCCCAACACTACCCTGCTTCTTTCTTTCATGAACAACTAACAATTTTATCAACCCATGATGGTAGATGCTAGTTTCGACCTTTTCAGAGGACGATCTAATCTCGCTTTCCATCTTATTTAGACTCATCCAAAAGAAATATGGAAAGTTCATTTCAGGTCCTCCCTCAAAATGTAACGAGAGTCTCAAATGGTAAAGAAAGGTGACTGCATACTGTTATAGACATTTTTGTGCCTTAGCCTCGAGCATGAAATGTACACAATCTAAGGGATCCAAAGTCCCTAAACATGTTGTTCCTACCCTTAGAGGAACAAGGCCAAGTAACCACAGCAATTCACAGATGTTCTCCACCTGAAAACACTCAAAAACAAGCCAATTCTGGATCATGCCAACTGCTCCACTGAGCATCTGCGCTGAATGTCAACTGCTCCACTGTCTACCTGCGTTGAATGTCAACTGCAACAAAGGCTACCTGCACTTGGCGAGTTTGGACAAGTGGCAGAGTCATTTCTCAAGGTGTCAATGCCCAGGAAGCTTCCAAATGACACTTGGATCAAGGAATTCGACTGGTGATGAGTAAGAGGTTCCAAAACTCCAAGTCGAAGCAAGAACCTCCAAGTGGACTCAAGAACTGAGAGAGGGAGAGGACACTAGTCACTTCTCAAGCTGACTCATCCTCTCTCCAATATCCCTATATATAGATCTCTCCTCTATGAGATCAGGGGGGCTGGAATTTGGTAATTGCAAAGAATTGTTGTTGGTTTGTGGCTAGAAACATTGGGTGTGTTATGCTTTGAAGGGAGCTAAAGAAGGAATTCCATTCTG
This sequence comes from Pinus tabuliformis, assembly GCA_031772625.1. NCBI lineage: Eukaryota > Viridiplantae > Streptophyta > Pinopsida > Pinales > Pinaceae > Pinus > Pinus tabuliformis. Next base: position 171,368,242 of record CM062806.1, on the reverse strand, counting down.
CTGGGAAGGAGATGCTGGATTGGAGCCCTATGGGTTGTATCTCTTCCTGAACCCTGTTACTTATCAATAAAGCTATCTTGATTCTTTCCTATATGCTGGTGTACTTTGTATGATTGCATTAGTGTATTTGATTTACTTCTAATCCTGAATCATTTATGAATATGTATATTTGTCTTTGCATTGTGTTCTTCTCTTGTCGCAAGTAGCTGTTCTCTTGTCACAGGTAGCTGTTCTCTTGTGATCTCGTGGGATTCAAGTAGTTGTTCTCTTGAGCAAGCGAGGAGACAAGTAGCTGTGGGCACGCAAAGAGAAGAGGATCTAGATCGAGGGACAACCGGAAGATAACGGTAAGTCTGCCGAGCTCCTCTCTTTCACATTTCATAAAGGAAGAAATCATGATAGCTGTATTCGTTTGTTGCTAAGGCGCTGTCACACCTTAGGTGGATAGGATCGTCCTAAATAGGCATTTTTCCCCACAAAAAATTGGCGAATCCGCTGGGGAAGAACTTGTTTATTCATTTCATTTGTGTTTCCGTCATTTGTTTACTTCATAGACTTGATAGCAACTTTGAACTGCATCTTTCCCGGATGCAAAGTAAAAAGTTGCTGCTTTGATCCAGTTGTTGGACTTGTCTATGATCTAAACTAGATCCACAAATGATTTGATGATCCTTGTGATAGTCTTTAGTACCCTATCAAAGTATCCCTCTGTTTATACCTTGCTTGTGTTTCTGATTTGGCCTGAAACAGTTGATTTTTGAGCATTTTGTGACCCAGAAACCAAGGGAAACGAGAGTTTCTCTTTCAGCGCAGGCACTGTGAAGGCAGTCTGCATTTCAACGCAGGTCCCGAAGGGGCTACCTGCGCTGAATGTCAAACTGACAGTGTTGGACCTGCGCTGAACCAGTTTGGCCTTGTGCAGCTGGGGTTCTTTGTCCTTTGTTGCCCTGTTTTGATCTCTGTTTTTGCAGCCTTTAACCAGCATAGGTACCAGTCTGATAAGCTTTTCTTTGCTTAGATTCCGCCTCATTTTTGTACAAAAAGATTGTGAATGTTTTTATGTGTTTGTGGCGTCATTTACAGTCTTCCTTTGCATGAGTAAAGTAGTCATCCTGTAGCCTTTGATTCAGATTTGATTATAATCTTAGAAGAGAGTTCGTTGGCTGTTTGCAGTTTGATTATAGATTTACTTTTGCTTATTGGTTTGAATTTGTGTCTTTTAAGTGTCAAAGCAAGTCTTTATTTCGAAAATCGCAAAGTGATTGTAATCTCTTCTACCCTTGTTGTTTTCGAAAAGAGTGAACTTGTTTGTATTGATCATTTTAAAAGCAAATTCAAAGTTGTGCAAAAAGCTTCCTTTGTAGGCATTTATACTAAGAAAGTGGAAAACAAACACCTGCATTGTGCATTTTGCATTTGATAGTTTGCATGTTGGATTTAGGGAAAGTGCATTAGAGTGTGCTGATTGCTCTTTGAGAAAAGATAGTGTTATTTCTTTTCCCTTAGTAGCTAGGATTTTCAAAGTTGAAAGATAATAAAGCTTGCTTATCATCTTAGACTGCATTTAGGAATTTGTATCATACATCTCGTGGTGAACCTTGAAAGGCAAACTTTAAAAATATCAACCTAAAATAAACTGAATGAACCCAACAACACTTTGTAACATAACACACAACATAGAGGTCTAGGCTAGAGACGTGTTCTGGCGTCGTTAAACATAGTGACTGTCGATCTCGAAGAAGGTGGGTGATTCCTCCTGAGAGACGGTAGCGCTAATACGGATTTGTGCTCCCACGTACCGTCGCGTATATATTGGGAGACCCCTATAGGCATATATCTTTTATCCTTAGGAAGCTGTGTCGGCCGCCCTACTGATCGCAATGCAGTGAACACAGCATTCACGAAGATCGACCACCCGTACCATAAAAAGTATTCTGTGGTTTTGCGAAAAGTTTGGCACACCCTCTGCCTAGATCTCCAGAGCAGTTTCTTTTGGCCTTTTTCAGACTCTATAACAGAAAAAGTCCATCCGAGAATTTGTCACTTCGGGCTCGTTAAAACATCGAAGGAGACTAGAGTCATCTTTAGCTTTTTCTCGACTCTTTAAAACTGAAAAAGCAAGTTGTGTCAAAAGTGTCATTAACAATTTATTTTAAACGGAACAATCACCCTTTTATCCTGCGTTGATCTTTAGGTTGAAAAGATGGAGCACACCAACCAAGGAGTTACCTTGGGTGGAAATCCTAGTCCCTTCTCCTCTTGGGGAGATGTTGGTGCGCCCCACATGGCCACATTGTCGCTTCCAGGACTGACAATTGGCCTACCAGTTTGGCTCTTTTCAACCAATGTCGTTCAGAATACCACCATTCCTGAACAGTCGAGTCAACAGTTAGATTAGACAAGAGTTGCCTCCCAGCCTTCCACTTCATCTTCCTCCCCTCCTTCTTCTTCGCTTGACGGAACTGGTAAATCAAAAAACCGTGTTCCTAAGGAGAAGAAGGAGAAGAAGAAGAAAGAAAAGAAGAAGAAGGAGCCTAAGGCGACTGGGGGCAAACAAGTGTCATCTAACAAAAATCCTCACACCACACTCGTAAGGCCTAAATCGCCATGCGTCATATGCAGGGGAGACCACTTCCATAGAGATTGTCCCTGTATCCCCCGGATACTAAGAGACTGGTCCCCCCGTTTGCACAATTCGGTAGCATCGACCTCTGATAGCCATGTTGACTGCTCACCGTCAACTAGTGGGGGTGAAGCTCCAGGGCAGAGCGGGAAAGCTAAATTTCCCTGCAGACTGTGTGAAGGCGATCACGCCATCCACCGTTGTCCCTTCTTAGACGAGGCAAAAAGAGTTCTGGAAGATCGCCCCATTTTACGAGCGCAACTTCCTCCTGGATATCAAAGACTCCTGCCAAGTCCCTCACTAGTTGAGAATCTGGCTGAGCCACTTAGGTGGTCAGCCGAAGCACCTGTCATTGAAGATGAACCATCTGGATCCATTCCTGACGAAATTCAAAAGGTTGATACGGCAGTTGACCCGGTTTTGCCTTCAGAGGCTCCATCTTCGAATGACACCATCACAGAGGAGAATCAAGACGACACCATCCAGATTCTCTTCATCAGCACTGACTCTGATGATCAAGGGGGCAATGCCACCATTCCTTTATCACAGGAAGGAAGTTCATCAGAGCGCTATCCGGCCGTATATTCGGTCCCACCACCAAGTAACCTGGTTGTGTCCTTTGATTGGAACCAACTAGGCAGACCCCGGTTGCCTGCCAGTATACCATTCATAATTATTTGTCAAATATACAGAATGGTAATGGCTGGCACTATCATTGATGAGGGGGCATCTGTGAGTATCCTTTCCTCTATTGCTTGGAGAGCGCTTGGTTCGCCAGCACTCTTACCTGAGATGAGAAATCTATCAGGTTTTGATAAAGGAACCAGTCGACCTTTAGGGATCCTCCCCAATGTGCCTATAACATTGAAAGGGAAGACCGTTCAAATGAACGTGATGGTCATTCAAGGACCTTTGGATTATAACCTACTCCTTGGACGAGACTATATATATTACATGGGAGCTGTAGTCTCCTCACTCTTTAGAGTAATGTGTTTTCCGCATGAAGGAAGAATGGTCAAGCTCGTAGACCAACTTTCGTTTCCCGGATCACACATCGCAAATAGTCATGTACCATCCCTAAATGGTCTATTCACGCAAGAAGTGTCTCAACCCACGGTCCGTCCTCCTGATGAGCGCGAGTAATCCGGGAGGATATGACCGGAACCCAGGGGGCATGCATCCTGGCCTGCTTCGGCAGGGAAACTTTGGGTATAGGGTAGGTTTCCGTGGGAGAATATGACTAGTCCATACCCCGTCCGTGGATGGAAGAGGGGTTGTTCTAGAATAAGATTCTTTTGTCAAAGTTACGTGTTTGGCCCCAGTCATTCACCCTTGTCTATTTTGGTAGACATTGCCGAGGAAGTGTTTTGTTTGAAAGATTAACGAGACAATCTTTGGGTAACCTGAAAGAGGTAAGCCTCTCTTGATTAAAACAAATGTTTTGGCAGAGGGTAAGAAGAGGTAACCTTGAAACTCTATTTTATACCTGGGGGCATGCAAACCTTTTGGAGTGTAAGCAAAGAGCGGTTATTTATCTGTTTTTGGGATTAGTCGTTTCCTAACTTGCATAAAGAAAGGAGAGTGAGCATAGCTTTAGTAAGGCGCAAGCTCTATAAAAAATGGGATCTTTCATGAGACGCTCTTATCTTATGACTGGGTAATCGAGCAGTTTTAGCATAAAGTTCATGCTCGTTAAAAAATAAACGCAAGATCCGAGCAGTTTTAACGCGGTCTTCATGCTCGTTAAAAAATAAATAAAAGCAGTGAGCAGAGTTTCCTCCAGAGTTTAAGCTCATTTTTAACTAAAAAATGAACCTATCCCGGTAAATAACCACTGTGATCGTAAATTTATCAGCCATAAAAGCCTTGGTCGTGTTTGCACCTGCCACCTCCACTGTTCATTTGGCCGATCGTTCACCTCCATATGATTGTTTACCCATTTTGAGGAACATCTGCGAAGAGTGATTTCACCTAGCCATCCTTGTGACACTGCCGTGATTGGAAAATTCCAACCTGTACCTGGAATCAGCTGCTATCTTTGTTTATCACTCGTTCCTCAAAAGACGAGTCTTCTTTAAGCTCTTTTCAATTGACTCGTAAAATATGAAAAGATTGCCGAGTTTTAGCCTTCCAGCTCGTTAAAGTGACCGGAAGAGCTATCCCTCCTCTAGATTTTAATCTTTTTGGACCTGAGGGATTATTGCACAAAAAGGTCGAGCGCTTGTTTTATTCGGCTCGTTAAAAGTATCGAAAACTCATCCCTTCTGTATTGTTTTATACTTTTTCGGACTTAAGGGATTAGATGACAAAAAAGGAATTTTGGAGTTGACTTTATGTATCTTTTCAGACTCTCTAAAAATGAAAAGAACCGAGTTATCCTTGTCGTTAGACTCGTTAAAATTATTAAATAGCAACAAACTTGTCTTTAGACGAGAATGAGTTTCCCTATCGCTAGGCTCGTTAAAACATAGCGATGGGCTTGCCCGAAGGGTAGGTTATAGAACAAGCATATGTTATCCTCCTCAAGCTTGACAAAAATAAAGAGGTACTGGTCAGCAATGACTGGGGAAAAATTGAGAAAAATCAAGAAAACTTTGATGGTAGCAGGTCGCTCTTGAACATGACACTTTTCCTTCGTACCACATTCGGGTTGGGTTGTTTCATTCACCGGTCACATCACCATGGTCTTGCCATACCATCCATATTTGGGGTAATGCTACCAATCCATCGCATCAGTGTCGCCATATGTTCAAGAGAAGTCGTTCAGAAAGAGTCAACCGGGTCCCATCCACTGCCATACATTATCCTTCATCCATCCATGACCGCCACCCTGAATCATCTGTCACGGATCGTTTTCACCTCCATTAAAATCATTAGCTCCGTTCCGTGTCACTGATGTGGGATTCATTAAGGCCTTCCTGTGACGGATCGCTTCTTGTCGACATCAGCTCATTATCCAAGAAGTTGATCTAGGAACAACCCCTTCAGTACTTTGAAGCTTGCATGCCTCAATGGCAAGTTTCTCACTTCCAGCGACAGGTATACATCAATGACCTTCGACTAGAAGATTTTGCGTGGTGTTCGACGCCAAGTCCTTTATTCACACCACGTGAATTGTACTGCAGTACCTTGAGGATCATTATCATTATCGGTGATCCCTCTCGCGCTTGTTAACGGTTTACATCATTGACCGGTAATCAAGCGATGTCTTTCCATGTTCGACTTCAGCGCAATTCTCACATGGATCGACTTGTACTTAGAGTGAAGATCGAACGAGTTTGAAGACCCCGGATCTAGTTTCATCCATCCGAGCTGCGATATATATTCAGGAAAGATAAATACATTTGACATGTACATCATTGCAGCAGATGATCATCCTACTCAAAGGATGATAATTTCGCCATAATTATCAGTCTACCATCAGACGATCGTCTGTTCTATGTACAAAAAATGAATTTATAAAGCTGAGCATGGGAATGCCCGCCTCAGCTAGATCATGAAAGCAGAATGAATCATAATGTATTGTATTGTATTTTATTACAGGTCTCCTCCCAGTAGATGGATGAACTTCGGACCCTCCTGGATAAAGCATTTCACCCGATAAACGGCCTCATACTTTAGGGGGCAACTGTTATAGACATTTTTGTGCCTTAGCCTCGAGCATGAAATGTCCATAATCTAAGGGATCCAAAGTCCCTAAACATGTTGTTCCTACCCCTAGAGGAACAATGCCAAGTAACCACAGCAATTCACAGAAGTTCTCCACCTGAAAACACTCAAAAACAAGCCAATTCTGGATCATGTCAACTGCTCCACTGAGCATCTGCGCTGAATGTCAACTGCTCCACTGTCTACCTGCGTTGAATGTCAACTGCAACAAAGGCTACCTGCGCTGGGCGAGTTTGGACAAGTGGCAGAGTCATTTCTCAAGGTGTCAATGCCGAGGAAGCTTCCAAATGACACTTGGATCAAGGAATTCGACTGGTGATGAGTAAGAGGTTCCAAAACTCCAAGTGGAAGCAAGAACCTCCAAGTGGACTTAAGAAATGGGAGAGGGAGAGGACACTAGTCACTTCTCAAGCTGACTCATCCTCTCTCCAATATCCCTATATATAGATCTCTCCTCTATGAGATCAGGAGGGGGTTGGAATTTGGTAATTGCAAAGAATTGCTGTTGGTTTGTGGCTAGAAACATTGGGTGTGTTATGCTTTGAAGGGAGCTGAAGAAGGAATTCCATTCTGCTGGGAAGGAGATGCTGGATTGGAGCCCTATGGGTTGTATCTCTTCCTGAACCCTGTTACTTATCAATAAAGCTATCTTGATTCTTTCCTATATGCTGGTGTACTTTTTATGATTGCATTAGTGTATTTGATTTACTTCTAATCCTGAATCATTTATGAATATGTATATTTGTCTTTGCATTGTGTTCTTCTCTTGTCGCAAGTAGCTGTTCTCTTGTCACAAGTAGTTGTTCTCTTGTGATCTCGTGGGATTCAAGTAGTTGTTCTCTTGAGCAAGCGAGGAGACAAGTAGTTGTGGGCACGCAAAGAGAAGAGGATCTAGATCGAGGGACAACCGGAAGATAACGGTAAGTCTGCCGAGCTCCTCTCTTTCACATTTCATAAAGGAAGAAATCATGATAGCTGTATTCGTTTGTTGCTAAGGCGCTGTCACACCTTAGGTGGATAGGATCGTCCTAAATTGGCGTTTTTCCCCACAACACATACCTGCCTTCACAAGTCACAAACCTTTGTAAATTGTTGAGCATCAATCTATATTCTTCTTTTCCCCAATTTCTCGAAATACCTTTAGTCCAATCTGGATTCAGATGTTCAGGAGTCAGAATTTCTAACAAAGTTCTTTGTTGATGCTTACACCTTTGAAGTATTTTTCCCCTATGACCGGTAATCCCATGGCTTCAGTTATGGTAGCCTATGTGACTCTGAAATACAGACCCCCTAACTGGACATTCTCGCCATCAAAATTTTGAGTGAAGGCACATGAGACACCCTCATGGAACCCTTTGAACTTTTTAAGGAATGACATCCAATTGGCTTGCTTGAAATTCTCCTTACACGACTGATATTCCTCAGTTTCTCTATAAGATTGAAATTCTAGCTCATGCATATCTACCCCCATACTGGCTTTAAGAGAAAATCTCAAGCTTGAGAATGGTTTAGTACCATAAATGGTTAAAACAGGGTACAGGAAGTGGTTTTGTAGAGTACCAGATGAAGTCGACACAAAGTACTAGAAATGATCAACACTGAGTTTCAGAAATAGGGATACAAGGTACCAAAATTGAATGACACATAGTACTAGAAATAACTTACGGAGTGCTGAAGGCAAAAAAAAGAGAAGTAATGCTCATCTAGATGGCGAAGCCAACCAACAGAGCATTTATAATTTGAAAGGGAATGGTAATGGTTACACTACCTATATAATTTTGAAGTGAGTTATGTACAATGAAAGCGATACATCGAATGTGGAGCGCGTTCAGAAATCATTCCCATCACTAACATCCAATCTAAGGAAATGAATATTAAGTGTTGGGATGGGGTCCCCTGGGTTAGTTTTGGGGTTAAGATAACCCATGTTTTGATGTAATTTTTGTAAATGATGTAAATTCTCCGCGATTGGTGGATGCGGAGCACGTACATGGTTAGGAGTCAAAGGGGTTTTAGCCCCTTATTTATGTACAAGTTGAGTCAGTTTTGAGATCCACCCATGGTCCACGGACCATGGGATTGTATGTAAAAGGCTATAAATAAGTTTGTCTTAGAGAGTCTAACGAGATATCTAATGTCATGGTGGATGTAATGGGTAAGTAAGAGAAAAGTGATAGCGTAGAGAATGGGTCAAATAGGAGAGAAAGGCCCTGCCACTGAGTGCATAGAGGCCTAGGTAGAGTCTGCAGCTGAGTGCGCGGACCCCTGAAGCTATGTGTGCAAGGTAGCTTTGAATCTGTAATACCATATTGAAGATCAATAAAGAATATTATTGAAGAGTTCTTGTGTTTATCTTCTTATTTATGTTTACTTTTGTTTACAATATGTGTTCTAGATGAACAATGTGTTTCTGAAATATTGATCTAATGATGCGTGATTCACTTGAATAAGTCTTAGTAGATGTACACAATGCATGTTAAGTACTTTCGCAAACACTGTGATGAATTCTATTATGTTTTCTAAATAACTTAAATAGATCTGCACAAATGCTAATCTAGGATTGTTCTCTGATGCGCATAAGTGGATAAATCAACTGATAAGGGTCCAAAAAAGCTGATCGTAGACCTTTGCGAAGGTCTAGAAGTTTTTTCAGTAGAGTTGTAGTACCGATCCCTAAGGGCTTATCAATCTGCGTGAAGGCAGATCTAAGGCGTTAAAAGACATCACACTCATCTCTGGATGTAGAAACTTGGTTCTTGCATCCCCCCATACTGCTTCGGGTGAGATTGCAGCTTGTGCTACGCAAGTTGTTACCAAAAGGGCCAGTAGTGTAGGGATTTGTTGGTTAGCGCAACTAACTCTGAACCTGGGTCATGACCCACTAAACCAACATTAAGCATGATACATAGAAAGTGGTCAAGTACAATAGTATGGGACGGTTCATATCAAAGTTATGGTAGATGGTTCATATCAAAGTTATGGTAATCACTCATCGCCATCATTCATCTTTATGGTTATGAAATGCTAGTATAATCATTGTTAAACAACCCATGGATTTCTATCATAAGATATTCAATCATATAATATACTTGCTTAGATTAGGATCAATATTCACCCAATCATACCCATAGCCATCTCACTCAATCATACAAAAGGATTTTTTCTTGGAAATGAAGGTAAATGGTTTAGGATTATGATAGGTCTAACAATTGATGGTAATAAAAATATATGAAGATAATTATATGTCATCACACAATTAATATGAATCTTAATAGAAGAAAGTAAAATATTGATATCATTCCTCCATTACCGAGTCTCACATAAAAAGATTTCCTTCAGTAGCACATGAACACATAGAACTTCTTCTTTAGTACTGGATGAACACATTGAAATTTTCTTTGGTACCGATTGATGTTTTAGTAAACTACCTAAGTGAAAAGTCTTCAAATTGAGATTTTGAAGCCTTCCTCTCATAATTTAACATATTTTGAAGGCCCAGCTGCAGTAGATGATAATGATTATTGATGTTGTACATGGATTTATTTTATTGAAAAGAATAAACAACAGATACTGGTACATGAATTTGGAAATTGTAGTGGAAATGTCAGAAACTGAGACAAAAGAAGTCATTGATAAGGTTCCAAGGTTCTACAACTGAAAGGAATTCTATAGTTGGATATGCTCCTCTTTCTTGGAATCATGATGACCTTTGTTTCTGTTGCCACTTCCATTTTATTAGAAAATGACCTAACTACTACTGTTATGTGGATTTTTCGCGAGTCCAAATCAGTTAATGCTTGCTGGTATTTTCAATTTTTAGGAGTCTAAAAAACATAAAGAAAAGTCCATTTACTATCCCATATCTTTTTCTCAAGGTTGGGCAAGTACATGCTCATCGGCGTTTTCAATTTTTAGGAGTCCGAAAAACATAAAGAAAACTCCATTCACTCTCTCGTCGATTTTTCTCAAGCCCAAGCTAGTACATGCTCGTCGATGTTTTCAATTTTTAGGAGTCTAAAAAACTTAAAGAAAACTCCATGAGGCCACTTTTCCATAAATAATCTAACTAGGGTTGCATAAAGGAATAAACTTACACCTGGCATATGTCCTGCTTATTTCTTATCTACACGAGAACACATTCAACTTTTTCTTTTGTTAGTGACACCAAAATTATTATAGACATCAACACACCTATATACATACATGTACAAAAATGAAATTAACTATGCAGCAAAACTTACAATCATGGATCAACAAGAGTAGAGTTCCCCTTTTCAACCAATTGCATTTCAGAATTTCGAAGAACATGTTTGGTAAAATCTTCTTTTGACATTGGCTTATGATAAACTTTCAATAGATGTCCATTTACAACAAAAGAAGTTTTCTCCACATCAATAGTCTTGATATTAACCGATCCATTGTCAAAGACGATCTCCACCTCATAAGGTCCCAACAATCTAGTCGAAAACTTCCCCTTGAAATTCTTAAACCTCTTGTCGTATAGCAAAGCCCAGTCGCCTGGTTGAAAGAGTTTCTTTTTGAGGAACTTGTCATGCCATTTGGTTCTCTGATCTTAGAACAGAATTGTTCTTTGTAGTGCATCTTGTCTAATTTCATCCAATGCATTTAGCTCCATCAATCTCTATTTTTGTTCCTCATCCAGATCCATTCCTAGCTTCATGGTTGTTATGAAGGTTTTAACCTAGAACTCTATAGGAAGGAGTACCTATTTTCCGTAAACCAACTCATAAGGCGAGTGTCCATTTTTGTTTCTCCAGGTTGTCCTATAGGCCCACAAAGCTTTAGGTAACCTGTCAGCCAAGTCTTTATGATGTAGTTGTATTGTCTTGGTGAGAATAGCTTCAATAAATTTATTAGTGGATTCCACCTGCCCATTTTCCTGTGGATGGTAAGGTGTGGATTTCCAGTGCCTGATTTGATATTGCTCAGTAATGGTTTTGACCAGTTTAGAGGTAAATTTAGTTCCTTGATCAATTACTATTTCCCTTGGTACACCAAAATGAGTAAATATCTCTTCAAATAAGAAATCCACAATAGATTGTTCATTAGCAGATTATAATGCTTTCACTTCCACCCATTTGGTTACATAATCCGTACTTACCAAAATATATTTTTTACTTTTAGACATAGGAGAAATCAGACCAACAATGTCTAATGCCCATTTATCAAAAGGTTCAATAACTACCTATTCTTGATGAGGAATTTCATTTGTTGGGGTAGGTTTCCCCATTCTTTGGCAATCATCACAACTAGCCACATACCTTCTTGCATCTTTAAAAATGGTGGGCCAATAATATCTAGATTGTAACACTTTATATGTATTCCTTTTATCAGTGAAATGTCCACCACATGACTCATTATGGAAAGATTTTAGACTGCCCTCCATTTCATCCTCTCGTACACCTCTTATGATTACTAGATTTGGTCCAGTACAGTATAAACAATCATCATGCCACATATAGTTAGTACTGATTTGTATGATTCTCTGTTTTTCTCTTGAGGACAAATTCTTTGGTAGCTTGCGTGTAAACAGGTAGTTAGCAACATTTTCATACCAAGGAGTATAAGTGGAACTAGAAAATTATCAGCAACTGGTGCACTATCACTTGTATGAACAAGTCTAGACAAGAAAACAACAATATTATTATCTCTTCCTAGTCTAGCAACAATAGTAATATTAAATTCTTGTAGTGGTAACAACCATCTAGTAACTCAGGCATTAGTGATAGATATATTCATTAAGAATCTAATAGCTGAATGATCTGTATGTACAAAAAAATCATACCCAATTATATAATGTCTAAACTTATTAATGGCATGAACTACTGATAAGAATTCATTTTCTATGATTGTGTAGTTTAGCTCTGTAGAGGAGAGATTTTTGCTAACAAAGTAAATAGCATAGGGGATTTGATTTTCTCTTTGGCGCAAAAAAACCACCGAAGTTGTGTCTGAAGCATCATTACAGATGTGAAAAGGGAGGCTCCAATTTGGTCCTTTCAGAACTGGAGCAATTGACAATTTTTTCTTTAAGAGTTTCAATGGCAATTTGGCACTGAGAATCCCACTAAAAATCCACAACTTTAGTTAAAAGTTTGAACATAGAAGTGGCTACTGTGGTAAAATTTGGAATCAATCTTCTATAGTATCTGACATGCCCTAGAAAGCTTTTGACTTCGTTTTGAGAGCTGGGAGTTTTGATTTGAGCAATTATTTCAATCTTAGTAGGATCCACTCTTATCTTGGTTTTAGAAATATGATGGCCTAGCATAATACCCTCAGTAAGCATCATTCTAGATTCTTCATTGCTAAGGGTAAGGTTAGTATCTTGACATCTCATTAAAACTTTCTCTAGGTTTTCTAAATCTTGTTGAAAATATTTCCCATATACGTGAAGTCATCCATATAGACTTCGACACAGACTTTAGTTAGATCTAAGAAAATAGCAAGGAAAACCCTCTGAAAGGTGGCAGGGGCATTACAAAATCTAAAAGGAAGAACCCTATAGTCATAAGTACCCCATGGACAAGTAAAGGTAGTCTTTTCTTGGTCTTCAGGTGCAACTTGGATTTGATTATAATCACTAAATCCATCAAAAAAGGAAAAACATTTCTTCCTAGACAATGTATCCAATACTTGATCAATAAAAGGCAATGGGAAATAGTCTCTAAAGGTGACCTTATTTAGTTCACTAAAATCCACATAAATCCTCCACTTACCATTTTTCTTAGTTACAATGACTAATGGCGACATCCACTTATTATCAAAAATAGGGTAAATGAAGTTAACATTTAAGAGCTTTTAAAGTTCTTATTTTTCTATATCTTTTAGGGATGGTTTCATCCTCCTTTGAGGTTGCCTTACTAGTCTAATTTCATCATTTGATAGATATGATGCATGTAGTTGTCTGGGTGAATCCCTTTCATGTCAGAGCAGTCCCATGCAAAAGTATCGCATTGCCTTTTAATCATTGGGACCAGTTGTTCTTGTTGTTCTAACCCTATACCAGAATTAATATATAAAGACTTCGTTGATCTAGATTGTCATTGATGTCAATATGGAAATATTTTATGATACTAAATGATGATGTGAAGTAACAGGAGAAGCCATCAGAAAACTATCGAAATCCATCGTAAAGCCAAAGAGTAAGAGGAAGAAGCCAATAAAAGCCAGTAAGAGAAGAGAACCACATTATCTGAAGCAGTTTATAGGAGTAAAACAGTGTTATCGAAGGAGTTAACATATCAGAGGAATTAATATATCGGAGGAGATAAGAATCCAATTCGATTAATAAACTGTGAAAACTCTTTAAAGACCATAATGCATCGGCGGAATTATATTGGCGGCTTTATTATGTATCACCACCCAAAATATGAGATTGTGATATCATTGTGGACCCGCTACACCATTGTAATACATCCATATACAATATCGCATCCATTGGATAATCGCAAGCCATAAAGGGATGCTCTATTCAAATCCACCAATTGTGATATGTGTATTGCAGACCCGCCAGACTGTTACAATACTCCTTAATGAAACATTGTGTTCGCCACATCGGAAAGTATCACAAAGTCTTAAATATGTCACACTAAAAACAATGATTGCGATATAATATGCGGACCCGAACAAGTTATAGTAACATCCTTAATATAACATCACGTCCGGATATCATAAGTTACACAAATCATAAAGGGTTGTCACCGCCGAATCGTCGATTGCGATAAGACTTGTCAACCCGACGAACCGCTGATTGCAATATTACGGTGAACCTGACGGATTGCCGATTGCAATATTACTATGGACCCAACGGAATTATTAAAACAGTTTATTAAATATTGCATCCGCTACGAGGTGATATGAGAATATCAGTTATGTTGATATCAGACAACAAAGCATGTACATAGTTTTAAAACCTTTGATTATCATGAAAGTGTGATTATGGGATTAATAGAATAACATGGCATGTGGGACCTCCAATATGGGTATAGCCTCTCTTATGATGCGATTTTTGTAAATAACAAGGGTATGTTATAATTTATTGATTATTAGCAAAAGGCCCTCCGACAGGGAAAATTTTAACGATGGAAATTTTTCTTAAAGTTTAGAAACCTTGGCGAATCCCACTAGTCCATAATAAGAAATCTATAAAATATTTGGAGATATTTTTGTAAAAATATTCAAATTTATAATATTTTTATATAGTTTATATATAATTTTTTGGCGATTTTTAGGGTAAAATAATTTCATTCTATAAAATTTGGGCAAATCATTTTTACAAAAAAATGGAAATTAGCGAATCTTTTTTTTGGAAAAAGTATAGAAAATTAGCCCATGGGCGAATATTAGCCACTAAAATTTTCCCTGCCCTCTGATATATTTTTAATGTGCCAACTCATGCATAAGTCGGCCTCCCTCCAATAGACATGTCTTTTTGGTGGAACATATATAAATATAGGTTAAACATTTCACCTTAAGCATGGATCTTGGGCATCGATAATAGAGAAGAAGAAAAGTTCACAACTTGTGAACTCAAAGGAAGTTGAAGGACAAGAAAAAATAAAAATAGTGAACGTAAGTTGAAGGTTGAGTGAGACAGAGAAAAGAACGAATCCGAAGGCTGAGTGAGTGAAGAAGGAAACTAGAGGTCCAATAGAGGAGGAGGAAAAACAAAGGTCAAACTTCTATTGACTGGGTTATTCATTAAAAGTATCAGACCTATTGTGAACCCGTTAAAGCACAACCCACGATCTTTTACAAGGACTGCATAGACAGAATTATTTCTAATTGAACGCACAACGTGAAGCCATGACGTTCACCTCTTTGAAATACATCTAAAGCCTATTCCTGAATCAATTACCATGACAGTTAGAACAGAGGGTTGAAACAGAGAATTATTTGTGTACAGAACTTCGTACAGTTCATCGTAGACACATTAAAGTTGTGTGAAGACTATTGAAGACCATGATGCATTAGTCATCGGTAACATTGGAGAAAGTGGTTGGGTATAATGAAGAGAATTGGTGACACCTTCTATGAGACAAGGTTGTCATTGATGATTTAGCATGGAGACTACAGTAAAGTTGTAGATTGACAAAACATAGTGAAGAAGATTTTGAGAGAAGTGTAATACAATCAAAACATTTCTTGACAAAGAAAAACTATAGGGTCAGAGCCCTTGGGGTTGGTGCCTCAGAATTGGAAGGATTGGTTCCCTTGGCATTGGTGATCCTAAATCCAAGGTTGGTGCCTTGACAAGATAGGGTCAGAGCCCTAGAGGTTGGAACCTCACAAAATACCAAGTTGGTGCTCGGCAATAGGTTGGAGCTTGGGGAATTGAATATCGGTGTCTTCATCAAGGGCTAGAGCCTTATATATTTTACTTGATTCATTATAAATATTATATTAATAAAATAATCTATTGTTATTGCTTATTTTTTGTTCTAAATATAATTGATTTAACTGGTATAAGTAACAATTGAAAAGGAATACTGATTCACCCCCCCTCAATATTTCCAACAATTGGTATCAAATCCAGTACCTTCACTCAAAGCCTAATAGCTTGAAGGTTGATCAATTAGGACAAAAATGGTGAATTCAAGGAAGAAAGTCTCCAATCCTCCTAAATATCTGTGTCCCTCAAACACTGAAGTTGAAATCAATCAATTTGCAAAGACCGCATTGTTCATTGGAAACTTTGACATATTGGAAGAAAGAATGAGGAGTTTCTTAAAAAATCAAGGAATTGAAGTCTAGAAATCAGTGATTATTGATAATATGATGGTTGAAGAATCCAAGCAGTACAAAACATAAGCAAGGAAGGCAATCCTGAATAGGCTACCAGATTCTATAAAGGACAATTTAGAAAAGTTTTTATCAACAAAGGGTATATGGGACAAACTTCATGACCTTTACTCAAAAGGAGCATTGACCATGACCACTAGTCAAGAAGATGATGGAAGGAAAGAAGGAAATCTAGAACCCATAATGGAAATTGAAAATGAGAATGATGACATCAAGCCTAAAGAAGACCTGGAGGATGAATAAAATGAAAAAGATTTCGAAGAAGATCTCCTCACTAAACATATGGTTGCTATGGAAGAAATTATCAGTTTCAAAGAGGAAAATGAGGAACTTAAGAAGAAAGCACTAGTTGGTTACCAACACTAAACAAGGAAGGAAGTTGACCTTGTCAAGCTTCAAGTACAAGAAATGGATGAAGAGGTTGACAAGCTTAAGAAGGAATTTCATCAAAGAAAAAGCAAGCATCATGAGGAAGTCATATCCATGAAAAATCAATTGGATAAGGAAAATAAACAAGAAGATACCTTCTCAGGCCACCTTGAAGAAAGGCACAAAAGCTTGAACAAACTTGAAGCAGGGATTGGTCAATACAAGGAAGAGGTCTCCTCCCTTAGATCTCAACTAGAAGAAGCAAGGAAACAATCACAAGGAGCTAAGAAGGTGATGGAAGCTTTGATATTCATATAAGGACAAGTTGATGAAGCAGAAAAGGAGAGAAACACCATGATGTACCAACTAGAAGAAAAAGATGATGACATCACCAAGTTAAAATTAGAAATCACTTTTATTAAGGCCCAATCGTGTGAAGCAACCAAGATCAAGGAATAAATGAAGAGCATCCTAGCAAAACAAAATGAAGAAATTTTCAAAATGAAGTTAGATATCATCTCCCTTAAAATAGAAGCAAATGAAGCAATACGAATCAAGGAAGAGTTGGAGAAACAACTTGCTAAGAAGAATAATGATGAGAAAGAATGGAAGAAGAGATTGTCCCCCTCAGGAGAAAAGCTAGAAGGGACTGACAAATTTTTGAAGAGCTCCCAAGCCTTGGATGACATGCTCAGCCATCAAAGATCCCCATTTGATAAATCAGGTCTTGGCTATGAAGGAGAATCCTCAAGCAAGAATGATAATGCTTCAAACAACAAGGATGTGAGGAAGCTAGAAACAAATATTGATGCACCCAGTTCCAACAAAGGCAAGGATAAGAGTCAAGGAAACAATGAAGGAAGTCTCGTTCCAAGAAGAAATGTAGATAATTTCAAGGATGAAAGAAGCAATGGTTATAATCAAAGGATCTCAAGGCAGAAATACTTCATAAGTACATCAAGGAAACCTCCTTCTCCCATGTACCAAAGTATATTTCTTAGTTATTTATATTCTTGTACAAACTTTGGATACATGGAAAATGATTGTAGGGCATATCACAAAGATATACATTATGGTCCCCGACAATATCCGAGAAGTAATTTCACAGGAAGAAATCATGAATTCTTATTCATGAACAACATAGAATGCTTCATGTGTCATAACATTGGTCATATGGCATGTGATTTTAACTTGACTTGGGCTCCTACACAATCTAGAACCATGTGAGAGAATAAATTTACACAGGTATGGAGAAGAAAGAAAATACAATTTAAAAATCTCCCGAACTCTCTAGCCAACAACACATGTTAATTTAATGAATATATCCTTGATATTCCGAGTTTTTGATGATGTGATTCTGCAAAAAGGAGACCATGAATATAGTTAGGGGGAGCTTATGATGATTAGGCATTCTTGCAGAATTTATTCATGAATGGATCCTTATGAAATCCTTGATGGGCTATATTGACAATCATTCTTTGATAGATCATTCCTCAGAAAACACTCCATTGAAGAACATGATCTCTTATCTATCCAATGGATTGTTGTTAAAGATGTTTTCCACTTGATCAATAAGCAGAATTTGGAGCAATAGAAAAGGCCATCTAATGCTAATAAGGCGAATAACTATGTTTCTGTTATTACAGAAGTTGAATGTCTCGATTCAGGCATTTGATGTGAGAACAGGTAAATTATGGATAGAAATAGAGGCAACCTTCTTCAAACATATTGCTACTTGGTCAATCCAGTGTTGCAGACTTCAGTTGTGAAGTTTCAAAGGCCTGGACCTGTGCACAGACTTCGAATAGAGAGCAATCCTATTATATGATTCAGTCCTCAGTCTTGTGGAGCTCATCTATTGGTCCATCAATCAGACTTACACCTTTGGACTTGTGGTAAGTTATCATCAATTGGAGATCGGATTACCTTAAGAAAGTGACACTTGTTCAGCTTCGATTTGTGACAGGCAGCGAACATGTTTTGGAGGACTTACTACTCAGTCAGTCCTATAGTGGTAGTCATCTTAGTGGAGGGATTAGTAAGGAGACTCAATTGTAGTTTCTTAGACTAGGAACTGTGGTGTAGGAATCTTGTTGAAGGACTTTGATTGTTGTGAAAAAGAAGATTTCTTTGAAGACATTCTTAGCCTTGTTGAAGCAGTCTTATAGACATCTTATTGAAGGAGTGTTTACCACTTCTTGGAGCGTACTTTCAAATATGGTGAAGGGTAGTATACAACAAATTGGATTGCAGTGACGTAAGGAGAAGCACCAAAATACAGAGGAACCCGGATTTGAAGAAAGATAGCGAGAAAGACAATTTCAGTCACATTTTCTCTAGTTTCAGACTATGAAGACCTTTTAAATCTGACTATGGAGACAATAGAATACGTGCAACAATCCTTCTATCTTGAGCAAAAAGAAGAGTACCATGATAGGGGGAGTAACATACCCATGAAGATCTACTATTCATGAAGAAGAGGAGCAGCTTCACAGGGGGAGTCCTTGTCCACTCCTTTGCCATTGATGTCAAAGGGGGAGAGAAGAAGAATATTTCCATCAATCACAAAGGGGGAGATTGTTGATATAGATTGTCATTGATGTCAATATGGAAATATTCTTTGATACTAAATGATGATGTGAAGTAACAGAATCAAGAAGCCAAAGAGGAGAATCCATCAAAAAACTATCGGAAGCCATCGTGAAGCCAAAGAGTAAGAGGAAGAAGTCATTGAAAGCCAGCAAGAGAAGAGAAGCAAGTTATCAGAAGCAGTTTATAGGAGTAAAATAGTGTTATTGGATGAGTTAACATATCGGAGGAATTAAGGTATCGGAGGAGCTAAGAATCCAATTCGTGTAATAAACCATGAAAATTATTTAAGTACCACAATCGATCAGAGGAATTATATCGGTGGCCTTATTATTTATCACTGCCCAAAATATAAGATTTTGATATCATTGTGGACTAGCGGCACCATTGTAATACAACCCTATACAATAGCATCTATCACATAATCGCAAGCCATAAAGGGATGTTCCGTTCAAATCTGTCGATTGTGATATGTGTATTGCGAACCCACCGTACCATTAAAACACTCATTAATGAAGCATCGTGTCTGCCACATTGGAAGGTATCGCAAAGTCTTAAATATGTCACACTAAAAACAACAATTGTGATATAATATGCAGGCCCGAACAACTTATAGTAACAACCCTAATATAGCATCGTGTCCGGCTATCAGAAGTTACGCAAATCATAAAGGGTTGTCATTGTCGGACCGTCGATTGCAATAAGACTTGTGAACCTGACAAACCACCAGTTGTGATATTATTGTGGACCTTACGGACCACCGACTGCAATATTACTATGGACCCATCGGAGTTATTAATTTATTTTATTAAATATCGCATCCACTACGAGGTGATATGAGAATATTGGTGATGTTGATATCAGAAGAAAAAGAATGTGAACACTTGTAAAACCTTCAATTATCATGAAAGTTGTGATTGCGAGATTAAAGGAATAATGTGACATGTGGGACCTCCAATATGGGTATATCCTCTCTTATGATGCAATTTCTATAAATAACAGGGCTATGTTATAATTGATTGAATATTAACAAAAGGCCCTTCATTATATTTTTAATGTGCCACCTCATGAACAAGTCAGCCTCCCTCCAATAGACATGTATTTTTGGTGGAACATATGTAAATACAGGTTAAACATTTCACTTAAGCATGGATCTCAGGCATCGATAATAGAGAAGAAAAATAGTTCACAATTTGTGAACTCGAAGGAAGCTGGAGGACAAGCAAAAGGAAAAACAATAAATGTAAGCTGAAGGTTGAGAAAGACATAGAAAAGAACGAAGCCGAAGGCCGAGCGAGTGAAGAAGGAAACCGGAGGTCCAGGAGAGGAGGAAGAAATTCGAAGGTAAAACTTCTATTGATGATGTTATTCATTAAAAGGATCAAACCTATGATGAATCTGTTAAAGCACAACCCACGATCTGTTACAAGGACTGCATAGACAATATTTTTTCTAATTAAACGCACAACGTGAAGCCATGACTTTCACACCTTTGAAGTACTCCTAAAGCATACTCCTGAAGCAATTTCTGCGATAGTTAGAAAAGAGGGTCGAAACAGAGAATTGTTTTTGTACAAAACTTAGTACAGTTCATTGTAGACACATTGAAGTTGTGTGAAGACTATTGAAGATCATGATGCATTAGTCATCATGAGGTAACCTTGGAGAAAGTGGTTGGGTATAATGAAGAGCATTGGTGACATCGTCTATGAGACAAGGTTGTCATTGATGATGTAGCATGGAGGCTATAGTAAAGCTATAGATTGACAAAACACAATGAAGAAGATTTTTAGAGCAGTGTAATACAATCAAAACGTTTCTTGATAAAGAAAAACTATAGGGTCGGAGCCCTTAGTGTTGGTGCCTCAAAATTGGAAGGATTGGTGTCCTTAGATTTGGTGCTCATAAATCCAAGGTTGGTGCCTTAACAAGATAGGGTTGGAGCCCTAGAGGTTGGAGCCTCACAAAAGGCCAAGTTGGTGCTTAGCAACAAGTTGGAGCCTATGGAATTGAAGATCGGTGTCTTCATCAAGGGTTGGAGCCCTATATATTGTACTTGATTCATTATAAAGATTATATTAATAAAATAATTTATTCCTATTTATTATTTTGTGTTCTAAATATAATTGATTTAACTGGTATAAGTAACAATTGAAAAGGAATTCTGATTCACCCCCCCCCCCCAGTATTTCTGACAGACTTCCCAGGGTAAATTCCAATAACATGGATAGATGACTACTTTCTTTCATTTGTTACTATTGTAGCAAACAATGTGGAGGTAGAAGGATGACATGTTTCCTAAAATTAAAAACTAAAAATATGCTCATATTCTTGAAAGGATTGGGGGAAATCAATACATCTCATTATGGCTAGGAATAAGTTCAAAACTTGATCTTTGGTTTGTTCTTAAAGAAATTTAGACTGTTAAATTGTCAACAATTTTTTAGTACATTCCTCCTCTCCATATGGGATTTCTATCCATAAGGGAAATTCTGTAGCAGGTTGGGTAGGAGGAAATAAAATAATTTGTTGGCCTTGACATCCATTGAAAATTGTAATCTCTCCATACCTACATCCAATGAAGGCATCATCAGTGGCTAGCCAAGGTTAGCCCAATACCACTAGATGTCCAGGTTTGGAGGACTTTGGATGGATTAAAAATAAATCTATAGGATATTCCCAGGAAGCTAGTACAACTATTATGTCATCTAGGCTTCCTGCAGGTTTAAGGATAGATTTATCTGCTAATTCCAATAGAGTTTGAGTGGGCTTTAAGCCTTCTAGCTCCAAATTTTGCATAATATCCACAATCATGACATTTATTGTTGCAACTAGATCAATAAGAGTGCTTGGTTAAGAGATATCATTGATCTATATGGTCACTACTAGATTCCTAGGATCAGTGTACTTAGAAGGCATCCCTAACATGGTTTTCAATAATTGGCCAACTACTTTGATAATAGGGGGATTCTTCCTTTTTGTTCATAGATTTTTAATGCAAATGTCCCTTACAATCTTGGCATAAATGGGAATGTCTTTGATGGCTTGCAACAACAGTATCCTTACACAAATATTTCGTAGTTCGACCTATAAGTCATATTCTAGTGGGAACTCAAGATTTTTGACAAGTAATATTTCTGGATAAGGTGGTTGAGTAACCTCCTGAGATGGTTCAGATTGTGTAGTAGAATTGATTAATACTTTGGGAGGGTTTTCTTCTTCACCAAGAGGAAAATATTCCTCTTCATTTTCAAGAGGTGAGTTTGTTGGTTGTTCTTCTTGAATGATAACTGCAAGTCTTGTTTTATTTAATACCTTCCCGGACCTTAATCGAATCTTATTAATTGGAACTTAAGTGATGGTATAAGTAGGGAAGGTTTGTAGCTCCACATTCTACATAGGTTGAGCAGGTTTACTATTAGGGTTTGGAACGGGTTGTGCCAGCAATTGAGTAGGTAGAGGGGGGTTTGGATTTGGTGGTACTTGTCGTTGACTCGGATTCATGGGCAAAGCAAGTTGTTGTGGGTTTGGGTTCATGGGCAGAGCAGGTTTTTGTGAACTTGGATTCATGGGCATTTGTTGTTGTGGGAAGGAAGGTAGGAGGGGTGGATTAAACCCTGGCAATAGATGAGAGATATTTGAAGGATATTGTGTGTAGGTTGGATAAGAAGGTGTTTGGTAAGGTTGTATGTTTCCATAGGTATTTCCCCTCCAACCTTGTTGTCGACAATTTCCTTGTGATGGTTGGAGCCCCCATTGAGAATAAGGAATTTGAGGAGCCCATTGTTGTTGAGTGAACTGCATGTAAGGATCTTGGGACATGGAGGATTTTTTTTGCCTCCACGGTCTGCTAGGGGGATAAGATGAATCTTATGGTTACATTCCCTTTTGTATATAGCTTGCAGTCCTGGTAATGAAGGACATTCTTTAGTTGAATGATTTTCCATGCAAATTCTACAAACCTATAGGGTATTAAGAGGACATTCCTTTTCAGGATGTTTCTTCCTACAACGAGGGCATAATATAGCTAAAGAAACATTTTATTGATCTTGATTCCTCTTACTATTGAGGGTATCTAGATGGTTACTAATGGTACTAAGGATATCAGTTTTAAAATTGTCCAACAAATTCCCCAATTTTGTCCTAGTTACCCCACTTGTGGTAGGTTTTACAACTCGACTTATAAGCTCTCTGGAACTTTTTCCAACTTTGGCTTGATTGCGGGAGCACTTTTTATAGTATTCGGAAATCTTGGCAAATTATTTTTGATAAACATCACTCGAACTCATAAGGTTAAGTAATTCTATGTAGTCATCTCGTACTCCTTTTAGAAAAATGGTCTTAACTGTGACTAGGTCGAGAGCAACTTGTTTGGATTTTAAGTAATTGTAAAGGAACCTCTCTAAGTAGTCTTCTAAGCTTTCATCTTTAGCTTTATGGATTCTAAAGATGTCATTCTAGGTACCCCTAGGTGTACATTAGTCTTGGTATTTCTGTAGAAAGGCTGATTTCATATCATCCCAGGATGTAATAGTGTGTTCCCCTAGACTCATCAACCATCTTAATGCGGAGTTTTTCAAGGTAGCTAGGAAAAGTTTAAAATTTTTAGCATTATCCATATAATTATAACTTCTACACAATATATAAAATTCAAATAAAAATGAATTAGGATCTTTAGATGTCACACTGTTGAAATGAGGTAATGATGATAAAGGAATGTTCTTCACAGTGACATTCCTGGTAATGTCAAGGATTGGAAATTCTAATGTTTCTGGTTCATTGTTTTCTGGGTTGTCAACTATTCTGCCTTCTCCTTCCATTATTCCTTTTCACACTTTGAAGTTTGTGGTAGTTGGAGATGTCTCACTTGGAGAACATGATGGTTCAACCACTGGGTTATCTACAATATTCCAAGGTACTATCCCCACTGTAGTATGCACTTCCTCTACCACTGTCTTGATTTCTGCTGATGTCTCCTCTGCTAGTGTCACCAGACTTTCCTCCTTTAGTTTTTTCCTTGCATAGCGATTAGAAAAATTAGTCGAGGTCACAATTTTAGGACAATATATATTTTCTGAGATTTTAGATGAAATAAACGTACCCTTCCTATCTCTAATTATTTTCATAAAAACAAAACATCAAACTTTAACTACTTACCAAAAGAGAGGACAACTTAACTTTGGAGCAACCCCACCAAAGTGGATGTGCAGGTTCTTACCTCTCGTCTTACCGTCTTCTCCCCTCCCTTAGCTCGTCCTCAATATTACTCACAAACCATCAAATAAATCTACTACCGTTTATAGCTCCCCAGCAACGGTGCCAAAAATGTTAGGGCAATTATATGAATAATATATATATATATATATATATATATATATATTTCCACAATACTTAATTTAAAACCAGGGAATCGTAATCAGTAGAATTGTTGCACTATATGTGCCGACAATAGATAAGTTCATATGTCTGCTGAGTATAGTCTAGATAGGGAGTATTTAAAGTAACACTTCATTCTACATATTTTACTTGCATCTCATCACACAACTAAAAGACCAGACTTCAAATACTCTGAACTTAATATTTTAATCAGGTAACGAGTTTCTACATTTATAGGCTCATGAAATGGAATGATGAATTCAATTATGTTTCTTGTAACTACTAATCTCAACCAAACCAATTCACTACATTCAATTTTTAAACAAGGAAACCAGAATCAGTACAGGAAATATGTGATAAGACTCTTCACTATTAGTGCATGTAGGTGAATGGTGAGATCTCAGATCTCGGCCTTCCTATGCTTCAAGATAGAAATCAATAATTGAATCTGTAACTTAAGAAATACAATTTTCATCCACATAAACTAAGAAATTGTCACTCATAAAATAAAACTAAAAATACTAAAACTATATAATAACTTAAAAGAAGAACTTGCCTTGATCGGTTCAGTGCGCCCTTGCCGAGCTACCAAGGAAAGCTTGAAAACTCACAAAACTAAGAAATGAATTAACACACTAAACTTAACACTCACTACTCATATCATTAATCAAAAAGGAAAATTACAAACTTAAAATTCCAACAACATCACAATACTGTGTAGATCTCAGATTGTTATGTATTTACTGACTCTCTCCAACTCTAATCTAACTAATTGTCATCTACATGTATTTATCTTATAGAGAAAATGGTCGTTACAATTAAAGTTACATGAGATAACACCAAATCTTTACAGTTTAACTTAAATTACATATTCGGCTTCATCCTCATGACACGAAGTCCATGAGGAGGAAGAAAATTCTTGATTTTCTATGTAAATAAGATGCCTTCAACAATTATCTTGGTCTTATCGAAGATCGCTCATTGAATCACCAATTCTGGAAATGAAATCTAGTACCGGAATCGCATAGAGTTGGAGGGCAGGTACCGGAATCACAAAGTGTCGTTGTTGGGGCTGGATGGGTGCACAAGTGTGGTGAACATGGTAGCCAAAAACATGAGCCATTGATCAGGGGCCAGATGGGTACACGAGTGTTAGATGAGGAACAAAGTATTGGATTACAAGTATTGGTTCTAGACAAATAAAAACATGAGTACCAGAATGCCACACTGGTTCCAGACAAGTGGGGAGCATGAGTACTGGATTACTAGGCTACACGAGTACCAAATTGTTGAGATGGTACCAGATAAGTAGGAGTGCAAGTATAAACATCTATGTCAGGAAATCTGAGGAATTAGAGAGTAAAAAAGATCAAATAATGTTATCTCTACTACAAGAAAACATAGAAATTGCATTTTGAGATATAGTTTAGCTCATATAGACATAAGAAGGCTAAAAAGCATAGGCTTGAAGAACATAGGAAAATAGTAAATGGATTTGAGGAAAAATAGGTCAAAAATAATGGACAATTAAGGGAATTATAGGTATCAAAAATGGAGACCCAATAGTGATAATGTGGCACTCTCAGATGATACATTCCGTGAGTTAGGCAGTGAAGAAGAAGAAGAATAAAACTAGTCAGATTCTAATGAAGAAGGGGAAACAGTGAAAAGGACATGCCAGACAAATATTTGGACTAGATGTCTCAAGGTCCATTTGCATTATTGGGTATTCTACACAAGATGCCTAGAAATCCAGAAAATCTATTAATGAAGTATGACCCTGACACAACAATAACAATGGAGGACCATCTAGATAACTTTTAGATACATCTACAAGTGATAGAGGTATGTTACGATGATGTTCCATGCACGTTTTCCATGCACCTTAGATGGAAGAATAGTTATATGGTATCATAGTCTTCATCCGAATTCCATCCAGAATTGGAAGGAGTTTAAGAATATTTTTCTTGAGAAATTCGTTAATGAAAAAATCCCCGCCATGTTAATGAAAGAGATGGGAAATCTCAAGATGGAGCAGAAAGCGAAAGTGAAATATTTCAATCAGAGGTTTAACCATATCTTGAATATATTTCTAGCAGACACAAAACCTCATGACTCCGTCACTATATATTATTTCACATCTACCTTGCCAACAAGCATTGCCCAATTCATGAAAAGAACTATGAAGCCAAATTTGGTTGATAATCTTGAAGAGGAAATCGTAGTTGAAAAGGACTTGCATGAGATTGGAGTTAACACTAATGAAAAATCAACAAATGATGCCAAATACATAGGGAAAAGGTCTCAAGACTCTGTAAGCAAGGCCAAGGAGAAAGAAGTATTTGAACTTGAGAGCTTGACCTGTGTTGTAGAATTTTTTGGTTTTGATTAGATAGAATATTTGAAAAAATGTTAAGTTAGGACATGGACATAATAATAGTGAATAAAATTTTAGTTGAAAAATAAATCTTGATGATGATGTCCATATCAAAGAAAATGTTAGGTTAGCTGCTCTAAAAATCAAGGCAAAATGAAAATGTTATGTAGAAAGAAAAAAAATAAACTCTGAAAGTGAGCAAGTCTAAATGCCACTACTCTGTTTCTGCAAAATAATGGTTGTCTACAGCTTGTTTTTAAATGCCACAACCCATGACATTCAAACTGTTTAATCTTGACCTCTTCATGCTTTAAATTTGATCTTATAGTTAGAGAATAAAGATCTTGCCAAACTGTTTAATGTTCGCAGATCAGTAGTTAGGTAGAGAATAATAAGGTGCTCATCAGTTTAATCTGAGCCTTTGGAGGTTATAAGGGTAGATTTAGATAGTTTTTTTTTGTTAAATAAGAAGAAAGGATAAGGGTTTTCTAGCTTAAATGCATCCGTTAAGTGAAGAAAAATGATAGGATAAGCAAAGAGTAAGTAGAGAAAGGTTGCAGAAGTTTAATGGTTGATTGGACAAAATGAATATTTACCATGTTTCTATGCTCATGAGGCAAGTATACAAGGCAAATGAAGGTTTATAAGATTGATTAATTAACTTCCCATTCATCCCTATATTCACTAATTTCCCCCTTCCTACCTTCAGACACCCATATTCATTCATTTTCCATTAAAAACCCCTTTTCCTAAGGTAAAAACCCTTTTTACCTAGGAAAAGTAAAACCACCATGAAAAATCCCTTTTACCATACAAAATCCCTTTTTTTTACCATTAAAATCCCTTTCACCATGTAAAATCTCTTTTTACATAAAAAACCCATAAAACATGTTTATGCCTAAGTATTAACGAATATATGTCAAAGGAAAATAAACCAAAAAGGGCATTTTACTTAGTGTTATTCCTCTTTTCTGCTATATTCCATATTAACACTAACATAATGTAATAAGCCCTTAATAAATCCCTTTCCCGTATAATATAACTCCTTATTTAAATATCCGAAACCCTTAGTTTTGTTTAAAAACTATGTATTTATACAAATATCACATCGACGAGACCGCAGACCTTTAAACATGAATATACCTTACTTTTATTAATAAAACTATGATATATAATATATCGCTTCGACGGGTCGCAATCCCTTCAAACATACATTACTCCCCACATTGCAAACTCCAATTGCGATATGCGATGGGAAGCTCGGACCCGACACACACACACACACACACACACACACACACACACACACACATATATATATATATATATATATATATATATATATATATATATATATATATATATATATATATATATATATTTCATGCCATATCGCATCCACTCCCATCGCAAAGTCCTAGCTATAACATATAACCCTTCACCATTGAAAAATGCGATGCATGATAATATCACCATATAATCTCATATTGCATCTGTCCTCCATCGCAGTCCCACTTATAGCATAACACTCTGTGTATTGCGATCCCCGACTGCAATATGGAAGCCTGAACCCGACACAGTTATATGTCATGTTTTATTTCACGTCGCGTCCGCCCATTATTATATGCCTTTGCGATGGAATTACCCCCACCTCACTCCGATAGCGATATGTGAATAAGACCCAGACCCGATATCATTATCCCCCATATTTAATACATTTTCAAGTCTGCATATTGCGATTTGTGAAGGTTTTCTATGTTAAATCAATTTTTTCGATTTAAACGCAGAAATGACCCAAAAGCCTTCATTTAAACCTAATCACATTTTTAACCATGATTAAGCCATTCCCACCATACTTAATCCCTCCGTACTCTTTATTTTCACTCCACCACTGTTCACCTTTGCCCGATCGTCAAAACAAGACTGTTTTACTACTTTAATGCCATTTTACTCTATTTTTCTTGTTTTATATACTGCGGCCTCCATAATGCCTCTGCGGCCATTAAACCATGGTTTCACCCTCTGATATGCCCCGGACTCCTTCCGATACCCTTTCAAGCTCACATAAGGCCATTGAAGACCTCATCTATCACCATATTTTTCTTAATGAGTTCCGTGTTTTGCAGGTAAGAAGACTGATGTTTCAAGCTTATAAACAAAAGCCTACGTAATAGTTTGAAGACAGATATGAGCAATTTACTATGAAAAAACACAGTCAAAACCTCAAGCATGCAGTAAAGGTAGAAAGGATCACAGTAAATGTCACTCAGCCAGGTTAAAGCATATTAAACAAAGTTTAAAGCATTATCAGGTAAAAAAGGTTAAATGAAGCAATCTGCCAGCGTGAAGGATACCAACAATCAATCAGCTAAAGGGGAAAATATCAGACAACAAAACCAGCACTACATGAATAAAGGGGACAGCAAGAAGCAGTTCAAACAGTTGCCCCTATCTTCTTGCCATGAAGATCTTTCTTTTCCTAAAAATATTAATCTGTTTCAAGATCTTTTCTTAAGTTTCATTATTGTATAAATAACTCTTTTCTTGAGTTGTAAATGGTTCAAGGGTTGAGATTCATAGTGCATTGCTTGTAAAGTCTTGACTATTAGTTCTACTTTGAACCTAGAAGTCACCTTTGAAGGAAGCTTTTGTAGAAACTTGATGTACTCAGTCTTTATGGGGAATTAATACAAAACAGAGGATTTTGAATCTAGTTTTACACAATTTTGTGTTATCTTGTAAGTTTTTCTAGTTTTCAATCATTATGTTTTTCTTCATATGCTTATGACTTATAGAGATATCTAGGTAGGAACAATTAGAGTTTCAATTGATTCCTATAAGCTCCTGAAGTGATCATCTATTAAGAGATTGGATTAATGCAACTGTCTGTGTAGCTAATCCCCTCTAATCAATAAATCATCAACATCTTGTGTAAGCTTAAGTATACTACCTTGAATCTTTTGAACGTAGTTCAAAAGGTTTTCCAACTTATGATTGTTCTGTTTTATAGTCTAGAAACTGTGATAATCATATTTTTTGTTGTCTTCTACTCACCACTATTTTGATCTATATCACTGTGTAATGCTTTATAGCAGCCCTTTGCTGAAGTATTAATATAACCCAAAGGATTAATTACTTCAATTCTACATCTGTCTTCATTCATTGGTCTTCCAAAACTAAAACCAAAAACCCCCAAAACAATTATTTTAGATGCTCTGGCATTAGTAGCTTGACCTACTACTATCTCAGAGGTACAACAACCCACACTATCAAGTCTCTATCCAATGAGTTGGTAGAATTGAAACAAAGGTCAAGCGAGGCTAGTGTGAGTAGCAAGCCTCCCAAATTCAACTTTTTGAGAAGGAAAGACAACTTCGACAACAGAAGTAACTGGCCGGCCAAGTCTGTGCAAAGATTGAACGTTGTGTTTAATTTTGAGAGTATGGGCATGGAACAGTACTGTTCATTTCATTAAGAATATCATTTAGAAAATACATGCCTACAATGGAACCATAGCATGAATGATCCTACTACACATTTTATCAACAAAATTCTTTCTGACGATCAGACTAAACCTGCAGAAGAAAAGGAAGAAATGGTTGTGACCGAAGAAACTACAAGCGTGGGGCCTGCAGTAAACAAAATCAATTGCATACTCACAGCTGGAAAGAGAATTACTGAAAATCATCCATTGAGTGATGGCTCGACCCAGATGCAGAATAACCGGTATAATTTTAGAAGCCAGGAGCTAGCGATCGAACAAGAGTTGACAAAGAAAAAATCAAAAGAGAATTTTTTAAGGAAGATTAGTCTGCCCATCAACTCAACACAGAACACTCAAAGAAAGTTTGGAAATGTAGGTACGATAAAAATTAATTACGTAAGAAGTAACAGTATGTCGATCACTCTAGAAGTCATCGACCAAGTTACTCCTCCAGAAAATTCGACACACTCTCCCACATTGGATTACAACATATTTAGAGAGATGAAGAAAGCTCGCGTGAATTTTTCACTTTTCTAATTAACCAATATTGTGAGCCAACAAGATATGCCCCTACACGCACTCAAACAATCTACCTCAGGTAAAAATGATTCTTCACAAAAGGGATCTAGTACGTCCTCTGGTCCTCTCGAATCTATACTTAATGCTTTAATGTTAGATGAAAACACACTCTGCCCTCCATTTCTATTAACATTTGAAATTTTCAATTACAATGTACACAATTACATAGTTGATTCTGGTGCATCGATAAATGTAATGACTCTATCTATCGCAAAGAAAATAAATTCCAAATGCGAGAAAATGGATGCACATATCATTCAACTGAACATGACTCTTTTCCATGCGATTGGTGAACTAAAAAATGTGTTAATAAGCTTATCATTTGACCAACGAGTCCACCAATGTATAAACATAGTAATTATGGACATTCAAAAAGCATATGATGTATTGTCGAGCATAGATTAGTCCAACAAGTTACAGGTGTATTTTATGATGGACTGGTCACATTTCTGGCTTCCGTACAGGGGAAGAAACAATCAGATCCAGGTGAACTCAAAGTGGTACATGAAACACACAATAACTCCCTTAGAAGGAGAAAATGAGCCAATGGATTTCAAAGATCTCATCTTTGGAAATTTCTTCTTAGGAGCTAATTTGGGGTGTCATCCCGCTCATCCATCCCTAATTCCACCAGACGCACAGTTGGATCTCCTTCCTAGTCCAACTAGTGAAAATGACATATGTACAGTTAGTAGTAGTAGTAATAATAGTACTAGTGTAGCACATAGTCCTTGTACATATGACTTTTGGACATTATATTTTGATGGTTCCAAAACATAGGAGGGCTCTAGAGCTGGTTGTGTTTTAGTAGACCCATGATAGAGGAAAAATTTGACCTCCAGCTGCTTGGAATTCAAGTTAAAATACAATACCGCAAAATACAAAGCACTCATCTTGGGCTTACAAAGAGCCATCGACCTCAATGTTGCAGTTATTAAAGAAGTAGGTGACTCATAAATTATCATATGATAGGTACGTGATACTATACACTGTGTGGCACCTCATCTGAAAAGTTATCAACAAGAGGTATGGCATTTTATTTCTCATTTCGAAGATTTAACATTATTTTTGTTCCTAGAATACACAACGTAGCTGCAGATGCATTGGAAAATGTTGTTGCTAGGTTATCACCACTTAGGGACAATTTTTCTGTAGAAATTCTTTATAAACCATCTGTCCTAGACGATATTACTAATTTATTTGTTTTCAATGATGACCAACATATACTGTAATTTATGGGGAATGCTGATGTATTCAAGGACACAGCCATTAATGAAAACGAGCATGAGAAAGCATTGCAAGATGAATCTTGCGCAAGTAAAGAGAACCCCATGACAAAAGGTGTTGTATCATTAGAAAATCTATATGACTTGCAAAATCACTTCCGAGGTCTGGTCAATGCAAAAACCCATAACTCGAAGTTGTCGCACGAGAAAATAAATCTCGAAATAGAAAATGATCTAAAGTTTGTCAATCTTGTTACTTTCTGCAAACCACAAGAGTGGCAAGTTTTTATCCACTTATTCAAATAGTACTGGGATGTCTTCACATGGACATATGACGAGCTCAAAACTTATGACATTTGAATAATATAGCATGTCATTCCAATCAAACAAGGGGCCAAGCCTTTTCAACAAAATCTATGCAAGGTACATCTGACGCTTGAGCCCCTGATTCAAAAGGGGTTGAGGAAATTATTGGATGCTCGGATCATATATAAAGTGTGTAATTCTACCTGGGTATCGAACTTGGTCCTGTTTAGAAATAAGTCCAAGGAAATCTACTTGTGCATTGATTTTCGCAACTTGAACCGCGCCTCGAACAAAGACAATTACCCCGTGCCATCTATGGAACATATAATAAAAGCAATATCAGGGTCAGAGATGTTTTCTTTGTTAGATGGATATTATATTTACAGCTAGGTTCTAGTCTCAGAGATTGAAAGACTAAAAACAACATTCTGCACGAAGTGGGGTATGTTCGTATTCAGAATAGTGCCATTTGGGTTGATCAATGTCAGTGCAACATTTCAATGTGATATGGACATAGAATTCCATGGAATGATTGGAAAAAGTGTAGTGGTATATCTTGATGAAGTCATCATATTTTCCAAGAAAATATCCAACCACATATGCCACCTAAAGAAAAGTTTTGAGCGGTGTCGCAAGTATGGGATATCCCTTAATCCCAAAAAGAGTATTTTCATAGTGTCAAATGGTAACCCTTGGGCCATATCATTTCCAAAAGTGGGATTAAAGTAGACCTGAAGAGGGTCAAAGAAATTATGTAGATTCCTTCCCCGTGAACAAGAAAGATATGTAGTCCTTCTTGGGGAAAATAAACTTCCTCAAGTTCATCTTCGACTACGCTCAAATCCTGAAGCCAATACGGGAGATGGTAAATAAGGATGAAATCTATAGATGAGATAAAAGGGCAAAAGGACACGTTTTCCTGTATTAAGGAAGTCATTGCAGAAGCACCCACTTTGTATAGCCAAGATTTTAGTAAATATTTCCTACTCTACACTTTCATTTATGACACTTCTCTCATCATTCTGCTTACACAAAAGGATGATCGAAACAATAAGAAACCAATATCTTTCATGAGTGTGATCCTCCAGGGACGTAAACTCAACTATCCCACCATTGACAAGAAAACATACACAGTTTATAAGGTGGTGAAACATTTCCGACCCTATCTCTTGAAAAATCACTGTATCATCTTTGTTCCACACCCAGCATTCAGATCATTGTTCGTTCATCAAGAGCTGGGTGAAAGAAGAGCAAACTAGATGATCAGTTTATAGGAATATGATTTGGAGTTCAAACTAGTTCACACAATCAAGGGTGATGCTCTTGGTTAGCTAGCAACAAAAGTAGTGGATGCAAAAGAAGAATATCCTTCCATATGGGAGTAGGAGATCAAAATGTACAATGTTGAGTGAGCTCCTCCCACTACCATAACAAACTCTTGGTATGAAAATGTGTACCAATACCTTGAGAACGACACTATGCCCTCCCATTTATCTACACAACAAAAGAAGGAAATCATACTTAAAGAATTATCTTATCTGTTGGTGCATGGGGTGCTTTTCAAAAAGCATCATAACAGAGTATTGTGTGATCTCCACGACAGACTAGTCAGGGGGCACTTTGTGGGTAACACCACTGCACATAAATTTATGTAGGTTGGTTTATATTGGCCTACATTATTCAAAGATGCTCATGCTTATGCCCACAATTTTCCGGTTTGTCAAAGGTGCACCAACCGAAACAAGAAGTCTGCCACCCCATTGAAACCTATCGCAGTGGAAGAACCTTTTCAACAGTGGGGCTTTGATGTCATTGGAGAAATATTTCCTCATTCATCAAAGCAACACTGCTACATTCTCTCTGCTACATAATAATTTGCACGGTGCACTGAAGCAGTTCCTGCTATAGGGATTAATGCATGGGTGGTTGTGGTGGAAATACCCTTGAGGATCTTCCTGAGATCCTTGGCAGACAGATCATATTAGCTGCAGCTGGCACAAAGATACATGTACATAGTCATATCAATGAAATGATAATCAAAGAAGGAGGGAGGAGTTTTACCTCAAACCTTCGTATAGTGTTGCAGGAGAACCTAATGTAGTGGAGTGGAAGACCCCTCAGCTAGCTCCTAGATCAATACCTGCACATAGACAAGATGAGAAGTAACACTAAAACATATAACCTTGATAACCAAAACAATAATACATAAGGATATCTAACTACACATATCTAAGCTACTCATAACCAATGGTATTGCATAAACAAGTAAATGAATCATCACATCAACACCATGGATTAGACAACACAACTGCAGGTCTATATTGATTATAGGAAAGAGTGATTACAACCATCAATTGCATCAATATTCCCTTACTCCTCTAGCTCCTCTCTCTCTCTCTCTCTCTCTTCGTAACCTCTTGGTGAACCTATGTCTCATGCAAAGCTTCGACCTCTTTCAATTATTTCAACCTCTTTCACAATGTACCAAGCCTCAAATATTAAGAATGAGAGGCTAATCCTTGCCAACTCTTTCATGAGTTCCCTTTGGCAAAAGTTGGGATGTTTCAATTCGTTATTGCTCTTTCCCTTTTCATTAGACTCTATTGGGAATATCAATATCCTCAAACAGGTAGAATCTTGATGTTTCCTACTTTTCAAGCTTACATATGAGTAAATAGTGGGATATTATTCAGTCAACCCGCTTCTTTGACCTCTGCAAGCATACCAAAGCTATCTAACGATGCCCCTAAGTCAACACAGAGAGTTACCCTAGGGAATAACACCCCTAGTTCATGGCTGAGGAGAATTATGAATCTTCTTACTAATTCCTCGAGAGCATTACCCTGGAAAATAGGACTGTGAGCTTGGTCAATCTTTCAGTCAAACTACCTTTCTCCTCTAAGCTGATGAGGAGGTCATTTTCCTATATAACAGATGCACCCTAAAGTGTGAGATCAAAGATGAAGATGATGGTCGAAATACTTTAGAATTTCGCGTTGGAAAAAAGAGAGATAGGATCAAAGCTTCGGGATTACGAGAAACTTGATACAACCACGTATTTTAAAATCTAAAATCATGTCCTGAGTCGGGCATTCCCATGCTCAGTAGCTATGTCAGAGTTATTTCTCAATAAAGAGATGTGACGACCATGTCCACTGATAAGCACAATGTGGAACTTGTGTCATAATAGGATCATCCTAACGAGCTATCTCCAAAAAACAATATACACAGCTTGGGAGAGGAAACAAGGTTAAGTGATGTAAGCCTCTACCCAAGGTCTTGATCGTCACTTCATCTTAACAACATATTTCAACACATGTGAATAAAGGTGTTGAGGTCGAACATGTATGGAATCTTCTTATTACTAGTTAATAATGAACATTGTTAAAAGATACGAGGATGGCCATAGATGATCCAAACTTAAACAGGAATGCTACAACTTATAGATATAATCATAAACACAGAGATGCAGCGAAAAAACACTTCATCTCATTAATAGAAAAATATTGAACTATGCTTACAAATAGAATGGAAATAAGATAGCTCGGGCGATGGTAGATTATCTCTAAGAAGAGATGTGGCAACTACGTGCCTCTGAACTAAGCTACAATGAGGCTCAAGGGCCTTTTTATTACTGAACAATAAGAGAAAACCATAAACAACCAAAACCCTAACCCAAGGAGATGTAACACCAAGAGTTTATTGGCTCGGTTGGGGTTAGTTGGGAAGCCAACTTCCCGAGGTCGTAACTTGGTCATATTATCTCTGTTTGACACGTATGATACCTCATTGGAAAGATATCTCCGAGGATTACAACTGCTAAAGTGATTGCAACTATAATAACCCAAGGAATTTTCCCAAAAACACTTCGTTTAGGGCCTCAAAACAACTCCGGAAGTTCAAGACCAAAAAAACGGCTAAAAATAGTAAATTGTGCTACAATTAGGGAAATCGAAAAACTGAAAGAAACAATGGTGAGGGTCCAAGTGGAGTAGGAGGGTGGCCACCAATATCTACCTTGATCAACTGATCATGATGACGGTCTCCATGATGCATAGTACAATCTAGCGAGTCTGAATAATGATGTTGTCGTCAAACACTCATAGAATCATTCAACCATGAGCCAATAATGAAAACCCCTTATCAAACACAAGGTAACGCGTCACTAATGTTTGTAAGTTCCAAGGCACTGACATTAGGGGAAATTTGAGGTCTAAAATGGGCCTCCTAAGAAAAATGTACAACCAAAATAAACGTTATAAGAACCTACAAAATTCAAGATGATGATGTCAAGCATGGGGGATGATTCACCATTTTTGGAGTAAAAAAGTTAAAAGATTAAAAAATAATAAAATAATAAAACTACTTTTTCAACTCGTATTTTCAACTTATCTCCCTAAGGTTTTACTCAAATTTCGAGTGGGAGTACTCATTGGATGCAAAATTTAATTCCTCATCCAAGGAGTACCCATGTTGCATACTTTCGATGGACCTTGTTACAAGAAAAATGAGAAATACATGAAAACACATGATTACAATCACATTTTTCATGTATTTCTCATTTTTCGTGTAGCAGGGTCCATCGAAAGTATGCAACATGGGTACTCCTTCGACGAGGAATCAAATTCCACCTCCAAAGAGTGTTTCCATTCGAAATTTGAGTAAACCCATAGGGAGATAAGTTGAAAATATGGGTTGAAAAATTAGTTTTTCCTTTTTCCCCTCTAAAATTTGATGATTTAATCTAATCTTATTTTATTTCCACTATTATTTTATAATTTCCTTAGGATTCCCATTTTATACCTCAAAACTCCCCTAAAGTATGTTTCTGGATATGCTTCCTAGATAGAGTGTTGAACTCGATGAAGAGACCTGTCAAAAGGTAGGCAATAATGTGTCCTACATCAGTCGACACGAAACAAGAGAAGAATGATTGGTTTTTGAATATAAATTTTGAGCAATGGGTCAAATCGACAAAGGGCATAATGGAAGTATATGATTGATGTTTGATATAGGAAACAAAGGATAAAGGGATCCCTTGAACAATAGAAGGCACAACACAAAGGTTTAACCAGGCAGCTCTAGACTCATGAACTCCAAAGAGTGTTAGGATACATGGATGCAGGAACATTAAAGTATATAGGTTAAACTCATGGGATGATAAGGTTCTTTTGAGAGGCCAACCACGGAGGTTTTACTAAGGGGGTGCCATGTTCAAGGGAATGATTGTTTCCAAAAAACATATTTCCAAATAAAGACATAAAGAAATTGTGTTGTCCAATTTTCCTTATCTGATTAAATTTAATGAGTCCAGGCAGGTAAACTCGGTTTTTTTATCATATTTAGAGAGTCTGAAAAGAGCGTAAAGAGAAACTCTAGGGGGATCCCTTTGTCATAGTTGTTGACTAGGTGCAACAAAGGTTTAATAGTA
The DNA here is from genome assembly GCA_031772625.1 of Pinus tabuliformis. Lineage (NCBI taxonomy): Eukaryota > Viridiplantae > Streptophyta > Pinopsida > Pinales > Pinaceae > Pinus > Pinus tabuliformis. The sequence continues at coordinate 171,330,388 of CM062806.1, read as the reverse complement.
TACCCGACATAGTTCCTTTTCTGTAAGTTAGTCTACCGAGTTCGGATAAAATGATAAACCTATGCTCAATATGCATTTGCCTCATCTTGTTACGAGTAAGAGGGGAAAGAGTAAACTCGATATTCTTCGTGAAATTTTAATGAGTCACATGAAGACAAACTCAATAGATCTTCATCAAATTTTAACGAGTCAAATGAAGAAAACTCGAGGTATATTTTTCAGTTTAATGAGAAATGAAAAAGAGATAAAATAACTGCCTATGCCGTCTTCATAGAGTTAACGAGCCCGAAGAATGGAAAAACTCAGGGATTTTTCAACCTAAGAGTGAGAAAAAGTCCAGGAAAAGAAAGCGCTCATAGCGTAGTTTTAGGAGTTATACAAGCCCAATGAAGATAACTTGGTGTTTTTTCAACTTTACGAGTGAGAAAAAGTTCCTAAAAATAATGCTCGAAGCTTCTTCATAAGTTTTTAATGAGCCTGAAGAAGTAACTCAGGGTTTTTTCAATTTTATGAGTGACAGAAAGTCCCTAAAAAGAATTCTGAGACTATGTTTTTTAGTTTAATGAGATAGAAAAAGAGAGAAAAAGAGTTGCTCAAATATTTTTCATAAGATTTTAATGAGAGTGAAGAAGGAACTCAGGGATTTTTCAGTTCAAGAGCAAGAAAATTTCCCAAAAACGAACACTCTCATATATTATTTGTAGTAGTTTAATGAGCCCAAAGAAGTAGACTCGAGGTTTTTCGAATTAACGAGCAAGAAAAATACCATAAAAGAATGCTTGACCTTCTTCGTGGTAGTTCACTGAGCCTGAAGAAGGAGAATCGAGATTTTTTTAGATTAACAAGCAAGAAAATTACCATGAAAATAATTCTTGATACTTCTTGATCTCATACTTTCCTCATAAGACCAAGGGAAAACATTGTGGAAATCCTTAAAATGGAAGGTGAAGCTCGTAATTTCCTCAAGATTGCAATTAGCTCCAATCTGAATGCTTTCCACGATACCTGTTTTGACTAAGATAATGATGGACATAGTATTTAAAAGATTTCCCAAGTTCCCTTCCCAATCCATAAGTTGGACAATCATATAAATCGAGGGAACCATCTCAGTTGGTTCGAATGGAAATATTTTTACAGTTGTCGTGTCCGAATCGGATATCGAAGCATGATGGTGAGATTTTTCCCAAGGTCGCTCCTTTAAACACATGATATCTTGAATAATTTCGTTCGTAGGTGGGAATTCATCGAGGATATCATTAGAAGGAGCCATGATGGAAGAGGTTTCCCAAGGTCGCTCCTCTAAAGGAAAGATCTCTCGAATAGCTTCATCTGCAGGTAGGACTTCATTAAGGAGATCATTAGAGGGAGCCGTTATTGGAGAGGGGATGGTACCATTGGTTTTAATTAAAGTGACAAGAAAATATGATGTATATTGAATGGCTTGATAAGCTAATTCGGCTGGTGACAGCGACATTTGTTCTCCATAAGATTCAATGTCTGAAGGGGCTGGGAGGATCGAGGGATCAGTTGGGTCATGAGGAATGGTGGAGGCAATAGATACCGTCTATGGAACCTTGGGCGACAGGAGAGGAAAGAAACCCACCAGGGAAGAACCCTTCAATAGACTACTACCAACATTGACATAAGAGTCAGGTATGCCACCCACTAAAGGTACAACGCTGCTAGGGAATGGGGAGTAATCTGGGGTGCAGAAGAACAGCTGGTCCACTGTGACAATTCTCCCATCCAATGGAAAGAGGATGAGGTGGAAAACTAAAGACACAATGGCAATCATGGCATAAGTCCAACTTCGGCCCAAAAGCAGATTACAGTCGAGTTTATGATCTACGACTTCAATGTACATCGTTATCAGTTTCCCACTCAAAGTGAAGGGGTAGCTAGAAAGGTAACCTTTTTGGATGAAAGTGTAGCTGTCGAAAGCTTTAAGGGAATTCGACAGTGAAGACAGGGTTGGAGAACCCAAGGCGAGCCAACATGAAGTACACATGACGCGGGTCTTAGCACCTTCGTCAATGACAGTTCTATGTACCCCTCTTCCTTTCGAAAAAATTTGCACCTGAAATGCAAGCTGGTGGGAAAGGGGAGGTTTATATTTATCCATGTCAAATATTGCTATCATGGAATCCTGAGGGTCAACCACACCAATCAAACGTAGAGCTTTCCTTTGTGTTGGACAAGTTTGCAATACTTTAAGCGCTGACATAGATGACGGTGCTTGCGCTAAATATTCTAAAATATTGTAGTTCAGGGAAGCACATGTAGATGTATTATGTGTTGTACAACAAAGTGCCCCTTTTGGGTGGAGAATTACAATATCAACAACCGGCCTTTCGATATGAAGATCGGTGGGTTGTGGTGGGTTTGAACTTGAGGCGACGTCTTGAGCGTTAGTGACTGGAGCTCCATAAGTTTTAGCTCGTGTTTGAAGATTGATCATTTCAAAAGTGTAAGCAACCAATGGTCCTTCACCAGCTAAAGGATGACATGAACCGTCGTAGCCCCCTTGCAGGGGTTGAGACAGATTCGTAATAATTTGTTGCTACTACTGAGAAGGGAAAGGGTTGTGTAGGACTGCAGGGGTCTGGCTAGTGTCCTTTTGAGAAAGAAGATCTGTGCATTCTTGGAGGCACGAACAATAATGTGTCATATGGTATTCCACATAGATTTTTCAAGGGAACTTGACATCTTTATTCTTTCCACTGTCAGGTGGCACAATAACTTTCTGCTTTGGGTTAGATTGCTTGGCTGGCTTCTCTTTATAAGGAGCGGTATTTTTCTTATTATTCTTATTATTACCACTAGGTTTTTGTGTAGACTACACAGAGTTTATTGCAGTGGTAGGAAGAGCAGTCGATTAGGTAGCAGGATCAACAGACAACTAGGCAGTGTGTCCGCTAAGTTGTTTTACATCAAACCTAGAGGTAGCGCCAATAATTCCATCAGCTTGCACACCGAGTTATTAAGTAGCGAGAGCATTGGAAGTTATGGGGGAATTGGGGATTACGTCGTATAATGTGCCAAATTGCGAATAAATAAAATTTTAGTGTTAGGCACGACAAATGGATTGGTCTTTAGTGACCACACCACCTCAGGCATTGTCCTTTTCAATTTGGGGAAGAAGAGATTTACAGAACCAATCTTCAAATAGATAATCTAGAAGGGGTGCTTTTACTAGCCTCCACCTATGTCTCCATTCATGAATGTGATCAGAGATGTGGGTGGAGGTGTCTTGGTGTAAAGTATTAAGGTGTTCTGTCCCGGTTTCATAACGGATGGGTAACGGAAAGTTCTTTAAAAATTCCATCGCCAAGTCACCAAAGGTATTAACTAACGCATGTGGTAACTCAATGTACCACCATGGAGTTTGAAACACATTATAAATTATAGGTGGTGATATGTGTACCTGGATCCTCCCCTTGTTTTCCTTCAAACTTTGGGATGTCGGTAGGAATTTTGTGCGGGATTGGAGGCCAATGTAAGTTATGGTAGATGGGGTCATTGGTCAGTTTGTACAAATCAGAGATATCGAGTGTTGAAAAAAAGGAAAATAGTTTGGTGCCCCCGATTCTGACCAGGGTGATGATGAATGACTTGAGGGTCCTTGCGGTCTGCCCATCATATTGTTCCCAACATTATACATAGGATTTACTGAATAATAATTTCCTTGAGGAACAATCATATATTGTTGTTGTCCATATGGGTTGTTAGGCTGGGGGATATAAGATTGATTTCCCCCAGGATAATAATTTCCCCCTTGACTCAATTGAGGTTGAGAATGGGGTGCCCAAATGGATTGAGCGAGACCGGGTTGAGGGATCCCTCTAGCCACATAGTTGGCCGTCAGCACTTGACTGACATATGGAGGATTCATGTCAATCAATGGTTATCCAATTTGTCCTATAAACGGAGGGGGAACTGCAATGCCCCCTGCCGATATGTGCATGTTGGGAATGGTGCACCTTGGGATTTGAACCTGGGGGTTTGAACTAAACAAAGGATTCCAACCAAAGGGGTTGCTAAAGGGACCTATGCTAACAACACTATTTGGAGCGCTTACCAAAGGTCCAAAAGTAGACACAAAAGGGGGAAAAACCAGTATGTATTGGATTCTGCTTATGTTGGGTGTAACTAAGTTGCTCAAACTTGGCATAGTTTGGATAGAGGGGTTCACGTTCAGTAGTGTAGTACTGACTCTCAACTGGGGAAGTGGAGGTGGACCAAAATTGTCCACAAAAGTCCACAACTCGTTAGTCATCGATGGAATGGTGGGTGTAGGTATAGTGGAAGACATGGTTGGTACAGGTGAAACTTGAATCAATAGTGGTCCCAACAGATCAGTGATAGCAGGGTTAGAAGAAAGTACAAAACCTTTAGTAAAGGAATCTTCTGACAGTATTGAGTCGTAGGATGTATTGATTGATTTAGTGTTAGATATTGGAGACTAATTACCTGAATATGGGTAATCCGGCTCACCGAGGCTCGGTGGATCCTCCACAGTCAGTGGAGGAAGACCTTGTTATCACCGAGATTAACGATGAGGGACGCATATACCTAAGGTGACCAATATATTTTATCAAAAAAAAATTATAGTGATATTGATTATAGTCTCAGTGATAACAAACTAGCACCTAAAATTTAAAAAATACTCTAAAAATTCAATCAGAAAGCATGGGATATGACTCTATCTGATAACCACCATTTGCTGGAGATGTGTTATCGGGAAAACTAGTGTCCATTCAGAGCTGCTAGTCCCACTAAGATGGGTAGCTATCTTAGAAACAAACAATTTAAATTCACTTGTGTTTTCATTTATGAGAGATAGATGAGAGAGAAGCAGAGAGTACCAACCTCAGTCTTTCGCTAGTCTCCTTGCTTGTTTCCTCTCTCCCTTGATAGAGCTTTCACCACTCCTTTCTCAGTTGTCCCACTTCAAAGAACACTTATAGAGTCAAACTAGAAAAATACCATCAAAGCATAGATATCTATAACCATAAACAATATAGGATCAGATGTAGATTAACCATACAAATGCATACACAAATATAAGATTCAGAGATATACAAATATATGGAGGAAAACTCAAATAGATTTATTGATAGAAGTAGTAGAAGAGAGGATTACAACCAAGCTGTCTGATCCAATGCCATCCTCCCAGCATGAAAGCCCTCTTCACCTCATGAAAAGCTAGATCACCCAACAATACAATGTTTCACAGAGAAACCAACAACACTTCCTTACAAAATACAAAATTCCAGCCTCCGGATCTCTAGGATGAGGGATCCATATATAGATATTTGCAGGTGGGTGAGTCAGCTTCTGGGATTTTGATTAGTGTCATTTCGCTGATAGTTCTTGGTTCCACTTGGAGATTTCATGATCTCTTACTCATCCCTAGGAGAATTTAGAGAGGCAAGTGTCAAATGAGCAGTTTCTAGAAGATTCTCTCTGTTTCCACCTAGCAAATTGCCTCTGGCATTTGTCTGCTCTCACTCATCACACCCTATAGAAGGGCTTTTCAGTATCCATCGCACCCTTTGCATGTGATAGGTGAGATGCATCGCAGCCTCAGCATGGAGCAGTTTGTATGGTCCAGTTTTGACTAGTTCTGAGCAGTTTTTCAGGGAGAACTTCTGGGAAATGATGTAATCAACTGACCTTGTTCCTTTAGGGTATGAAACAACACTTTTAGGGTTTTATAAGCCCTTGGTTTATGGACATATGTGATTGGGGTTGCAGTGCCCAAATATGTCTATAACAATTGCCCCCTAAAGCATGAAGTCATACATCTTCTGATGTCGGGTGAAATGCTTTATCATGAGGATCCGAGGTTTTTCAAACTGGAAGGTGACCTGTAATAAGATACAATACAATACATTATCTTCATAATATTTTCATGATTTAGCTAAGGTGGGCATTCCCATGCTCAGCTTTATAAATTCATTTTCATGTACATAGGACAGACAACTGTCTGTGTCGAAAACTGATGATTCTGGTAGAGCCATCATCCCTTGGCTTGGATGATTATCTGTGTAACTATGATGTACATTTGATGTCTTTATTTTTCCTGAATATATCGCAGCCCGAATGGATGAAACTAGATCTAGCCTTAAAACTCGTTCAATCTTCTCCTGAAGTACAAGTCAATCCATGTGAAAAGATGTTCTGATGTCGAACATGGAAAGACATCACCTGATTACCAGCCAATGATGTAAGTTGTTAACAGGCGCGAGAGGAATCACCGATAATGATAATGACCCTCAAGGTACTGCAGTACAATTTACGTGGTGTGAATACATGAGTTGGTTTCGAACACCACGAAAAATCTTTCGGTCGAAGGCCATTGATGTAAACCTGTTGCCGGAAGTGACAAACTTGCCAATGAGGCATGCAAGCTTCAAAGTACTGAAAGGGTTGTTCCTAAGTCAACTTCTTGGATAATGAGCTGATGTCGACAAGAAGTGACCCGTCGTAGGAGGGCCTTAATGAATCCAACATCTACGACACGGAATGGAGCAAATGCTTTTGTGGAGGTGAAAACGATCTGATGATACAAGGTTCAGGGTGGCGGTCATGAAAGAAGGGAGTGTGAAGGTATTATAGCGGATGAGGCATTAGCTGGGTTGGTGAATTCTCTGAGCGACTTCTCTTGAACATATCAGCGACACTGAAATTGATTGGTAGCGTTAACCCCAAAAAATGGATGGTACAGAGGACCAATGGTGATATGACCAGTGAATAGAATAACCCAACCCGACTCAATCATGGTGATGGAGTGAAAGTGTCATGTTCAAGAGTGACCTACTATTAATGAAGTTCTTCAAGTTTTCTTCCCATTTTTCCCCAGTGATTGCTGACCAGTACCTCTTTATTTTTGTCAAACTTGAGGAGGATAACATATGCTTGTTCTATAATTTTCCCTTCGGGAAAACCTGTCGCTATGTTTTAGCGAGCCTAGCGACAGTGAAACTCGCTCTTTTCTGTAATGGAAAAGTTTGTCGCTATTGTTTTAACGAGTTTAACAACAAAGATAACTCGGTCCTTTTCAGTTTTAGAGAGACAGAAAGGAAACTCCAATAGTCCTTTTTCATCGTATAATCCCTTAAGTCCGAAAAAGTATAAAATAATATGAAAGGGATGACTTTTCCGATCACTTTAGCGAGCCGAAAAAGACAAGCGCTTGATCTTTTCGTGTAATGATCCCTCAGGTCCAAAAAGATTAAAATACAAGAGGGATGGCACTTCCAATCACTATAACAAGCTGGAGATGCCAATTTTTCGACAATATTTTTATATTTTACAAGTCTAAAAAGATATTAAAAGAGACTCGTCTTTGAGGAACGAGTGATATTTTTGGGTAGCAGCTGGTTCTAGTTAAGGTTTGTAACTTTTCAATCACGACAGTGTAAAGAAGATAGCTAATAGAATCATGCGTCGCAGTTGTTCCTCAAAAGGGTAAACAATCAAGTGGAGGCATATGATCGGCTAAAAAGTGGAGGTGATGGTAAGAACATGACCAAGGCTCAAAAGCTGATAGTAATGCGATCACAAAGGTTATTTACCGAAAGTGGGTTCATTTTTTAATGAGCTTGAACTCTGGGGGAACATATGCTCATAGCTAGGTTTATTTTTTAATGAGCTTGAACTTTGCGGAAACATTGCTCATGCCAGTCGTATAATAAGGATGTCTCTCATTAGTAGGTTCATTTTTTAGGGAGCTTGCCCCATGCGCAACTTTTCTCTGGAGCCTTTTGTATGCAAGCTAGGAATGACCAACTACTGTCCTAGGGGTTAAAGAACTACTGAGGTTAGGTAGGATAGCTTCTCGATGGGAAACCTTTCCTTTACTTTGTCATTTTCGTCGGTCCCGGCAAAGGTGAATGCTAGACCAGACCAATCACCTAACTTAAGCAGTTGAAGTTAGTAAAAACTATGGGGTTAGAGTTACGCTGGTCACTTTTCACTTGCACACAAAAGGTTTGCATGCCCCCAGATATAAAGAGAAGTAGAGTTTCTAGGTTACCATATGAAAGCTCTTGCATTAAAGCAAAGATTGTTCCATCCCCATAGCAGACAAAACACTTCCTTAGCTCTGTCCATCGAAATAGAAAAATGTGAATGGTGGGAGCTTCCACTCACATAACATTTGATGAGGGAATCCTTTTCCAGTCTAATCCCATTTTCCTAAATAGATGGGTGTGTCAGACTAGTCATATATCCTACGTGGAAATCTACCTTATATTTGGGGTTTTCCTACCAAAGCAGACCAGGGCGCATGCCCCCTGGGTTTAGTCACTTTCAACGAATCAATCGCGCTCATTAGGTGGATAGACTGGAGGTTGATGAGACATTCCTTATGCAAAAAGACTAGTTAGGGATGGCATTTAACTAGTAGCCATGTTTGAACCGGGGAATGAAAGCTGGTCTATGAGTTGGACCATTCTGCCTTCATACGGGAAACAAATCACTCGAAAGAGTGAGGAAACAATAGCTCCCATGCTACAAATGTAGTCATGACTAAGGAGTATATTGTAATCTAGAGGCCCTTGGACTACCATCACGTTTAGATAAACAGTTTTCCTTCTCAAAGCTATACGTGAATTTGGAAGGATCCCTTCATCTATGATAGTACCAGCCATGATCATTTTGTAAGCTTGTACTATGATTCGGAATGGTACATTAGATGGTAGGCAGGTGTTGAGTCTTGAAAATGTCATTCATTTGCATTACACTTTCACTATTATGTCCATTATATCACCTCCATTTCACCTCCATTTCACTACTATGTCACCACATTCATCCCACTTTCATTATCATTGGGCCACCTTTATGTTTTTCCAATATTTATTATTTCTAAACCTTTTAAGTGAATTTGTGGTTAAACATTAGAAAATAATGTGCATATGCTTATACCTAACAAATGGGTTGAGGTTTTTGACATGTGTAGGTTGAAAGGAGACTTCTAGAAGACCCTTATGTGGCACTCTAAGGCCAAATTCGAATTTGGTTGGAAAGAACCATGGGATCATGAGGATATGTGCCACATCTCCTAATTGTATTGTAACTCTAAGAAGACATGTGTCTTATCAGTTCCTATTCTGATTAGGACTCTAGAGGTAGAGGGAGAGATTCATGGATTCTCATTAATGAGATGGCTCTCATCTTTTTGTATATATAGGAGATCTCTCTCCTTCATTTGCTAGTCTTTGCTTTTAAGTCTTTTCTTAGTCCTTTTAGCTTGTTAGTCCCATGGCTTTTGAAAGCTTTGGAGAGCTTTGTTGTACTTTGCACTTTTGAAGAAATTGAATAAAGCTTTGATGTTCTCAACATGGAAGGAGATGTGAAGTAGATGTCATGGAGCATATTAGGATGTAAGTAGAGTAGATTTCATTTTGTAAATATTGCTTTGTAGAATGTAAGGTAGATTAGATTTTTCATTCATGCAATTTTAATTCATGCAAGTGTGTTTAATTTTACTTTGATTTCATGACTAATGGCATATGTGATCATCTTGTCTATGTTGCTGACCTTTATTTTTCTAGTTTGATTTTCATTAGTATCATTTATTTAACTTGCACTTTACTTTTGCTCTTAGATATCAAGTTGTTCATTTATTGATGGTTCTTTTTCCATAATCAGATAACTTTATTGGAGCCAAAATATCACTTAGTACAGCTTGGTTTAGTTTGCTTTAAGACTCACATTGCTGACTTGTTCATAACTGTTATCACATGATAAATCTAGCTGAAAGGCAAGAGGGTTAAGAAAAGGTTAAAGTAGTGTGATTTGTCTCCTTTATGTAGTGTCACTTAGATTTCACATTTCATTTTCATTTTAAATCAGCAGCATAGATACTGGGCCAATGTCATTAGTTCTTTATTTGATGTCTTTATTTTCCTTTAAGCATTTGATTTCATAGGTGGTAGGGGCCCCTGCACTTTAATTTCTTGTATTTCTTTTCTGATTTTCATGTATATTAATGTACAGTTTGAATTACTGCATTTTATTTTCTTTTTAACATGTATATTATTGTACATAAATTGCTTTCAAGTTGATTGTAGATTAGTGATGCACATAGCCTTTTAATGAACTAATGACGTGATAGAATCATCTTGTCCTTTTGCTGAAGCAGCAAGGTTACTGGGTCTCATAGTCATTCTCTCATTATTTGATTATTGCATTTTATTTTGATTGAACTAGTTGCATTAAAACACTTTAGAAAACCAACAAGAACAAAACCATAAAAACAACATAAACTATAAAACAACGAAGTAAGAGAAAGGTTAACTAACCACATATAGTGCACCACACTTCATCAGTTTACGATCCCCGGATTGATAATTTATGTAGAGCAATTTAAGACGTTAAATTGACTAGACATTTTGGCGCCGTTGCCGGGGAAGTGTAATTAGGAGACCTTATTTCTTACATCTGAAAAAAAAATTAACAATTCTTGAGTATGCTCTCCTCCTACACTTTGTGTGATCTAGAGGATCAGAAAAAGGATTGTTAAGTAAAAAAAAAAAAAAAAAAATAATAATCCTTGAGTATGCTCTCCTCCTGCACTCTGTGTGAACTGGAGGATCAGAAAAAGAATTGTTAAAAAAAAATAGGAGACAAAATAAACTTCATCACTTCAATTGATTCAAGAAAAAGAAAAAAAAAAAGAAAAAGAGAGAAGAAAAACAATCTATGGCTATCTCCATTCCTAGTTTTCACTATGACTTCAATAAAAAAAATCTGCCTCCCTGATCAAGCTTTGGTCCATTTGGATTCAGTGGTGGATTTTGTTGCCATGTGTTGCTGGGTTATGTCATGGGAATGATTGTCTCAGACCCTAAGGACTTTGGAGACTTACTTGTGATTGAGGGAATTAATGTTGGTCGAAGTAGGTCAAGCAGCATCAATCCTTTATGTTCTTCACCTCTTCAATTCCTGACCAACAATATACCTTGGTGTGACTGCAGTTGCAGGTGGATTGTATCCATCTTCCTATGTTCATAGCAACATTACAGGTCTTGTCACCTTGCTAGAAGCCTGTAAAGCAGCCAATCCTCAACCAGCTATTGTTTGGGCTTCTTCTAGTTCAGTCTACGGCTTAAATGATAAGGTGCCCTTTTACATATTCATATCCACGTGCAAGAGCCCTTATCGAATCCCAGAAACCAATCTTAACCACCACCAGTCTGCATGTTTGTGCTATCTGTAGTAAAGCCCAACATGTTGGCATAAAGGCTACAATACTTGCAAATAAATCTCCTACAGTCAGATGGAAGGCAGAAAATAGTGTTCCAATAGTTATGACAAATCCAAGGAATAGAAAGAGTTTGAGTAGTCTGAACATTAGCTGGAAATCTGCGCTAAATTTTTTTTCATCCCACAGACACCACCTTCAATACCAGCATTATAGCCAAAATAACAAGCCATGACTCGTATCAAAAAGAAATTCCAACGGCCATGAGCCTAGTGGATGTATAGCTTCACAACCAGAGATTTGACGATGTATAGTTCCTTCTCTATTGCATCTGAAATCTGAGGATCCGCCAACAAAATGTCATATAGAACAGGCCCATTTGTGTGAACGTTTTGTTGTCGTATCTTTGTGCTGCCCCATTTTGGTCGTCCAACACTAGAAAGCAGATAACTGAGATCCAGTTGCTGAGTCTTCATGAGGGATATGCGCCTTGGTCTTAGCAAATCTGTTCTTCCAATAATATCATCCAACTTCGCATAACCCAGCTGTGCAAGAATACCTCTAACCTCTTCTGCAACATACAAGAAAGAGTTAACCAAATCTCCAGGTACACCAGGAAACCGTGCCCGCAATTCCTCTCTCTGGCTAGCAACACCAATAGGACAATTGTTCGTGTGGCAGATCCTAGCCATAATACAACCACTTCTTTACCTAGCCCATATATCTCAAAAATTTGTGCTCCAATTATCGACCTTTCAAGAGACAGAACAGCAAATGTCAATGTAGTGATGGTAATTCTTCAATTACATTGAGGTTAATGGAGTTTCTCTTGACAAGACATACGCCTGGAGAAGCCCTTAAAAATGAGACTGGAACACTGAATAACACAGCAAAATCAAGCCAAAAAGCCGAATGCAGCAATTCATCAAAATACAGAACAGTTAATCCAAAAATGCGTAAACATCAAAAAAACGTCAAAATTCACACCTTCGATTCTCCCAAACAGAGACGAATTTGGAAGAACTAAAACATGGGTTTTTTTGCCAGGTGGGTTAATTAGATAACCCAGAAACCGTTTGAGGAAATTCGTGGCAGTCTGGGAGAAATATTCGGTTCCTTGGAGCCTCTTTTTTTCCACCGCGTGAAGAAAAACGTGAGTTAACTGATAGTTTGATGTGTTCGGCATACCTGAAGAAGGGGAATTCAAATTCGGTTCTATGCTGCCACCTCTACCCCATTGCAATTCATTAAGACCCGTTAAACAGTAGTTTCAATCCAACACGGCTCTACATATGATCATTTCCACAGCCAAGTGTACGCAGCCACCCGACGTTCAGGGATTTGGCCGTTGTATCCTCTAACTCATAACTCCACTTCTCGCATGCATTTCGTATTGTTATCTACTCCCTCACTCCACCGTTTTCACTCTAGTTTCCATACACCACTCTCGTTTTACCGTAAACCTCTCTGTTTTATTTTCCTCACCGCTCCACTCAAAACCCCGATCACCAGTCTTGCACCTTACAGTTCATTGCATCACGGCCACTCTGTTATAGCCGTAATTCCCACTGTTGAACACTGTTTTCCCGTGAAGCTTTCTCCTCCAGCGTTCAGACACCACTGTCAGAGCAATCTACCTGTTCGATGATCGTCAAAGGTTGAAGACACCGGATTGTGCAAACAGGGAGACCATGTTGTTGGGAAAAGTATCCAATACGGAATGACCCTATCCCACTCTAAGGGTGATAGTACCTCAGTAACAATCGAAGTAAAGCTATCTAAGATTTCTTCTTTATGAAAGTAAAACAGGGGAGAAAGAGATCCACTAACCGATGTCTTCCACTAATGGTTGATCCAATCTTCTCTCCTTGCTGCTTGCTCCCAGCTCCTTGCTCTTTCACTGGCCCAGCTACACCAAGATCCTGCAAAATGGCAAGAAAGGGAAACTACAAGAAGCATACATTCATAATTGATTCAAGGATTAGAATAAATCAAATACACAAATATAACAATACATCATTGAGATACATGCATATAGAAGAACCTCAAATGCTTTATTAATGGAAGAAGTAAAGTTCAGGAAGTGATACAACCATAAGAGGCCCAATCCAGCATCACCTCCCAGCAGAAAGAAATCTCCTCTTCACCTCCTTCAAGCAAATCACCCAATAGTTCTATACTCAAACCAACAGCACTTCCTTACATTCACAAGATTCCAGCCTCCCTAGACCTCATGAGAGAGCTCTATATATAGGAGTTTTGGAGAAAGGATGAGTCAGCTTAAAGCTGGCATGAAGCTGACTAGTGTCCTCTCTCACTTCAGTTATTCTTCAGTTCTTGAGTCCACTTGGAGGTTCTTGCTTCCACTTGGAGATCTAGACCCTCTTACTCATCACCAGTCGAATTCCCTGATCCAAGTGTCATTTTGGAAGCTTCCTGGGCATTGACACCTTGAGAAATGACTGTGCCACATGTCCCAACTCGCCCAGCGCAGGTAGCCTTCTTTGCAGTTGACATTCAGCGCAGGTAGACAGTGGAGCAGTTGACATTCAGCGCAGATGCTCAGTGGAGCAGTTGACATGATCCAGAATTGCCTTGTTTTTGAGTGTTTTCAGGTGGAGAACTGTTATTTAGTGCTGTGGTTTGCTGACCTTGTTCCTCTAGGGGTAGGAACAACATGTTTAGGGACTTTGGATCCCTTAGATTATGGACATTTCATGCTTCATGCTGTAAGGCACAAAAATGTCTATAACAGTTGCCCCCTAAAGTATGAGGTCGTTTATCGGGTGAAATGCTTTATCAGGAGGATCCGAAGTTCATTCAATCGCTGAGAGATGACCTGTAATAAAATACAATACAATACATTATTTTTCATTCTGATTTCATGATCTAGCTGAGGCGGGCATTCCCATGCTTAGCTTTATAAATTCATTTTGGTACATAGAACAGACGATCGTCTGATGATAGACTGATAATTCTCTGCTGAAATTATCATCCTTTGAGTAGGATGATCATCTGCTGCAATGATGTACATGTCAAATGTCTTTATATTTCCTGAATATATATCGCAGCCCAGATGGATGAAACTAGATCCGGGGTCTTCAAACTCGTTCGATCTTCACTCTAAGTACAAGTCGATCCATGTGAGAATTGCGCTGAAGTCGAACATGGAAAGACATCGCTTGATTACCGGTCAATGATGTAAACCGTTAACAAGCGCGAGAGGAATCACCGATAATGATAATGATCCTCAAGGTACGACAGTACAATTCATGTGGCGTGAATAAAGGACTTGGCGTCGAACACCACGCAAAATCTTCTGGTCGAAGGTCGTTGATGTATACCTGTCGCCGGAAGTGAGAAACTTGCCATTGAGGCATGCAAGCTTCAAAGTACTGAGGGGGTTGTTCCTAGATCAACTTCTTGGATAATGAGCTGAAGTCGACAAGAAGCGATCCGTCAAAGGAGGGCCTTAATGAATCCCACATCAGTGACACGGAACGGAGCTAATGATTGTGATGAAGGTGAAAACGATCTGTGAAATATGATTCAGGGTGGCGGTCATGAAAGGATGAAAGATGATGTATGGTAGTGGATGGGACACGGTTGACTCTCTCTGAACAACATCTCTTGAACATAAAACGACACTGATGCGATGGATCGGTAGCATTACCCCAAATGTGGATGGTTTGGCGAAACCATGGTGATGAGACCGGTGAATGAAACAACCCAACCCGATGTGGTACGGAGGAAAAAGTGTCATGTTCAAGAGCGACTTGCTACCGTTAAAGCTTTGAGGTTCTCCCAATTTTTCCCCAGTCATTTCTGACCAGTACCTCTTTATTTTTGTCAAGCTTGAGGAGGATAACATATGCTTGTTCTATAACCTGCCCTTCGGGCAAGCCCATCGCTATGTTTTAACGAGCCTAGCGATAGGGAAACTCGTTCTCGTCTAAAGACAAGTTTGTCGCTATTTTAATCATTCTAACGAGTCTAACGACAAGGAAAACTCGGTCCTTTTCATTTTTAGAGAGTCTGAAAAGGTACATAAAGTCAAATCCAAAATTCCTTTTTCGTCATCTAATCCCTTAAGTCCGAAAAGGTATAAAACAATACAAAAGGGATGAGTTTTCGATATCTTTAACGAGCCGAACAAAACAAGCGCTCGATCTTTTTGTGCAATAATCCCTCAGGTCCAAAAAGATTAAAATCTAGAGGAGGGATAGCTCTTCCGGTCCTTTAACGCGCTGGAAGGCCAAAACTTGGCAATCTTTTCATATTTTACGAGTCAGATGAAAAGAGCTTAAAGAAGACTCGTCTTTTGAGGAACGAGTGATAAACAGGGATAGCAACTGATTCCAGGTACAGGTTGGAATTTTCCAATCACGGCAGTGTCACAAGGATGGCTAGGTGAAATCACTCTTCGCAGCTGTTCCTCAAAATGGGTAAACAATCATATGGAGGTGAACGATCGGCCAAATGAAAGTGGGGGCGACAGGTGCAAACACGACCAAGGCTTTTTATGGCTGATCAATTTACGATCACAGTGGTTACTTACCGGGATAGGTTCATTTTTTATTTAAAAATGAGCTTAAAATCTGGAGGAAACATTGCTCATTGCTTATATTTATTTTTTAACGAGCATGAAGACTGCGTTAAAACTGCTCGGATCTTGCGTTTATTTTTTAACGAGCATGAACTTTATGCTAAAACTGCTCGATTATATGGTCAAATTTTGATTTTTTACCATTACTAGCTTTTCTCTTTTCAAGGATAGTACTGCATTTTCAATCGCTGCAACAAACTTTTTTAGAAATGAATAATATTTGCATGAAAATGAGATTATAACCCTAATATTTCGCTTTGAACTACGTAAAAAGCCATTAAAAGGTGTTTTTACCTCTCATTTTACCATTTCATTTGCATTTGGTTTGTTGGAGCTCTGGAGGTGCCTCTTCCCCCTTGATTTTCACCAGCTGATTCCGGGAGATTCTGCGGACGATTTTCAGCGCTGTCTGGACCAGGTAGGAGCTAAACCCTAGCTCTTTCTTTTCATGGTTTCCTTTTTCAGTTTTGTGCCTGTTTCCCAGCTTTTCTGAGCCTCAGGGGTTTTGCCAGGGCGCCCTAACTTCAGCGCAGGTTCCCCATTCGAAACCTGCGCTGAATGTCAAGCTGCCTTAAGGCAGCCTGACCTTCAGCGCAGGTGGGACACTCTCTGCCTGCGTTGGGCTCAGAAAACTGAGTTTTTGGCTCATTTTTTGATGAATTTTCGCCAGTTTTTCACCAAATTCAGGAACTTACTCCTTCTTTTGTTTGCTTTGCAGGGAACTTTGAACAAAATGTCCCTTACATGGCGAGAACGAGAACATGAAGAGGAGGACATGATTGCCCTCCATGACCCTGTCACGGTGAACGCGCTGCGGAACTGTGGCCTGCTGAAGTTTTTCCGTATCTCTAGCATGAGAGCACAGATTACTTTGCTGCAGTATATGCTTGATGCTTGGGATCCTATTAACCAAGTATTCCAGATTAGGGGAAAGTCCATCCCCTTGACCATAGAGGACATGTACTTCTTGACTGGATTGTCAAGGCGAGGTGCCCCCATTTCCTTGTCAGGTACGGCCCGGGGGACCGATTCCGTGAGAGATTATGTCCACCAGTATTGCAGGGAAGGCTCCCAGCCGAGCAGAGACGGCAAGGTTGTTATCCGTGAGATTACTGATAGGTCTCTCAGGTCCATTCTGTATACCATTGGTAGGATGGCTGGTAGCGCAACTCTACATGTTGCCAACAGATCTTATGTGCAGCACGCCTTGGAGTGTCTCCAACCGAAAGTATTCAACTGGTGTGATGCAGTACTTGTTTAGATGAAAAGTCAATTGACCAAGGTAAAGGACGGGAAGCTGAAGAACTTTGGATTTGGTTCTATTCTGACTTCCTTCGCCTTGGAGAAAATCCCACTGATGCAGCCTCAGTATATTATACTCGACTTGCCTTCTCCGACCGAGCCACGCATGCAGAGGTGGGTCGAACACATGTCTAGGCATGCTGGTCAACCTCAGATTACTTTTACTGATGCCTTCTTCAGGTGGTTCGAGCGCCAGGAGATGGTCTTCTCTGAGTATCCATATGTGGGTATGGATTTCCGAGGTGATCCGGATTTGGTGCTACCGGATGGCGAACAGTGGGGCGCTATTGGTGAACTCTTTGACCATATCACTGTTTACTGTTTTTATTCATAATGTTGCTGTGTCATTTGACATAGTCCTAGATGATGACGGTTGTTCAGACATTTTAAGTCTATCCAATAGATTGCCTAGCGATTCTACAGGAACTTCCACTTGTGGTGGATTAACCTCTGATGAAGGAAATAGAGTGACCCCGACTCCAAAATGGGTTGGAGTACTTGCTTGCGGATCCTCTGCAATTTCCTCTATCGCAATCAAACCCGGTGGAAGAGGAAGACCGTCAGGTCCGTAAAATATTTCTGGTGCCGAAGAAGTGGTTGTTTCGACAGCGACAGTTGTTTGAGGAACAAAACTCTCTGGATCGGTTACAGATGGAACTGGTTCAGTTATACAAGTATTTGCCCCTAGACTAGGATCAATATTACTGTCTTTCTGTGGCTGTTGAACTTCTTCTATAGAGGCAGGGTTTCCAGAAATGTTTGGAGTAACCGGAACCTCAGATGTAGTTGGAACACTTGTTCTAACTTTTATAGGAAATTTTGAACCGGTTAAACGAGTCCGCTTTGTCCGTACTGTTTTCGATTCCGTAGACAAAGACGGTTGACTCGTAAGCCTCCGCGAACGACGGGGTTTCAATTGACTTTCTTCCACGATTGCGGATTACTCGATCAACCAAAATATTAAAAGGGGAAATTTGTGTTTCCGAATTGAATGAATTTTATTAGACGCTTTTAGACACAACTTTCTTTTTCACTTTTTAAGAGTCGAGAAAAAGCTGAAGATGACTCTAGTCTCCTTCGATGTTTTAATGAGCCCGAAGTGACAAATGCTCGGATGGACTTTTTCAGTTATAGAGTTTGAAAAAGGCCAAAAGAAACTGCTCTGGAGATCTAGACAGAGGGTGTGCCAAACCTTTCGCAAAACCACAGAATACGTTTTACGGTACGGGTGGTCGATCTTCGTGAATGCTGTGTTCACTGCATTGTGATCAGTAGGGCGGCCGACACGGATTCCTATGGATAAAGGCTTTATTCCTATAGGGGTCTCCCAATATATACGCGACGGTACATGGGAGCACAAGTCCGTATTAGTGCCACCGACTCTCAGGAGGAATCACCCACCTTCTTCGAGATCGACAGTCACTACGTTTAACGACGCCGGAACACGTCTCTAGCTTAGACCTCTATGTGTTTGCGTTATGTTTCAAAGCGTTGTTATGTTCATTCAATATATTTTAAGTTGATCTTTTTAAAGTTTGCCTTTCAAGGTTCACCACGAGATGTATGATACAAATTCCTAAATGCAGTATAAGATGATAAGCAAGCTTTACAATCTTTTCAACTTATGAAAATCTTAACTACTGAGGGAAAAGAAAGACATCATCTTTTCACACAGATCATAAAGCACACACTAATGCACTTTTTCCTAAATCAACAAGCAAACTTATCAAATGCAAAATGCACAATGCAGGTATTTCTTTTCTCTTTCTTAATGTTGATGTAATACAAAAAGAAAGCTGTTGTATAATTTTGAATTCAATTTCAAGTGAAAGCAAACAAGCTTTTTGTCCAAAATCAAAAGACACCTTAAGATTTACTTGTTTCGACACTAGAAATACATAAATTCAAACCATATGACGAAAGCAAAAGCTCAATCAGCTATGAACAACAAACAAACTAACTCTTAAGATCAAAACGACACTTATCACAGGTCTAGATCTAAGAGGCCATAGCAAGACTAGTTCACTTTTCGTTATGGGAAACTGCAAATGATGTAAGAAATACACAAAGAACAAATACAGTTTCTTTATACAACCGAGGCGGAATAGTGGCAAAGAAAGGTGGTTTCAGATAGGTACATTGACTAATAACAGGCTGCAAAAACAAGGATGAAAACAGGGCAACAAACAGCAGGGAACCCCAGTTGCACAAAGCAAAACTAGTTCAGCGCAAGTAGTACACTGTCAGTTTGACATTCAGCGCAGGTAGCCCCTTCGGGACCTGCGATGAAATGCAGACTGCCTTCACAGTGCCTGCAATGAAGAGAAAAACTCTCGTTTTTCTCAGTTTCCGGGTTACAGATTGCTAAAAAATTCACAGTTTTTGGCCAAATCAAAAGCTATCAATTAAGTACACACTAAAGGGTAATTAGGAGGATGAAAGGCTATCACTAAGAGCTGTTCAGAGTCGTTGTGGATCAGCTCTTCAAATCATAAACATGCCCAGAAACTGAGCTAGAGTAGCTGCCCTCTATTTGGCATTTGAAAGATCCAAATGCAGTTCGATTCGGTACTCCCTGTGTTTAGGAAATGAATAGCAAAAACACAAACAACCAACAAGATACGATCCCTAGCGGAGTCGCCAATTTGTTGTTGGGAAAAGTATCCAATACGGAATGACCCTATCCCACTCTAAGGGTGATAGTACCTCAGCAACAATCGAAGTAAAGCTATCTAAGATTTCTTCTTTATGAAAGTAAAACAGGGGAGAAAGAGATCCACTAACCGATGTCTTCCGCTAATGGTTGATCCAATCTTCTCTCCTTGCTGCTTGCTCCCAGCTCCTTGCTCTTTCACTGGCCCAGCTACACCAAGATCCTGCAAAATGGCAAGAAAGGGAAACTACAAGAAGCATACATTCATAATTGATTCAAGGATTAGAATAAATCAAATACACAAATATAACAATACATCATTGAGATACATGCATATAGAAGAACCTCAACTGCTTTATTAATGGAAGAAGTAAAGTTCAGGAAGTGATACAACCATAAGAGGCCCAATCCAGCATCACCTCCCAGCAGAAAGAAATCTCCTCTTCACCTCCTTCAAGAAAATCACCCAATAGTTCTATACTCAAACCAACAGCACTTCCTTACATTCACAAGATTCCAGCCTCCCTAGACCTCATGAGAGAGCTCTATATATAGGAGTTTTGGAGAAAGGATGAGTCAGCTTGAAGCTGGCATGAAGCTGACTAGTGTCCTCTCTCACTTCAGTTATTCTTCAATTCTTGAGTCCACTTGGAGGTTCTTGCTTCCACTTGGAGATCTAGACCCTCTTACTCATCCCCAGTCGAATTCCCTGATCCAAGTGTCATTTTGGAAGCTTCCTGGGCATTGACACCTTGAGAAATGACTGTGCCACATGTCCCAACTCGCCCAGCGCAGGTAGCCTTCTTTGCAGTTGACATTCAGCGCAGGTAGACAGTGGAGCAGTTGACATGATCCAGAATTGCCTTGTTTTTGAGTGTTTTCAGGTGGAGAACTGTTATTTAGTGCTGTAGTTTGCTGACCTTGTTCCTCTAGGGGTAGGAACAACATGTTTAGGGACTTTGGATCCCTTAGATTATGGACATTTCATGCTTCATGCTGTAAGGCACAAAAATGTCTATAACAGACCAGTCCCTTAAGATCCGTGGGATGCAAGGACAATCCTGATGATAGTGGTCTCCTTTGCAAATGACACATGGAGATTTGGGTTTGGATGGTGCAGCATGTGGATTTTCACCAGACAATGCATGGTTTCCCCCTTTCGCCATTGGCTTCTTCTTCTTCTTCTCCTTCCCTTTCTTCTTCTTCTCAGTTACTTGGTTTTTAGTGTTACTAGCTTCACCAAGTGAAGAGGAAGAAGGAGAGGGAGAAACAAATGAAGTAGAAGGTGGGGGAGCGACTTTAGCATCATCTGGTTACTGATTTGATTGTTGAGGAATTACGGTGTTTTGAATGACAGAGGTCGAGAAAAGCCATACTGGCAGGCCAATTGTGAGTCCTGGAAGGGACAATGTAGCCATATGTGGAGCACCAACATCTCCCCAAGAAGAGAAAGGACTAGGATTCCCCCCAAAGGGAAATCCTTGATTGGTGGACTCCATTTTCTCAACCTAAGACCAACGAGGGAACAGTGATTTTATTCCGATTAAAATAAATTTTATGACGCTTTGACACAACTTGCTTTTTCAATTTTTAAGAGTTGAGAAAAAGCTAAAGATGACTCTGGTCGCCTTAGATTTTTAATGAGCTTGAAGTGACAAGTGCTCAGATGGACCTTTTCTTTTAAGGAGTCTAAAAAGGAACAAAAGTGACTACTCTGGAAATCTAGACAAATGGATTACCAAACCAATCACAAAACTACATAATACTTTTTACGTACGACAGTCAATCTTCCTGAATGTTGTGTTTAGTGCATTGCGATCGATAGGGCAGTAGACATGGCTTCCTAAGGATAAAGGATATAGCCTATTGTGGTCTCCCAATATATACTCGACGGCACGTGGGAGCACAAGTCCGTATTGGCACTTTTCATATCAAAGAGGAGTAATCACCCAACCTATGATGAAAATGATAGTTACCAGGATTTACGACGCCGGAATACATCTCTAGCCTAGACTTCTAGATGTTGTGCGTTAGGTTCCAAAGCGTTTTTATGTTCATTGAGGTTTATTTTACAGTTGATATTTCTTAAGAAGTTTTCCTTTAAGGTTCACCATGTGATGTAGATATACAATTCCTAAATATGCAATCTAAGATGATAAATAGTCGTTTACTTTCTTTTAGCAATGAAAATCCTAGCTACTAAGGAAAAAGAAAAAAAATTCTTTCAACATAGAGCAGAGAGCACACACTAAGATGCACTATCCTAAATCAATTTCCACATGTAGTCTAAATGCAAATGCACATGCATGTATTTGTTTTTCAGTTTCCTTAATGTGAGAATGAAAAAAAGAAAACTAAGTACAGATCTGAACTATCTTTCCTCAAAGCGACACTTTAGCAATTTCTTTTCAAAAAATGAAAGGAAGATTTAGACGACACTTTCAATTTCGACTTGAAAACTGCTTTCGACACTTCAAAGAATTGATTATTCAAATCAAATACAATGGCAAAAGTGTAATCGACTATCTAAAAGAGGAAGACTTTATGACACTCTTTTCTTTGACTGAAAACGACACTTGTGACACTTTCAAATCAAAAGACGACAGTTCAATTAAGCTACTGTTTGCAAAGGAGAACTGTAAATGATGAAAAATACATAAAAAAACATTCACAATTCTTTATCAATGGAGGCTAAATAATGAAAAGGAAGAAAGTTTCAACAGTGATATACTGATCATAGACAGCAAAACTACTGAATAAAGCTGAAAACAATGAAGGAAAAACCAAAATCTGGAGGCAGAAACAGTCTCATTCAATCATCGCACCTGTAACACAAGGAAACAGGGATGCATCTCACCTGCAACACATGGGAGGTGCGATGCATATAGGTTGCCAATGAGAGACAGTGCGATGTTCCAAGGACGAGATTGAGCTTGGTTTTCACTCACAGTTTGCAGCTAAGTTCAGGGATTTACGCTGAGCTAATGATAAATAGTAAACACAAAGTATGGGGGCTGATCTAATGAGGTTATTTGAGCTACCACCAAGGCACTTAGGATGTTTGCAAGTCAGATGTTCAGTTCATAAACTAACCTAGAGATTGACTAAAGCATTGTTGATCTACTTTGCAGTTGCATAGCAAAAGCAGTTTGAAGGCTAGCTAGCTTAACTTCAGGCTCTGTCTGTAGTTTATAAAGCAAACAACAGTAACTAACAATCAAACTATTCGCTCCCCTGCGGAGTCGCCATCTTATTATCGGGAAAACTAGTGTCCATTCAGAGCTGCTAGTCCCACTAAGATAGGTAGCTATCTTAGAAACAAACAATTTAAAGTCACTTGTGTTTTCCTTTATGAGAGATAGATGAGAGTGAAGCAGAGAGTACCAACCTCAGTCTTTCGCTAGTCTCCTTGCTTGTTTTCTCTCTCCCTTGATAGAGCTTTCGCCACTCCTTCCTCACTTGTCACACTTCAAAGAACACCTATAGAGTCAAAGCAGAAAAATACCATCAAAGCATAGAGATCTATAACCATAAACAATATAGGATCATATGTACATTAAACATACAAATGCATACACAAATACAAGATTCAGAGATATACAAGTATATGGAGGAAAACTCAAATAGCTTTATTGATAGAAGTAGTAGAAGAGAGGATTACAACCAAGTTGTCTGATCCAGCGGTATCCTCCCAACATGAAATCCCTCTTCACCTCATGAAAAGCTAGATCACCCAACAATGCAATGTTTCACAAAGAAACCAACAACATTTCCTTACAAAATACAAAATTCCAGCCTCTGGATCTCTAGGATGAGGGATCCATATATAGATATTTGCAGGTGGGTGAGTCAGCTTCTAAGATTTTGATTAGTGTCATTTCACTGATAGTTCTTGGTTCCACTTGGAGATTTCATGATGTCTTACTCATCCTTGGGCGAATTCAAAGAGGAAAGTGTCAAATTTGCAGTTTCTAGAAGATTCTCTGGGTTTCCACCTAGCAAACCACCTCTGCCTTTCGTCTGATCTCGCTCATCACACCCTATAGAAGGGCTTTTCAGTATGCAATGCACCCTTTGCATGTGACAGGTGAGATGCATCGCATCCTCAGCATGGAGCAGTCTATATGGTCTAGTTTTGACTAGTTCTGAGCAATTTTTCAAGGAGAACTTCTGGGAAATGATGTAATCAGCTGACCTTGTTCCTTTAGGGTATGAAAAAACACTTTTAGGGGTTCAGAAGCCCTTGGTTTATGGAAATATGTGATTGGGGTTGCAGTGCCCAAATATGTCTATAACAAGATGAAACCCAATATCACAATGGATAAAAGAGAGAGTTGGCCAAATGTAAAGTTACAATTATTTTTGAGCTTTGCCCGAGCCTCAGATTAAGGGGCCAAGTACTCTCGTGAAGCTGAGCACCCTCCCAAAAATCGAAGATAGAGTAGGTTCTTCTATTTAGGTACTAGGGCAACCTGCCCCAGTCACCTTGTGTTCGTCCCTAAAAGGTATGGCCACTATGGTTACCTAAAATTAGAGACACTATCGCGGGGGACATGGTCGCAAACATTATGTTGTGTGGGCAGGATACCTGAGTCCTCGACTCAGCTCCGATATGCCCAAAGGGATCCCCGATACACAAAATAACCAAAGGAGATGTAATCGAAGGTGGGCTACCTTCTTTCACATTCCAATGTTTTCTCGCATTTAGCTCCACTTTGACTAGAGTGGTCCCAGATAGTATGAGTGCAGCAGGATTTTCCCTCTTTAACAACACTAGTCTCGATTTTACGATCTTGGGAAATTAAATCACAACTTCCTAACCCAAGATCCTAGCCTAGACTAATATGTGTGTTTATTCAAAAAGAGTTGTTGATTGATTTTATTACGAGATAAATTTTAAATGTACTTTGTTAATGTCTTTGGAAGGGGTGTTGACGTATGGAGTTTTGTGGGACTCTGACACAAACCATGCAGAAAATGATTTTAATTTCACTTCGATGAATGAATTATTTCTACAAGGAGAGGATCATTTATACATCAATATGTACCATGCATCCAGTACAGTAAAACACAAGCACAACTTGCATACATGCAATGCTCTTTAATAACTTTTAAAACCAAATAAATGCAGAATCTAACCAACTAAGCAGAAAAACTGTAAAAATTTTGTATTTTCTTTTTCTTGAAAAACATAAGCAGTTAAGCTATTTTCCTAAAAATAAAAAATGCTCAGGAAATAGGCAACCAAACAAACATGCACAACTGTAGATCCTTGATCAAACTATAGGTAGCTTCCCCAATCCATGAGTTCACAACATTAGTTGTTTATCAAAATTTGGTTGGCTAACGCACTTCAAAATACGACACAGAGAGTTAGTGACTGTACTAATGCTCTGTCTGCAAGCCAATAGAGCATTATAAAGTTTTGGCTTCACTGTTGGGGTGCATTAGGTAGGCAGAAGCTCGAAAAGAATTCTTTTGGGATCAGAACAAAAGCTGAGCACAGTGAGGAGGGTACTGAATAGTCCTTAGTGGTCAAAAAGGGAACCAATAAGTATAGGAGGGCCTGGAAAAAAGAGAGATCCAGGAAATTGGTAGGAGAAAATCGGGAACTAATTATAGTCCCCAGTAGAGTTGCTTATTCTAGTATAGGGATTAATTCACTGGTGGTCGTGGTGGAAATACCCTCAAGAATCGTCCCAGGATCCTTGGTAGGTAGATCAGATTATCTACAGCTGGCACAAAGATACATGTACATATCCATATCAATGAAATGATAATAAAAGTAGGAGGGAAAAGATTTACCTCAGACCTTGGTGCAGTGTTGCTGGAGAACCCAATGTAGCAGAGTGGAAGACCCCTCAGCTAGCTCCTAGATCAATACCTACACATAGACAAGACGAGAAGTAATACTAAAACATATAACCTTGATAATCAAAACAAGAATACATAAGGATATCTAACTACACAAATCTAAGCTACTCATAACCAATGGTATTGCATAAACAAGTAAATGAATCATCACATCAACACCATGGAGTAGACAACACAATTGCAGGTCTATATTAATGCTAGGAAAGAGTGATTACAACCATTAGTTGCATAAATCTTCCTTTACTCCTCTATCTCATTTCTTTGTCTCTCTCTCTTCTTAACCTCTTGGTGAACCAATGTCTCATGCAAAGCTTCGACAGTAAGTAGGAAATCCTTTCAATTATTTCGACCTCTTTCACAATGCCCCAAGCCTCAAATATATAGAATGAGAGGCTAATCCTTGTCAACTCTTTCATGAGTTCCCTTTGGCAAAAGTTGGGATGTTTCCATGCATTATTACTCTTTCCATTTTCATTATACACTGTTAGGAATAACAATATCCTCAAATAGGTCAAATCTGGATGTTTCCTGCTTTTCGAGCTGACATATGAGTAAATAGTGGGATATTATTTAGTCAACCGACTCCTTTGACCTCTGGAAACTCACCAAAGCTGACTAACACTGCCCCTAAGGCAACAAAAAGAGTTACCCTAGGGACTAACGCCCCTGGTTCATGGCTGAGGAGCATTATAAAGCTTCTTGCTAGTTCCTAGGGAGCGTTACCCTGGCAAACAGGACTGTGAACTTGGTTAATCTTTCAGTCAAACTTCCTTTCTCCTCTGAGATGATGAGGAGGTCATTTTCCTGTATAACAGTTCCACTCAAATAGGTGAACGATCAGGAAGTCATCAACTTCCTTAGGTATAATATCATTTCCAAGTTCGACATTTTGACTTCACTTTTTTTCGATAATGCAACATATTTTTCATCGTTAAAATTATATAATTTTTCAATATAAAATGTAATTGTATCGAAACATTCACCTAAATAGTATCTGCAAGAGAATGATCTTGTTGAGTCCAAAAATAAGAGCCTTACCTGTATCATCAAAAAGACCATATTCTCATAACAAAGGAACTGACACTCCACTTTGGTAAATTCCTTATGCTCCAGGTGGATATTGGTGCCCACCCGCCTATTCCACCTAGACCTCTAGTCGGTTTCATATGTTTCCTTGCTTATTGCAGCATTTACTGATTTTAGCAATTTTTCGGATCTTGAACTTTCAGAGAAGTTTTGACCCCCTAAACGACGTTTTTTTGAGTTTCGTAGCAGGCCCATAGGCATTGGCCTATTGAAAATCCTATAGTACTCAAATAGATTGTTCCAACAAGGTATCATGTGTGCCAAAAAGAGATCATATGACCAAGTTATGACCTCGGGAAGTTGGATGCCCAAGTAACCCTAAAAAGGCCCACAAACTCTTGGTGTTCCATCTCTTGGGGTTAAGGTTTTCATTGTTTAGGGTTTTCCCTTCTTGTTCAATAATAAATAGGCCCTTAAGCCTCATTGTAACACAGTTCACAGGCATGTATCTGCCACATTTATTCTCATAGATAAGCTACCATCGCCCAAGCTAGTTTATTTCCATTCTGTTTGTAAGCATATTTCAATATTGGATATTAATGAAATGAAGTTCTATTTCTGTTGCATATCTGTATTTATGGTTATATCTATGATTTTTTGTGTTCTTGTTTAAGTTTGAATTACCTTATGGGTTGACTGAGTCACACCAAACCCCTCTCTCTGGAAAAGAAGCCATCCCTCCTCCTAACATCTACTTTCCTACTTTCCAACTTTCAAAAGAATCCCAAGGCAGGCCATTTTTATTAGTTCAACATAGGATGGACGCTCTTCACAAGCTACAGGAAGAAAGGATGAAAGAAAAAGAAAAATTTTCCCTTCACTAGAGTTGTATCAAGAGGTGGTTTGACAAGAATTCTGCAAAGAAAAACAACTTTAGTGCGAGTGAATTAGTCTTGACGTGGGACAAAGCCCATGAGGACAAAGAGAAACACACCAAGTTTCAATCCCTATGGATTGGATTGTTCACTATTCTCAAAAATATTGGCTAGCACACATATCATCTAAAATCACTAAACATGAAGATTGGCTCTCCCCGCGTTAATAGACAAGACTTAAAAAACTATTTTCAATGATGATCTAGGGTTGTGCCCTACACTATGTACATAGTCTTTTCTTTCTTGCTTGATTTTCTTTTATGTTTTCATCATGTAAATAAATTTTGTGTGTCAATGTTTTTTTCGGCTTCCTTGCATGTGGCTGAATTAAAAGAGAGTCTTGTGACACTTCAACATTTGGCTAACCTTCGGTCCATCTTCCTTTATTTGGTTATATCCTTTGGTCGATGAAGATTCGACAAAAAATACAATCGGTCTATAAGGAGATTTTTAGTTAAGCTATGAACCTGTGTCTATTTAGGAAACCTTTTTCCCACACTCGGTTCTTATGTCTGGTGTCTTCTCGCTTATCCAATTAGTAGAAGAGGAGAAGGGGAAAAATCTTAACACATAAACCTAAATAAGAGGTATCTATATGCTTCTCTGAAGGAACAACCTCTCCCGCTCTCAATAAGTTGGGATCCCTCTTCCACCCATAAAATGAATAAGTTCTAATGCATAGTCCTATAGAATAAATAAATAAAGGTGAAAGAAGAGAAATGATTCCTACGCAGAGAGGTGAAGCAAACAACTCCACTAGGGTATTGTCCAGGCTTTCTGGAAGTGTAGCAATGTTTGTGTTCTGATAGTGACTCTGTCGAGGTACTGTCCAGGCATGTTGACAAAGGAGCAACACCGGAGATGAAAAACCATAATATGAAAATCTTAAGCTCGCGACCTTCACTACCCTTCCCAACTAAAAAATTGTGATATTGTTGAATCTTATGTTGTGTTCAGCCGGAAAAGGTATAAAGGGGACCATTTTTATTCATGGGGTAGGTGGGGAGACCAAAGTAATCTACATGATGAATCAATACTCCCCAAAGAACCAAGACCCTGCACAAAAGAGATAACCAAAGTAGAGAAGTTGGAATTGTACAATTGTGTCTCCAAGTGTTTTCGCTACTACAACATCCTCCAAAATTTTGGCCTATGCTCAATTTTCGAGCCTTCCTTGGTCTTGTACATTTTTTTTGCAGACAATGAAACTCATTCCATGTGTTTTCTTAAGATGTTTTGGCCCCTTTTGCAAGATAGGAAAAATGTTGTCTTTTTACACGTTAGTTGTCACACAACCTGTATAAGCCTGTTTTGGTGGTTTCAAGGGGATACATTTGTTTAAATTATTTAACCTAACCATGTAAACATCCATCATCCTCATTTTCAAAGTTTCAAGCACTGTCGCACAAGTGTCGTCACAGTCGTTGCAAAGTGTATCTTTAGTGTCACACTTATCGTAAGTTGTCATAAAGATGGCACACTAAGGGAAATGCATTGTTCTTTTGTCATGGATGATCTATTTTTTGTGTCTTCAAGTACTCTAAGTGTGTTATCGTAGTTGAAGTCTTATCACTATTCACATGGGCCTCACTAATCCTGCACTTAGTCGTTTTCTAAAATGGTTCCTGACCAAGAAACCTAGCTTCACCCAGCCTCCCTAACATGCACATTGTGTTGTATTTTTCCTCTAGATGTGAACTTGTCCCTTGGAAATTTGCAATGTGTAGTTCCTTCCTTCCAGGACTGTTGCACTGCACAGTTTCAGTGCTCAAGCCTCGACCTTGGCTCCCAGAATTGCTTAATCCATCTGCCCATCCTAGCCTCAATTGCACATTACACAATCTCTGGCCTCAATATCATCCCATGATCCCCTGAGCTACAAAATTACACAATCACCCAACCTCCTCTATCTCCTGGAACTGTGCAATGTGCTGATCCAGTGGCCATCCCCTTAGCCTGCCACACTAAACTCTAGAGTTATGTATTTTTATCACTCAGTCCAACCTAAAATGTGAATTTCATAGTATCAATGCTCAAGATTCACCCCTGATTGGTTGAAATTCACAATTGTGCAATCGTTGAGCCCTTCTCCAAGCTTGTCACCTAGTTCCGACTCATCCAATGTATCATTATGCACTATCATATACTAGAGATTTTCAAACTGGTTTCATCTCATCATGAGTGAATTGTAGATGCAGGTACCTTATAATACCATGGCAAGATGATGAAGAAGGAGATGAAGAAGGGAAACATGTTGAAATACATCTTTGTAGCTAAGTAAGCAAGCTGATCAACCAAGAGAAAGCAAAGGGACACCAGTTTGCAATCACAATTCAAGACTCGAGATCATTGAAGATTCCTTATCACCAAGCCATGTGGAGGTGGAAAGAAAATAATTCTCAAGCAGACACTCAACACACAATAGTAATAGTGGCTTTACATTGCCACATCATCACGCAATCTCTGTCAGCAGTTTCATGTCTTATCATATTGTGAGTTGTCAAATGCCACACCATTATGGTGGATTGTGTAATTCATGTTTCGAAAATGTATTGTAAAGTGAAAGTCCAAAGGACATGTATGGAATATGAAGATTCATGTAAAGTTATAAAGTCATAGGAAGTCAAAGAGTTGTGAGGGTAGTCAAAGAGTCACAAGGAAGGTGAAGCATCACCTCATTAGTTATATATACACCCTCATTGTAAGAGAAAATGACTTTACACCTTGGTTCCTCCCATAGGGCATTAGAGAGATAAGCTAGTTCTTTAGAGGAGCGAGTGGCTCCAACACTCCACTAATGGAGCTAGTGGTGTTCATTGTATACATATTTCTTGGAACTTTTACTTAATATAAGAAGCCTTGTGGCTAGCACATTATTCTTTCATGGATTATGGATATTTGTAAGACTATTTTGTGAATTTTTATAATTCATGTTTGCTTTCATTTGTTCTAAATTAGTTGAACTATTTTGGTTATTTCGGTACTTATCATATTGAGAATGTGATGTAATTATTAGTATGATTGTCGCATCCTTGTGGACTATTCTGCTATATATTAGATCACCTCATTAACTCCCCAACTTGGCTTGAGATCAAAGAATCCTCACCAACAACTTGAATTCACTAGTAGCCGAGAAACTCCAAGTAAATGTGAAGATCAAAGGGAAACAGATCCACAAATCTCGAAATTTTGGAGGGGAGAATTCCTCCTTTCAAGGGAGTTGCCCCTTAGTTACTTTTTGTCTAAATAAGCTAGCAAAAAGGCTCGTTAGGATTCAATTTTTTGTTGTAGCTAAGAGTAGCTATTGAGAGCCTAGGGCTTGACATTTTTATTCTCATCTTTCATATGATATATGTGACTCTTATTTTCTATTAATGGCAAGTTCACTATTGGTCTACATCTAAGTTAGTTTTGGAGGGTTGAAACCCTTGGGTTTTGGCCCAACCCAGAGGCATTAGTCCCTCTATTATATTTATTTCTTATGATTTCTCAAGTTATTGCAATTATTTTCTTGTTTTAGTAGGTGTTGTATTACAAAATGTATAGTTGCAGGTTTTCTTATCACCTCTCTTGTGGGGTTAGTGATTGGAAGATCTACAATAACAACCCAAAAATATGTTTTTATGTTTTCTTGGAAATTTAAGTATGAGATTGTGATCCTTTTACATGTTTAGTTTCTTCATTTTAGAGTTTAGTAGCATTGGCTTGGTAATTAGAACTTGTGTTTTAGGTTAGAGTATATTTCAATAAAGTTCAACTCATCTTTTCCATGTTTATTTACTTCACTGTAATAGTGACCATTTGATGCATGTGCTTAACTAGTTTTCCAAGGATTGTGTTAAGTTGCAATGGTCAACACATCTTTCTATACCCACCTAGACCATTCCATATCCCTCTTAAACACTACACATTACCCCAAACTCTGCCACCAAGATCACTCTGCTAATAAATGGAAGACACTATGGGCACAAACTTTCATACAAGATATACCTCCGAGGGGTACTAGGCTTGGATAAGGGGCTCCCACACCCTTAATTCACCTTATTCCAACTTCATCCACCTCTTTCTACATTCAAGACACCATTCATGTCCTCAAAAATTTCTTGGACCCCACTCCTGTAGCAAAATAGGCCCTGTTGTAGAATTATAGGGCCTCTTGTAGCACTTATTGTAGCAATACTATAGAGTTGTTTTCTTCAACCAAATTTTCTTCATACTTTGACCTTGGCATATTGAAGTTGAATATTCGCCCCCAAACTATGATTTCATGATTAGAGAAGACTCTAAGACCACTCGAACTCTATCCTTTCCTCATTGCAACCATCACATAAAAAAAATGAATTAGAATTAGTATTTTTCTTCATAGGTATGTTAAAGATTGGATTCCTCATTTCCGAGAAAGTGTGAATAGAAAAATGATGTGTGCAGGTAGTTTATTGATTTGATTAAGTTTGCAAACGTATTAGCATGATTTACTTATGCAAATAGACTAGTTTTTTCCTTTCATGCAATCTCAATTATAATTTACGTTTAATGAATGGCATTTTCACCTTTGTAGTTAGAATCATGTTCATCTATGATTTCATAGGAAATTTTCTCTATAATTAGTCAAAGGAGTGGTCTCTGAAAATCTTGATCTGATCTAACAAATGAGGGTGACCTGAGTAGAACCTAACCTGATATGCATATAGCATTGTCACCTCTAAGTTTGTATGAAACTGAAGTTGATAATTTAAGTTATGAAGCCCTTCGGAGTTGCAACATCCTTGGTGAAATACCAGGGCTCATCAATTTTTGGTGTATTTTCTGAGGAGGTGTCTAAGTAGGTATTTTTTTACTTAAGAGTTTTTTTTTTGTTTTGAATCAGTTTCATTGTTTTGAAAAAAAAAGTGAAAATTTCAAAAAACTAGTTCTTTCATGCCTAGTAGGAGGAGGGATAACTAAAGGAAATTCTTACCAAAAACCCCCACACCCTCAAGTAGTCAACCTTCATTCTTCTTTGGTGACTGTGAACTTCCCTCTTTGACTACAGGGGAGTTAGAAGACCCTTTAGGTGAGCAACCTGAAATTTTTGAAGAACCTATAGGGAAAGTAGAACCTATCTCACATATCCAAACCATGGCTGAAAATAGGCACAGTGATATTTTCCCTACCATAGAAACCAATGGAGAGGAAAGAATGAAGAATGTAAGCCTCGTTTCCTTTCCACACTTCCATGACCTAACCTTTTAGGACCCTAACACCTTCATGTTTGAGTTTGTTGTTGTATGTAGGACCTATGCCTATGCCTCTAATGAATAGAAGCTGAATTTTTTCCCATCTACCCTCGAAGGTGAAACCTTGTGCTAGTTTATGAGTTTACCTAGAGATAGCATCACCACCTAGGCCCAAATGCAACAAGCCTTGAATGTAAAATATAGGGACTATTGTAGGTCCAAAAATACAAAGGAAGAAATATTTAGGATGAGCCTTGGATCTGATGAATCCTTCGAGGACTATGAGAAAAGGTTTCAACTCAATTATAGGAGGGCCAACTTTACCCTTGATCCTGAGTCACTCAAGCTAGTTCTTCTTCGAGGGATTAGGGAGGATGTAACGGAAGCCTTCAACATGTTGTCTGGAGGAGATATCTACCAGTTTCCTTATGATGACATCAAAACTGTATTTAGGAATCACTCTAGAGCTGTTAGGAAAAAAGGCAGATCTAGCCAAAGCTTGGTCAGTTCCTCTCCCTCTACAATAGCCATCAAGCATGAGATAGGAAGTATTTTGGAGGATTTTAAGAGTGAAATTACACATATATTTTCCCTGCAAATGGATAATATGCAAATCAAAAGGAAGCAAGAGGAAGCAGAAAGGGCACTAGCTATCTTCTTCCCTAGATGCACTAAGAGACACCCTAGGAATGAATTCCCATTGAATGTCATAGAAGTCTACTCAGTCGAAAGAGAACAATGCAACATAAAAATGTCCCTCTCTTCCAGGCCTAAAGGTTGTATAACAAGGGGTAGAAGGTGGGTTAGAGCAATTGTGTTTCATTAACCAAAGAAGGCCTTAAGGTCCTTGACCATATCGGAAAGGCATGCATGGTGCACATTATCCTCATTACAATCCAAATCAGAATGCACCATGGACAAACAAGTAGCTAATGTAATGGAGGTATGTGTACTTATAACACAATTTTGGGCTTATAGTTATCTCCTCCTAGGATTGAGAGGGAGTGAGGATGGACATCGTGTTCTCCATGTGTCATGTATTATGACTAGCATGAACTACTGTAAGTCTAGTGTATGAATACAATTAGGGAGAATGGTGGATTGGATAATCATCTTGGATGAACATTCTTAATTCACGGACTATGGTTGATTAGGATTAACACCCTAAGTCAAGTGCATGGACTTGGTAAAGCATTGCCTAGTGGAAAACCATTTCCTTGGGATTAGGAAATGGTCTTGTGAGGACATACCTTGGTGAACCTAGGTGGTGTATGTGCCTTAAGAGGCAGTGGTGTCCAATTGAAAGCCTCCTAGCATTGTGCTCTTGTTTAGTGGAGAGATAGAGTTTACTTGTCAAGGCCTTGGTATTTTAAAAATGTTGGTTGTGATGATGTTATCATCACTGATACTTATCAATATGGTTCCTTTCTTATATGAATATTTAAACTTAAGACTATCCTGTTGAGTCATTATGAATACCTCCCTAGATAAGAGGGAGTGTTAGAGAGTTGTAATTAGAGTCGCTCTTCACCATGTAAATTTATTATTGACATACTTATTATATTTATTGTATTTTTGTCAAAGCATGTTCTTCATGCTTAGAGAGTAAAAAAGAGTCGAAAGAAACATTATTTGAGTCATTTCCCATTTCAACATTTTAAAGAAAAATATTTTTTTTATTTTTATTGACTCATAAGTCCACAAGTTAACCAAGTTGGCCTGGACCTCAAAAGTGACACCCAATTGACCCTCCTGGATAGCTATATATAGGAGACAAGTTCGACCACTTTGGCAAACACTCATTAATCATCACATCATATATATTCTACACCTAATGAAGGTAATATAGACTAAGTAGATGGAGAGAGAAGAGTTCACGCATGTGGAGGAATTTCAATAAGAAATTCCATATTTCTAAAGTCATTGTAGACCATTTCTAACCCCTCTTGTTGCAAGTTTGATTAATAGCTTTGACAAGAATTGGAGCAATTAGAACAACGTTGGCTTTTACTCTTGGAGGTGACTTGGAGGTGACTTGGAGGAGTGTTTGGAATTGGTCTCTTGGTGCCAATTTTGGCTTGGCCTTGGTCTCAGATATCTAATTTTTATTTACTTCTATAAGAGAAGGATTGTTGGGTTTTCCCCTTGTGGGGTTTTTCCCTAGCTAGCAGCCTAATGTTTGGTGTATCTTGTCTCTTTTATGATCTTGATATTCTCCCAAAATATTGAATATTTGTATAATTTCTTGATGAAGAACACATACCAAGTAATAAGAAGAAATATAACATTCACAAGTAATTATGAAGAAAAGGAATCAAGCCTGATCTACACTAAACTTGGTTTCTCAAAAGTTGAGTCCACCAACAAAGTACTGGAAGCCATCATCACCAAGACTATTTATATTCACCATAAGGAGGGAAGGCCAATTGAATGAATATATGTGGGCTTACAGGATGGCTTGGAAAAGTACTACAAGTTGTACCCCATAATAATTGGTCTACGGGAGATAGGTAATTCTCCCAATTGAGTTCCATATTCATACTTTTTGAATAGTTGTATAGTTGGGGATGGTTCTGAGTGATGCATAAGAATATAGGTTGCTACATTTGAATCAAATCGATGAGATCAAGAAGGATGTGATCTACAAAAATATATTGGTAGAGGAACACCTAAATAAATGACATGATAATTTTATTCGACAAAGCAATTCCAGTAGGGAGACTGGGTTTAGTTTAGATTAAGACTATTGATAAAAGCCACACGTCCTTTCTAGTGAATGGACATAGACTGAAGTTCTACCAGAAGTCGATGTCCAAGGGATAATTTATAGCAAAAATTTGTAAATATAATGGAATGGAGGTGGTAAAGTATGGAGATCTCAATCCTACCCATGTTTCCTCTTCTTGAATTCTTCTTTCCTTCATGTTTAAAAATAATAATTCAAAAAAATAAAAATAAATAATAGGTCCTAATAATGAAAATTGCCTTATGGCATGGTTAGGCCAATGAGTTGTGGTTTTCATTATTTAATCATGAATCTTCAAATATTTGTTTATTATCGAGTTAGTTGAAGAGGGATTCCCTAAGGCCCTCAATCTAATGGCCTTTTTCCTGTCGACTTCAAGGAATCATCTAGGATAAAGGGACAAATATTATTTGCAATACCTTGAGACTTCAATGCATTAATGGTAGGTTATCTTGCTAGTAAACATTCGAAATACATTAATGTCCCTTGTTTTCTAGATCTTGCAGGAGACTCAACTTCAACACATTTATTTGTACCTCACAAGATGTACTAAGGTACCTTTGCTATCATTGTCATCAAAAGTGATTAGCCTCACATCGGTTATGACATACATCAATGGCTGGTAATCCGATGAATCTCTCACATGATCGACTTAAACACCTCCATTCACTTGATGAGAGATTGTTCCTAGATTGGAAGGGATGTAAGAATAATTATGATTCCATTTTTCTACAACAACGACAGGTTTTATGGATGGTGACAAAAAACACCAGAACGTACTGTAGGATTTGCGACCAACCCCTACTCTAAGAGCAACATTATATTTTACAAGAATTATGATCAGCATCGAAACAAGAAGCAGTAGTAGAGCAGTAAAACATGATGCAACAAAATACAGGAATATAGTTTGGAGTCACCTCTAATGCTGAGTATTGACACCCTTCCGTTGGAAATCAAAATAATTTCTTTCTCAACATTACAGGGGTTACCGGATATAAGATTCCATTTCAACAATAAATATTTCCCTGTAACCACGGAACATAATGAGGTAAGATAGGACTTTTCCTTCCTATAACTATCAGGCATGCACCAGAAAAATGGATGAGATTTCATGGGCCCACGGAAATTGTTAGTTCAACACGAGAATCTAGGTGTTTTTTTCGGTAAGAGAAACCCAAGGAAATTATGGTAAGATAAACTACACCTTTAATACATGATTAACTCATGATAAATGCATAACTTATTTATGATCACTATACGATTAGATCGTAATTCGCTTCACCACCACCTTATCCAACCACCATAGATAACACGTGTGATCATCCCCATGTGCTACTATGATTTAAATCTAGTCAAATCCACATAAATCTAACCTTAATCGCCATAATATAAACGTACCCAATTCATTCACCATTCAACACCTTTCGGCTTAACTCTGCACAAAGGAAAGAAATTTTCTCCCTACAACAAACAATATGATGAAAGCCCTAGTACCAAGGTTTAAGCCCAGTGGTGTTGCATTTCTCAATGAACACCCATAGGACCATAAATACTTTGAGGAGGCTAGATGGTTTTCATTTTGTGAGAAATACATGGAAACAATTTCAAGGTTACTAGAGATTTCACAGAAAATTTTGATGGCTCACTTTAACCATTTAGAACTATTTTTTCCTGAGGAGTTGATTGCACAAAGAATTATCCTTCCTCAAGGAGGGGAGTGTCGGTGCAAGAATTTTATCAAAGAGTTTGATTGTAATCAATTCTTAGGGCCAAAGAAGCAAAATCTGAATTTGAGTAAATGGATTCCATGTGCATAAGAAGCGAAATCTAAATTGGAGTAAAGGGATTCAATGTGCATGGGTGAAGGAGGAACGACATGAACCTTTATTGAAATGTATATTTTGTATTGAAATGTATTACATGTGAAGAAGGTATACTATAACCTTCAAGTACCATTTAATATTTCTATCCTATTTTAAGAATTAACATAAGATGAATCTTCAATTTTATTTGTTGAAAAGTCTCACTAAGATGGCTAAAAATGTTTAAGCTTGACCTGACCATGTAAAAACGATTGTGTTTAAACATTGATTAATCAAAATATTAGTAGAGTTTGAATTGAAAAACGAGAAAAATTGGGACAATTTCCTATTTTGGGGAGGGTTTGGAGACAAATATCTATCGTCCCCTGTGAAAAAGGGATGAACCCCTACATCTAAAAGGAAGATGAAATATTCAGAGGATGAATTTTCCTATGAGGATTTGATCTTAGGAGAAAATAAATAGGGATATCATGAAGTCAATGAAACCCCTACCTCGAAGAAAATGAAACCCTCAAAGGAAGAAGGTGAGACTTTAGTCAGTAAAGAGAAGGAATTCCCTATGAAAAATAAAGAAGCTTCAGTAAATGGGAATGAAAAGCATGAGAATAAATACCATCGTGGGAATAAAAAGAGAGGGGTTGCGTCGAAGAAGAGGAAGAGTGATGAAATTTCAGAAGAAAACCTCCCTAGGGTTATTCCTGTTGATTAGCCTTAGTATTGCAGCAAGGATGTTGGAACTCCGAGGACTACCAACTTTACTTTATCAACCCGGGCTTTCGTACAAACTTAGAGGTGACAGTGCTATATACACAACATATGAATCAATCTACTCATGTCACTTCTCAACTGGGGCACTTGACCATTAGGGTTCTAGACCAGTCCTCTATTGACTAAAACGAGACTGACTGCTGACAGTGAATTCAAAGCTAGTTCTAATGCAGGAAAGTAAATGCTTGTCTATTTAGGAAATGAAAGCTTCCAAATGGTAAATGTTATGTAATACCATAAATCATCTAGCTATGGAATGACACAAATCACTTTGTAGAAAGGAAATTATGCTAAGCATGCAATTGATCATCTAACTATTAGGATTGCTTAGAAAGCGAAAGTTAATCTATCATCTTACAATTCACACATGCATGCATTAACTATCTAATTTACATCTACAAAGAAGAAGAGTCTTTAAGTTCTAACTTTAGAAATATAAATTCCAATGTTATTTGTTCTTGCAGGAGGCAAAGGAATGGGAAGGTTGGCCTAGGTGGCACTCATGGGCATGGAATCCAAGCTGAAGGGTTAACCTAATCCTATACTAGGCTATTCTATCATTTTTTGTCAAAACAGGGTTAAAATGAGCTACTACAGGAAACTACTACAAAATGTCCTAATTTGCTACAAGATGTCCTGAACTACTACAAGAAGTTAGTTGAAGGGAACAAATAGTGAGATGAGGTGTTGGAGGGGTGTATGATAGTTGTAGAAGGTGTAGGGAAGCTGCACAATGCCCAAGTCTAAGCCCAACACTCCAAGGAGGTTAGATTTGCCTAAGGTGGTTGCTCACAATGGCTAGAAAATAAAGGTATGGACTATGGGATAGTATGACTCGGCAAAATGTGGAGAAGACTTAGGTGAAGCTGGTTGGATGAGTCCCTTCTTGCAGATCAAAAATCCCTCCAACAAAACCTGTTTCTATTTTCATTTCTGCATCACTACATGTCCACATGGAAAAGGTGAATTGAATTTGAGGAAGCGTGCCTATCTATTGCTAAGGACTAGAACTATGATATTGAGCGCTTTTTAAGCTACAACAAACTTAAGAAAACAAGATAACAATTGTAGGTTCTTCCAAGAAATCATAAACATTTCTCTAGCTAAGAATGAAACCTAATCTATGGAATGATCAAAAGACAACTCTGTTTTTGGGGCTGTGAGAGTGGGGTCATCTAATCATGATCCCATGAGGGAGATGATGTAGGGGCCACTATCACCAGATTTTCTGGTATAATTTATCCACTAAATTGCAACACTAATCTACCTCTTCAAACTAATGGAAACAAGGTTGAAAAACAATTTAAGTACTTGTTAATCTAATAAAAAAAACATAAATAAACTTCAACAACTAACTATCATTCTAAGCTAACAATACAACTAAAAAATGAGGACCTTCTGTTGCTAGGGTTGGGACCTAAACTCAGAGCTTCATCCCTCTGAGTCAACTCAGTGTTGGATCAAAATACGAATTTCTCATTATCATAAAAATGTCAAGTATAACATAACAATAACAATCACAATGTTTCATCTCAAAATGGCCTCTTGGCTACATTAAAAAATCGAATCCTAATGTGTCCCTTGGCTCTCTTATTTATACAAAACTGGAGCTACCAACAACTCCCTAGAAAATAGGGATACTTGGCTCCCTAACTCGAGAATAACTTTTCCTTGATTGTCACTAGCTTGGCTACCAATGAACTCAATTTTCTTGGCTGCCAGTGACACCGAGCTGATGAGATATGGTGGAGGAATCTTCGAATGATTTGAAGGAGTTAAGGAGGGAGACCAACTCCTAAAATATCTCTTGCTTGCTTACTCTGAATTCCTTCACTTAAGTCAACCCAAAACTATGCCAATTCCTACATTTAGGCCACATGACATAGTAACTCACCTTTACTCTTCTCACTAAGTAAAATATAACAAAATATGTAAATAAATGTGAGAAAAATCAATTTAATAAGCTAGAGAGTGGAAATGTGACCCATATAGTTTACCTATTGATGAGGCTCATCAATACCCCCTACTGAAATTGTTGCTCATCCTCTGAGCAACCTAGTCATATATATCCATATCTTTCATAGCCCTAGTGGCCTCTCTGGCATCCCATGCTTCTGTGGATGGTGTCTCTTCTCAAGGATAGAACTCTACATTTTTCTCTATCTCTTCCCACTGTTTTCTTTCCTCTTCTTCTTTCCTACCTTCCAAAAAACCCAACAACAAAGGTGGAGTGAGCTTTAGTCCAATCCAACTGATCTTCAGTATTTTCATGTCCTTCTTATACAAGGGTGCCATTTCCAATGCATTTCTCAATCTCTCAGGAGAGTGGTACTCCCTGATCCAGAGACTGTGTGGTAGGCTATTCCATCTGCTTTGGCATGATTGTTGGCTCTCAATCTCAAACAATATTAAAGTGTTCTCAAAATGGGAGATGGCCTGTTCTTAGGTAGCCGTGTATCTTGGTGCAAGTTGAGCATCATTGGAAATGATGTTGTGGTTACTAATAATACCATGGAATTTATTTGTTCTTCTCTGATGTATAGGGGCTCTCTTTCCTCTTTTTCTACTATTCTCTTCACTTCCTCAACCCTGGCCTCCTCATGACTCATCCATGATTCAAGCACCATCAGCTGCAAGTCCCCCAACTTCGCATTGGGGTCCCACACATTCAAGTCTGTCAATGCAAGGTTGTGCAGGTAGAATTCAGATAATTTGGCCTTGCCTTTAAAGGTGATCTTGTCACATAGCTTGATGAATTACCTATAATATTGGAATGGGATGGTCCCTTGTTGCGCCAATGTCTTGATTTGAAACTACATCCATTGATCTTTGAGTTATAGTGCATCTACCTGCAATTGTGTTCTTATGGTGTGTTCTCTGTCTCTCAATTCATTCAACACCCTGCACATCTCTAGGAGTTTTTCTTCCATATGACCCACATATTCTACTTTCTTTGACTTAGCAATTTGCATCCAGCTATGTGTCCTTCCTCTTTCTTTTTCAAGCTCAAAGAAGAGAGGGATTGCAAATTTATGTGGTATTACTCTTCCTCCCTCAATGAACTTGTAGTAGGAGCTCAAGTTTGGCTATGGGATAGGCTCCTATAACTCTGGAAAATCTCCCTCAAATGTCTTTGAAGAAGTTTCCCCCTCCTGTACCTGTGGGGTTTCTTACTTGCCTTCTTTTGCCCCTGGTGTCCTTCCTGTAGCTCTTTCTATCTTTCGTGTAGCACTGACAATGTTTCCTGTACCACTATTTGGGGATCCTATAGCAGGCCCTTTCCTTTCTCTTGGAGAGTCATAGGTGCCTTGGTTTGCTTAGATGATGTTGACTTGGTGACAAGCTTCCTAAAATAGGTGATGGTATCCTTTGGGGTTGCTTGTAGTGATGTGCCTTCCTCAATCTTCATTCCCAGGGAACCTATCTCCTCTTTCTTGTTTGGAGATTATTCAATTATGATGTGAGGTTTTGTAGGTGTTTGTGGCTTCCCCTACTTGATCATGGTGCCTCTTCTTGTTCTAAAATAGAGGGGATACTGCCTCTATCTTTTCCTCTTGGAATTGAGGGGTATGCTCAAGGAAACCAAGGCAACAGTTGCCTCCTTTTCAGTGGGTTCAAGAGACAATATTGGAGATGTCTCCCCTTCTGCAATATTTTTCTCAGGGATGGTCTTTTCCTTCTTCTCCTCCTCTTCTTCTTTTTCTTCTTCCTCTTCTTTTTCTTCTTCCTCTGTTTTATCTGTCTCTACTTCCTTTTCTTCTTCCTATTTTTTACCTGCCTCTGCTTCCTCTTTTTCTTCTTCTTCTTCTTCATGTTCTTCCTCTTCCTCTTCTTCCTCTTCTTCCTCTTCCTCTTCTTCCTCTTCTTCCTCTTCCTCTTCTTCCTCTTCTTCCTCTTTAGCACTAGAGGTAAGGGTCCCACAATGTTCAAGGGCTCGGGCTTCAAGGAAGGATTATCTATCCATGCCCCTAAATGTGGACTAGAGAACAAGAATTCTCAATTGGCTTAAGGCATCTTCCATTATTAGCTTGATGAGACCATGGTGTGCTAATTGATGGTGATTCCCTTATTTCACCTTCTCACTCATATATATAATTGATTGTAAAAGGAAGTAAGGCACACTAAGCCTCTGTTTTAGGGTACTTTGTCTCTGAATATCAACTCATGGAAGATTCTGAATTGGTAGCCATAGACTACACTTAGTCTCCCTTCATAAGAAGTGTACTTAAGGATGTGGTAGCTCACCTCATCCCAGGGATAGGGAAGGCTCTCCCTTCTGACCCCATTTTTGTCTTCAATTGGTTTTTCATCATTTAGGAAGAAGTTTTGCTTAGAAAACGTTTTTCTAGCCTTGTCCTTCTTTCTCCATTGTATCCATATAGGAAGTGTGGTTACTTTGTTGATCACATTAAGGTTGATTGTAATGGAAAACCCCCTCAACATAGTGGTAGAACTTTTTCTTGCTTGAGGGTTTAGTGTCATGGAAAACTCATAGGCTATATCATCATCGTATCCCTTGAGAAACTAAAAGAAGCCTAACTAGTGATTCCTCCTAAAGATATCTACCATAGGGGGATGAAGGTGAATCCTTGATGTATCTGTGGGTTCTCTTCTATTGAATCCCCCTCCCATTTATCTTCCCTGATTATAGCTAAATGCAAGAGGTTTTGTAGGTGAGATTCAATATGGGTTTCAGGGTGGCTGAGAGCTTAAACATTTTAGTGGATGAATGTAATTTATACCATTTATTACAGCCACACAAAACCTTATATTTCCCCCAAACTATGTTTAATTCTCAAGCTCACTGTAATTACTAGAAGATTGCAAAGTTTTTTTTAGTTATTAAAGCATGAACAAAGGAGAGATGTGCCACTTACTTCTTATTGTGATGCTTGGGATGATGATAATTAATGACCAATCTGACCCTGGGCAACACCTTATCAACTTCATGTGGGATTCCAGT
The DNA here is from genome assembly GCA_031772625.1 of Pinus tabuliformis. Classification (NCBI taxonomy): domain Eukaryota; kingdom Viridiplantae; phylum Streptophyta; class Pinopsida; order Pinales; family Pinaceae; genus Pinus; species Pinus tabuliformis. Next base: position 171,287,264 of record CM062806.1, on the reverse strand, counting down.
GCTTCCTATAGCTTCCTGTAGCTTCTTGTAGCTTTGTTTCCTGTAGGATGGCTAGAGAAGGGTTTGTCTTTCCGATGGCTTCCCAAGCTAGTCCCTATCTCTTTGATTTCAAAATGAGCAACAAGTGCATGAATTTTTGGGATTTTATGCCATTTATGGTTGAAGCTTGGAGCACTGTATTGGCTGCCAGTGGTACGAGATTTCCTAATTGGGATCGTTGGCTCACTTTTGGTGATCATGCACTTTCTCCTCGTAATTATCACCCACTCCCACATAACTGACTCGACCACCTATTTAACTGATTCCCATTGATTTGTCACTCTAACGTGGCATGATGACTGGAATTTCACTTTTGATCACGAGCTGTGGGTGGTCAAGTTACCTGACCACCTCTAGCTTATAAAAATATTTTTTTCGACATTTATACATTTTCCATCATATCTTACTCGAGGAAGAGCTGGGTCAGCTACCATACCTGTGCCTACCTTTGTTGATTGATTCATGTTGGAGAATTGGCATTTTGTGCTACTAGTCAAGGAAGTTTTCCTTTGCTCTCTTCCTGTGTATTTCTCCCTTCTTTTATAGCTGACTTCTTGTTGGTCCATGTGTGTTAGTGCTTGATATATCTTTGTTGTTGTTGCTGTTGTGGAACTTTGGCTAGGAGAAACAAGGTATTCACGGATGATGATGCTTCCCTTTGCTCTGGTTGGGAAGAAAAATTAAAGCTCAAGCCGGTTACAGTGATGGCACAGGCTGCTACATGAGATCATGTAGCTACTACAGGAAATCCTGTAGCTGCATTTTCTTCCTTTTTTCAATGATTTTTTTCTCAGAGGGAGAATGGGTAGTATTGTAGGGGTTGGAGAATGATGGAAGGGAATTGATGGAGTAGTGAATGGTTGGGGCAAGGGAGGACATGTCCTATGGTATTTTTTTTTATTTTTTTTATTTTTTATACTTTTTTTTATTATTTTTTTTTAATGTTTTGGACATTTTTCTGTGTTTTGTTTTCAAGGAGATAGAGCTAGATATGGATATGGTGACTTGGACTAGGGATTCATGGATGATGGGTGAGTGGTTTGATGAGGTGTATGGTCTCCACTCAACCTATAATAGGAATTCCTGATGATTTTCCTATCATTACCCCTTTCTTGTACCATTTCAGGACATCCTGTAGTGCTACAGGATCTTCGTGTAGCAGCTACAATGCATCCTGTAGCAAGCCAGAAAATGCAAAAAAAATGATTTTTGATGCCTGAAAATGGATATGAGTGGTGGTGACATGGTAGGCATGGATGAGATGGAATTGATGGAGGGAGAAATGAGGTGAAACTTGGCATGTTTTCCCTGTATATCTGCATCTTTTACTACCTTCAAAACTTGCAAAATCATAGAATTTATTAGTGGAAAGATTTGAGGTCCCTACCATGGTATTCTTTTTACTTTTTCTTTATTTTTGAAAGACACACAAGCTGCCTCAAAAGAGGTTTTCAGCTTGCTTGCCTGCCCCAAGCGCCTCAAAGGGGGTTTTCACCTAGGGATTTTTTTATTTTTCTTATTTTTTCACTCGTGGGTTGCCTCAAGGAGGTTTTCAACCAAAGAGTTGGACTCAAATGCCTCATATAGGTTTTCACCTAGGCCTCTTATTTTTTTTTTCCATTTTTTTTTTTTTTTTTCACACAAACAAAAACAATCTTCAAGAATTGTGTGACTTGGAAGCTAAGACACTTCCAATCACATTTACCTCCTTACTAATGGTGCTGATGAACTCCTCCCTGGACATAGGTATTTTATAAGCTTTCAATCTGTATCCATTGACAAGAAAGGGAACACCTTCCTCATCAATGGTCCTTATTTGAACAACCTCATTGTCATGGAACTTCTCTATCAGGTATGGGCCTAATAACCCAGTCATCAATTTTCCTTTGAAGTCCTTGAACCTGGAGTCATAAACCAGAGTGCAATCCCCTTCTTGAAAAACCTTGTCCTTGATGTTCTTGTCATGCCAAACCTTCCTCTCTACTTGGATAACTTCAGTGTGTAGGAGAGCCTGCATCCTGAATTCATCCAGACCATTCACCTGGAGAAACCTCTCCTGCTATGTCTTTGTAACATTCAAATCCAAATGTGTTGCCATTATCAAAGTGTTGTACTAAAACTCAATGGAGATCGGAGCCTTGTTTCCATAGACCAAGTCATAAGGGATGAAGCCATTGGTTGTCTTCCGGGTTGTATTATAGGCTTAAGTGGTCTCCACTAGTCCGTCAGCCCAATATTTTTTGCTACTGCTCGCAACCTTGGTGAGGATGCCTTCTAATGATTTATTAGTGATATCTACTTGTCCATTGGTTGGAGGATGATAGGCAGTTGAATTCATGTGTTTTATCCTATGGTGCCCCAACAAATTCTCGATCATATGTGATGTGAATTGAGCTCCCAAATTGGTGACAAGTTCTCTAGGGTACTCAAACTTCTAGGATACATTCTCCCTTAAGAACTCAACCACTTTCTCCTCTGTTTCTACCTTCATAGCCTTGGTCTCAACCCACTTTGTCAAATAATAAATGCATACAATTATATACTTTTTCTACCCTGATGGTGGATCAATCGGCCCAATGAAATCAATTCCCCACTTGTCAAATGGCTCTAGATTCACCTAAGGTTGCAAAGGCATTTCATCCTTGGGAGTAGGTTTTCCCATTCTCTAGCACTGATCACATCGACTGGTGTATCTTCTTGCATATTGGTGGAGAGTGGGCCAATAGTAGTCAACTTGTAGTACCTTGAAAGTTGTCCTTTTGGCTGCAAAGTGACCTCCACAAGGCCCATCATGACAGGCTATAAGGATGTCAAATATTTCCTCCTCCCTGCAACACCTCCTCAAAATTTGATCTCGGCCCAACTTGAAGAGATTTCCCCCGATCCAAGTGAATGGGGCGCTCTTCCTTACAGTTATTCTCTTCTCCCTCGATGCTATATTTGGAGGGAAATTTGAAAAAAATAGGTAGTTGGCTGTGTCAACAAACCATGGAGAGAGGACTGCAATAGAAAATAAATTCTCATCTGTTATCTGATCGTGAACCACTCCTTCCTCACGTGCAGGTAAAGCAAGTCTAGACAAAAAAATTGCAACTACATTTTCTCTACCTAGCTTATCAATTATAGTTAAACGAAACTATTGTAATAAAAGAAACCATCTAATGATTCTAGCATTCACATCAGGTTTTTTCATTAAGTATTTGATAGCAGCATGGTCATTATTAACAAAGGTTTGATAACCAGTGACGTAGTCTCTGAATTTGTTCAGGGAGTGGACAACAACTAGGAGTTCCTTTTCAGTCATAGTGTAGTTCAATTCAACCTTGGACATATTTTTTATAATGAAGTAAATGTCATAAGGCAACTTGTCATCTATCTGGCCTAGGGCTTATCATATATCTTTGTCAGATGCATCAGCATGGATGTGGAAAGGAAGAGCCCAATTTGGGCCTCTGAGTATGGGTGCAATAATCAACTTGTCCTTAACGATTTCTAGGGCCTCTTGGAAACTTTTAGACTAAGAAAATTCAGAGTCCTTGGCCAACAGTCCAAACAATGGTGAGGCTAATTTGCTTAAGTCCTTAATAAATCTCCTATAGTATCCAACTAAGCCCAAGAAACTCCTGACATCCCTCTTCTTTTGAGGAGTAGGGACCCTTTTTATGATAGAAATTTATTTGGGTCCACTTGTAGTCCTTCCTAGGATATTGAGTGACCCAAAACAGTCCCTGCATTCATCATGAATTCACACTTCTCGAGACTAAGTGATAGGTTCATGTCAATGCACTTATTTAATACTTTCCCCAAGTTAAAGAAAGCCTCCAGGAAATCACACCCATAGGGAGTAAAATCATCCATATAGATTTCTACAGAGTCATGGACTAGCTCAACAAAGATGCTTAGAAATTCCCTTTGAAAAGTGGCAGGGGCATTATATAATCCAAAAGGAAGGACCCTATAAGAAAAGGTACCCCAAGGACAAGTGAAGGTGGTTTTATCTTGGTCCTCTCGACTAAATTGGATCTGATTATAATGACTAAATCCATCAAGGAAAGAGAAGAACTTCTTCCCTATAAGACCATCCAAGACTTGGTCAATGAAAGGTAGAGGAAAATGGACTTTCTTAGTGGCTTTGTTTAGCTCTTTGTAATCCACACAGATCCTCCACTTTCTCTGGGACAAAAACTAGAGGGGACACCCACTCACTATCTGAGATGGGATAAACGAACCCTGCATCCAAAAATTCTGCAATTCTTCTTTGATTATGTATTTAAGGGTTGGGTTCATTCTCCTCTGAGGTTGGTGCACTGGTTTTCATCCTTCCTTAATGCAGATGTGGTGAGTACACACTGAAGGATGCACTAGGCAAGTTACCATATATTGTTTCTTCCTTGACAACAACATTCCAAAAATACGAGGCATCATTGCTACCATAGCTTTGACCCCTTACACACTAGATTTCCTCAGTGTTTCTTTAAGTAGCCATGTAGACATGATCTTGTAAACTTCCTTGGGGCAATTGTTTCAGTGGTACCTCATATGTAGTGGATTGAGTGCTAAGGATTAGTGCAAGGGAAGGATTGACTAATGCCAACAACCACATGCTTCCATAATTATCTTTAACATATTGGAGAGAGTTATGCATAGTTTCATGCCAATGCCAACTCCTCCCCTCTCTTAGTAACATTAATTATTTAAACAAAGTCTTTCGATAGAAATCACATGAAATAATTTTGGCCGAGGCATTTCGAATCAACAAGTGATGAACTACACTTGTTGGTTCGAAACACGTCGACCAAAAAATTCTCTCATATAATTTCTATCGAAAGACTTTGTTTAATTCACTATGGATCACATAATCTCAAATACAAAACATTAATTATATCAAATTAATTACAACTTTTCTAAATCTAAAAATAACTTAAAAAAAAACATATTTATATAACTTTATTTAAAATAAATTCCCTTATATATATGACTCCCTTCCCCACAAATTTACATAAAGGTCACTTTATTTATAATAAATTCCATTATATATATGACTACCTTCCCTAACAAATTTACATATCCCTTTATAAAGGGAGATGTCATTAGATTCTTATATTATTGTCCTTTTCATGAAATGCTTATTATTGTTTTTTAATTTCATAAATGATTTTTTTATAAATAATTATTTAAAACATATTAATATTAAAATTGTATATTAGTATTAAAATCTAAATTATTTATAATAAATATTGACCAATTTACCATTTTAAATTTCTTGGTTATTTTATTTTTATTTTTAATTTCAATATTACCTCATTTATTTAAATATAATTATCATAATGTACAGGTTATATAGCTTAGATATGATTATGCATATACTCGCAAACGGATTAGTCAAGAGGGGAGAATTAGTCTTTGAAACTTCTCCGTGTTGTCCCTCAAATTCTATTCAAATATGATTGTCGGGGAAAAGATGTTATCCGCTGACGTCATCATAGATGAAGGTTGTACCTCTTTCACTTTTAGTCATGAAGATTCTTTGCGTCCCCACTCAAACATATCGATGTGATTATGTCTAGAGGGGTATTTTGAAATTTTATCTCTTCCAGATATATATAGAGAAAAATTCGTTGCTTGACTTTTTGAAGGTGGTCTCCTTTTCATGGACAAAGAATAAAGGTTAATGGCATCCCCTTTCACACCTATTTATTTATGTGATTATGTAGGGAAGAGAATCTAGAGATATTGTCTCACTGAATTTATTTAAAAGAAACATTATTATGATTTATAAAAATAAAAATAATAATATTATTTATTTTTTTAATAATCTATTTAAATATATTTTAATTTTGGATTTATTAAATATTGAGAGATCAAATTTTTTAAGGTGTAATTTTTTTTTTCAAGAGCAAGATTTGAGGAAAGGTGTACACCTCAAGAGCTTTAATCTTTCTCAACGCTTAATAGATACTTATGTTTATTAAATATCGAGAGGGATTAAATTTTTTATTTCCCCTTAGGGAAAATCGTAATTTTATTAATGGAAACAAAATTACATGTTGTAGATGTTTATAATGCATTCAATCATTCAGGTCGAAACTAGTGTTCACATAAATAAAAAAAACTACTTCAAAATGGAGGTAAACAGGTTACCCTTTTCTCCATTTCTTCTTTTCTACCTTTCGTCATTCTCCTTGGGATGAAGTGGTTGTTACAAGTGCTAGTTGGGACCCTTCATTCTTTCCTGGATTTCCCTTATCTGAATCTGAACTTTCAGATAAATGATGATGTTTAGAGGCCCCTCTCTCCTTTGCTTCAGAGATGATCTCATGTTGCAATGTGTGTGTTGGGATACTTGAATCTTCATGATTAACTTCCTCCTCTTCTATGTTGTCCTGTGGATTTTGGGTTTCTTTAGTGGTAGGGGGTGCCATTTCTTCATCATCTTATTCTTCTTCAGGCAGTTGTTGTGGGAATTGCTATCCCTTGGGCTGATTTCCTGATTTCTTCTTCCTTCGAGGTGCTTTCTAGGTATGAGGACATGAGATTTGTAAATGTTTGGTTTGTCGGCATATTTGACATCTAAACGTCATGTTCTCAAAATCTAGAAATTGTGTCCAACATTGCTTGTTATGTGTTAGGAGAATACGATTCGACAATCCTTTGTTGAGATCCACCTCCACACAAATTCTGGCAAAAGTGTAGATTCGTTCTTTGACTCTTTGTGTGTCTATCTTTATGTATCTCCCTAAGAGGTCCCCAATGCCTTCAAGCACTTTATGGTGCCAAAAATGTAAGGGGATATTATGCAATCTAACCCAAATCGACATTCTTGATACCACCATTGTATTGGCATCGAAATATGGGAACCATGGGGTGACAAAAAGTCCCATAGAACCCCAGAACCATTGGCCCTCTCGCAGTATATATTCACGTTCCTCTGATGATGCTAACTTTACTATTAAAAGGCCCTTGGAGCAGAAGTGAATCTCACAATTTATTATCCAAGTTATGAAGATCCAGTGGAAAGGATCCATTGGTTTTGGCTGAAACCGTTGAATCTGCATATAACTGCTTGAGATTCATAGGTTGTGCATAAATCAGCTGTTTCTGATAGATCTACAGTCATTGTTGGTATTTGGCTCAATTGTTCCACTATATAGGGGTTGGGTATATTGCATGTTCAATCTGGTATTGTTGATGCTTCAGATTTCCCTTTGAGGATGTCTTTGAACGAAGGACCTCCATTTACTAGTCCTTGATTCAATTATATTCCTTTAGGAAGACTAGATCCGGATACCCCCTTTGTTCCCTTTTGATTGCTTGGTCCAGCAGAGCCTCCCTGAAGCCTCAAATTTAATATGATGGTGGATGACGAAAGAATGTTATATTCTTGTATTCTTAGTTCATCCTGCATGGATTTTCTACCATAGATCAGGCTTTGTAAGAGCATCTGAATACCCAGAATGTGCATAATACTTTGCTTCAGTTGGTTGACGCTCTCTGAGGCCCGAACCCAAAATAAAATTGATTTTCCTTTTGGGGTTTTAATAAAAAATTGAAAAGTTGTCTTGGTTCCCCAATCCGACACTCATTCATGAGAATCACGCAAGTCATCAACCATATCAAAATCAGGGAAGGGATCAAAGAGGAGTGGAAGGGGTTGCAATGGAAAAAATGTACACTATCGGATGTCCCAGACCCCATCCTTTGCTACCCGATCCATCAAAGAAAGCCCCCCATTACGATTGACCTGAGAGACATCAGATCGATGTAGGGCCACTCGAGACAGAGAAGAGAATTCTTGATCTAGCCAAAGTAGAGGCCGATCTACAACTTGGAAGACTAGATCTGATAGAATGTAGGATGATTTATGTAGGACACCTCGAAACAACAAGGAAGACTCCGGATCTGGCCAAAGCATAGGTCGATCTACCACCGGGGAATCTAAATCTACAAAACAGTGAATCAAATCGTTTAACAGGTTTGCAAAAGTCGTGAGCTCCTTTGCACACCTTCGGTGGATACGCTAATCTCCCATCCTGCAATCTCCATTTTCATCTAGGTCATGCAGAGGCTTGAGAGCAACATCATAGTAGGACTCGCAAGAAGAAACCCTCATCATTTCCTCTCGAGAGGGATCGATTATTTCAAGGTGTAAACTTTTTTTTGTAAGTGCAAGACTTGAGGAAATGCTTGCACCTCAAAAGATTTGATCCCTCTTAGTGCTTAACAAATCAAGAGTTAAGATAGATCATGAATTGTCAAAATTTGAAATTCAAAAATAGCCAACAATAAATTGACTCAATTTTGTAATAATATTTATAAATATTAATTTATTATAAATTTTTAATTATAAAGGTATTTAACTTTAAATAATTTAAATTTTATTATTTTTATTTATAAAATATTTCAACCTTTTCCACCACAATTAAAGAATATAAATATAAAAAAATTCTAATTATTTTTTATAATTTAAATTTCAATGAAATTTATTAATTTTTATTAAATTTAAATGGTTCTTCGTTATTATTAAAATTAAAATGATAAAAAAATTGCAAAATAGAAAATAAAAATAAAAGCAAAATCTTCACCATCATTCATCATAAATTAAAAGTTTATTAATATTTGAACTTTAAAAGGATGTGCAAGTTCCTATAAAGTTACACATTTCTATAAAGTTAAACATTATTTCAGCTTGTCTTTAGACATTTCACAACCAAAGAACAAAGTTTGAATCATATTGCTTTTAAACATTTTACAACTTAAAGAACAAATTTTGAATCATATTGTTTGTCCACTAGTGTTTCAAACTTAACAAGATAAAGTGATTGGGTCACATTGTGTCTCCTATGAAAGTATTGGGTGGATCACAATATGAAAGTGTTTGTATGTAAGTATTTATAACTCGTTATGTTTTTCACGACCTAGCAGACATTTAACAACGATGTAACAAGAGAATGTGTTTTCCCCCATGGGGTGTCATGTCGGAAATCACTGGTTGGAATTGAATAAATGACGGATTTAGGCGGCTGCTCCTCGCCTCCGGTCATGATTGATATGCAAAGGGCCAAGATGGAGGTGACTTTTCGAGGGTGAGCCACGATTTCCACTTGGCGTATTATCATGTCTAAAAATGCAGGGTGGCGACTTCTGTTTCGTTATAGTTCTGGTTTCACTCTGATTATCTATTTCTTGCTCCGTTCTCTTATTTGCTTATGTCCATTCATGAAATTGTATGGTTTTTGGCCATGGGAAAGTGTTTGTTATAGGGTAAGGGCAATCACTCATTTATCTAATATCCCATTTTTCATCTCCATTAGAATAATAGGAAAGGGTAATAGTGTATGTTTCTACAATAGTTTGTGTCTACGCTATAACACTGTGGTAAGAAATTTTTCATGAAGTCGTTAAGGTTTAAGCGTCAGTCACAAATGTTCTTTGTCTGTTTCATGCATAATTCCTTGTCTCGTCCCTCTTTTGAGTTTGTGGTTGTTTTTTCCTCTGCAAACCTATAATTAGTTGAGCCATCTAGAGTCTCCTTCAATTGTCCTGGCCTAGTTGCTAGAGTCTAGTATAGTGGCTAGTCCTCGGTCTGGTTTTAATAATCATTTGAATCACATGTTTAAATTACAAGTTCGTAAGTCACATCAGGGTATTCTTCCGTCTCTTTAGGCTCATAACGACTCAAGTTCCTATTTCGTTTTAGGCACAGATTGACATAGGTATATCGACGACATTAGCCTCCACTTATCAATTTCCCAATCTCACCCCTCCATCAATTATTACGTGGTCCTTAGGGTCATAGTAGTCAGTATTTCGTTTCAAATGAAGTATCATCAAGTCAGTGGTCAGTCCAAACTTCTTTGTTGCACGACTTCCTGTAGGTATAACTATCACATGGCACCGCACCAACTTCTACACCGTCGAAGAGGCGACAAACTGGGGGCATCCTCCTCCAGGAAATGCAGCCTTTTTGGGTGGGAGTCGGTAGCAATTTTTTTCAACTCAATTCCGTTCAAAATTCGAAAGGAAATACACACTTTGCAATCAAAATAATTTGGAGAACACATGTACCACTCAGAATTTGAAGTCATATGTAGGGGTAACATCCACTGGTTTCTCGATCCTGGTAAATGGAGGAAGAGGCAACTATACTTTCTCGACTCTATCTCAACTCACAGGAAGATGACAAACCTTCTCCAAATGGTGTTGCGAGATAAATAGGTAGACAACTATAAACTATTCGTTGGTCAAGAGGACATAAAGAGGATCCTACAGGAGATTCGCTATGATATGAATGAAATAGTAGTTTGTCTAAACAAAACGGAACGTTACATAGTCTCATTTCTAATTCTGATTCAGTGACTCCCCAAAATGGGAAAGTGATCATGCAACTCCACTTAACGTGGCCACTGCATCTCCTTCTTCAGAGGTCTATGTGATTATCTTAGATGCCTCGATCTATAATGTTTTCTAGTTAGTTTTGAATGTTTAGTCTTTTGCCTATATGACATCACAATCAGCTATGTTATGTATATGTTTCTTCATGTCTCTTCTTGTCAAACTTCTATTCTCCATATATTATTTGTCCACTAGTAGTAATGGTTAGATTTTAGAGCATGTAAGGCAACCACGGTGTTGTCAAGATATAGAGACATGTAGCCTTTTTTTGTTGGTAAGATGTTGGTCTTAAGACGAGGTCAACATGGTCTTTTAAAGAACATAAAATATGGTTATGCTCTTTTTGATTATTGATAGAAATCACGCGACAAATATAAAAAATAAAATAAAATGTTTTACACTAGATAAACTCAAATGCATCAATAATTAGAGTGCTTTATAATTTATGTATATATTTTAACTAAATCTCTAAATAGATGTTTTAAAAGTAACAAGAAAATAAGGTATATAATTTTTTTTATGACACAAAATTTAAAATAGGAAATAAACACAATCATTCACATTGACATAAATTTTATTGATAGTATGCATATTTTCATTTACTTTAAACTAATTATCATTGTGGTTGGATAATAAAAAACCGAGAGAAAAAAAAAATCACAATCGTTCACCACAAATTAGTAGTTAAACATACGAGAATTGCACATATTTATGTAAACTTAAATATTATTGCCTTGAAACCAGAACAATTTTTGAAACATGTTATTTGTTTACAAGTGTTTCAAGTTTGTATATAAAATGACAATATAAAATTATTTGATCACACTGCATTTCTTTTAAAAGTAAAAGGTCGATTACATTATCAAAGTATTTGTAAGTCTTCACCTTGAATCCACTTTCAAGTATGTAATTCATTATGTTTTTCACAACGACATTCAAGTATACAATTCATTATGTTTTTTCACAACCTAGAAGACATTTTTTTTTTTTCTAAGTAAAGACTATTCTATTAAATAAAAAGGTAAAAAATATTTACAGAGAGATATGGACCTCTGAGGGGGCTACAGCCAGCCTTCTATCAAAAAGTCTGCTGCATACAGCTCTGATATGTCTGATTACAATCCATAAGACCCAGTTTTCAAAATATATTAACCCCAAAATAGATCTATCCTGCGTTTCCCGCCATCCTACAGTTCTGAGGCTATTACAAAAAACTAGAAAAGCAGACTTATAAACTGGTAGATAATAGTGCGCCATAGTGAAAATTCTGGAAGAAAACCACTGTGAACAAGTTCAAAACAAAACCTTCATTCTGAGACTTCGTGCTGAGACGGAAAGCTTATGCCTGAGGTGGCATATCATTATCCGCATCCATGTCGCGGTCGGGAGAACTGACCCATTCGACCCCCATGTTATCCTCGTTATCCCTTTCTGTTCGATCCGGAGGAGACACCATGTGCAATATGTTGCCTGAGGAAGACGCTAGAGCGCAGGGAATGATATCTTCATTAGCAGAGATAGAATGATGGGGCGAATCCTCGCGTTGTTCTTCAGTCTGAAGCGGGTCTGGGGCATTGAGAATGTCACCGGCTTCACTTCCTTGAGATTTATTGGGATTGTGAGAGAGAGGACTGTCCCTGATGTGTTCATCTGAGCTTGAGGAATCCTCTTCTTCCTCAGAAAAAATAACAGTGAGCAGGGCAGAAATGGAGGGCTTGTGTAATTTGCTTTTGAATTTGAACCGACAGGAGTGAAGGGAACTGTGCAGAGAAGGGCCAGAGTGTTCAGAAGAAGGGGATGACGGAGAGATGGAGGCGAGCGGGACGATACGACGGGGAATAGGTTCTCCTCTGCCCCTATTACCCCCACGACCTCCATAATTGCTGCCTCTTCGGGGAATTCCGCGTTTTCGGGGAGCCATTGCAAGGGGGCGAACCAGACTTTGGGTGCAAAAGGGAAACAGACACCAATTATACCAGTACCCGGAGTAGTGGATGCCCAGGAAAGACTTCACCCAACTATGACTCTGAACTTCTAAATCTTTCCTGAATCCTTCAAATCTTGGCCCAAATTGAAAATATTCAACTGTCCCGAGAGCAGAGACTTGAGCTATTCCAAAAAGAAACCAAAATACCAGATAGCTACCATACCAGATGCAAAGCCTATGAGTCGTGATCCGAGTAATTGAGCTGGCTAGGAGTTTGCGCCTATGGAACCAGGGAGGTTTCCAAGTGCGCCACTCTGCCTCTGGAGCACGCGAAACTATTCGCTCAGGAGCGTATTTGCCTGAGTGCTGCCAAAGGAATGTCGGCTCCCTGAGAAATGCTTTACTGAACCTGCTAACCATCTTGATAAACAAATCCCGCCTGCCGTGAGCCGAGTGAGGCATTAAGGGAATTAAATGTTCTGCCATGCATTCAATCATCGAAGACGCAAGGACGCCAGCTGCCCTCCTCGCTCGCTTGAGCATTAACACTAATCCTACCACCCGCATCCGGGTACAACCTAGAAGACATTGAACTACAATGTAATAAGATAATGTTTTCTACAGCTGATGGTAAACTCAAGTGCATCCATACCTAGAAAAGAAATGACAATGTTATTAGAATTATTTAGAAGAGAAATAATAAAGTTTATTAGAATTTTTTTATGATTTGTATATATTTTATCTATATTTTTATTTAAATATTTATTAATTTTTTTTTTTTTTTATTTTTTTTATATTTAATATAAATATATATCAAACTGGTATAAAATTAATAGGTATAAATTAATATAATATTTTTTATATTTTATAATTTAAATGATTAATTACAATTTTTCCATATATCAAATTATTTAATTTAATATTTTTTTTTATAATTTAAATGATTAATTGAAAATTTCCATATAAGTTCATTTTTTTCCAACTAACTTAATTGCTTTACATATAAAATATGTATTAATTGTTTTAGATACAAAAATATGTATCGTATATTTTTATTTATTGGTTGGGAATCTTATATATTAATTTATTATTTATTTTTATTTTTTGATTTCTTTTATATAATATAATAAATTGATTTGAAGTGAATAGATGTTCTAGTAACATTTTTTTGTTTTCATTGAATTTATTATTATTATTATTAAATATGTTATTATAATTTCCAATTATAATAATATATCTCTTTTTTTTTTCTTTTTTTTTTTCCTTCTAACTACATACTAATTTCATATTTAAAATATTTTTATATAACTTAGTCAGAAGTGAATTAATCATAATTAATCTATTGGTCACTCACTATTCATATGGTGAGGGTTCAAGAGTAGTAGCCAAGTAGTAACATAACATTTTTTTTAAATTTGGTGGTGCTTCCTCTATTTAAATTAATTTTCCAAAATCAAAGACTTCCATTTGCTCCAGGTGGCTTACCTGCCCAAAGGAAACCAAATAGCCACCTGTCTGTATTAAAACCTATCGAAAATTTAAAAAGTTTTTTTGCTATCCATCTAGCGGCATTGTCTTTACTATCTATACTACTGCTCAGATTAAAAAAATTAAACAAGTAAAATCATTTCATCAAAATTTTGTCAGATTTGTATTGGATCGTTGCTTCAATCCTCATCCGAGGATATTACTAGGGTTGGCGCTTTGGCACTGGAGCCAAGCATCTCGCTCCTCCTCATATCTTGTAGTGTCTGCTCAATTCTTCCCAAGGTGAAGTTGTTTATGTAGGTATGTATCTGAACTATTGCTATTTACCTGAATAGTTCAACCCTGACTGGATCCTTTTCCTTGTTATTCTCCTTTCCCTTTATTCCGCCACACGTTGCTTGTTCTCGATTTAGGGTCATGGCCTGTGCCACCACATTCTTCATTACCCAATACTATTGTATTGTTTTCCTGAAGAGGAAGTGGCAGCCTCGAGAATTCCCTGGATCGAGAACCATACTTTCCCACTCCTTCATGGGGATGTCTTGGTTCTTGATAGTGTCATTAAGTTCTCTCTCCCAACCAACAATTTTGGCTTTGATGTTTCGTGGGTTCCCTGCCATATAGGCGTCAATAAGGGTTTTCATTTGTGCATTGCCCGACTTCCTCCCTCTTTTCCTTTGTTCTTTGCTCGAACCGCTTGTTCCTTCTTCCATCTTTTTATGTCGATTGCCTCTTCTGGGTGCCATGTTACTCCCTGCCTGCTTGTAACTATCTTATTCTCATTGTTCTTTGTCTTTCTCACTGTGCTAAGCGTAGTGTGAGGTGAGAGCTATCACATAGCCATTACATTTATCAGAATTATAATAGTAAAACAAAACAATTTCCCATTTACTTATTTCCTTTTTGTTATCCCTTCTGTTTCCAAAGTTTGCTTCCTTCGAAATTTCTGTCATAATGTCGCCAATCCTCTCCATGTTATGGGTTCTTTCCTTTCTTGATTCTCTTACCATTTTTCCCTCACAACAATAGTCAGCATGCGACCTGCATGTCCTAGGCATCCTCATGGTTTCTTCCCTACGGAAGGTCAGTTTTCTGTTCCTCTCTTCCCAAGGTCTCTCTGGTTTGGCTATATATTCCCTTAGGGTGTTGGCCCTATATTCCTCCCCTAGAGGTTTCTTGTTTCCCTCGTTCTCTTATTTCTCTGTTCTTTTTCTTCCCCGAGGTGCTTACTTGTTACCTTCTAGTTCCCTCCCATATTTTCGTACACGGGTGACTAGAGTCGCACTTTGTCTGATTTTTTCCCGAGCTTTTGCCATGGTGTAGACCTCTCCCATCCTGGGTTCTAGTCCCTCCCACCTTAGCTTCCTACCTCGGGTTTTCATAAGCATTTCTACTATTTTTTCCAAGCCAGGGTCGTAGGAGGGTTTGGGTACGTCCTTGTCTGACTCATTCTTTTTCCTTATTAGATTTCATATATTCCTACAGATATTCATCCTGAGCCTTACAAGGTCAGGGAACAGAGGAACTACATACCAACTTGCAGGTCTGATGTTGTTTCCGTCCGCAGGCTAGAGCGTCATTCTTCGACCACCTTTCCTCTCTCCAGCTCTCGTCTCCGTATTCTACATGCATCTAACTATGCCATGATCTCCCTTATGGTTTATGGCCCTCCCCTTCATGTTGCTTGCCTTTGCTGCCACCTGTCTGTCATTATTATCTGCGCTAATCCCTACGTCGTCACCTCATAATGATGACCCCCCATCCTGGTTGCCACCTCCTCACATTAATCCTCTTGCTCCTAGTTGCTCATGTCGTATACGTGTTGTCCTCATCCTGTCACTTGTTGCCATCCTTTTTCCCACCCCCCTGCTTACTTCCTTGCCCTTTTCGCTTCCGTGCTCATCCGTTACTGCCCTCATTCCCTCGGGGGTTGTGCCTTCTGTGCTCTGCTCATCCACTTGCCTTCTTCCCTATCTGCTCACTTCATTTCACTCGTCTATCTGTTCCCCCACTTGTCCTCTTCCTCTCCTTGCCTGGTCCCATCGCCTCGGTACCTCTTAATTTCCCGTGTTACACCTCGATCAGGGGAAAAGGTTATTTATAACATTATTCAAATTAAATTTAGGAATAAAGAGGTTTTGAGTCTATGATTTAGGAAATTTTGTTTAGCTTTTCTATTGAAAAATCCTATGAATAGAAAATTTTAAATAAATAAATAGGATTTTCAATTTTGAGGATTTCTACTTGACAACATTTAAAGTCATTTTTTTTTACTATATATTCCAAAAATAATTAACGAAAAGAAGAGAGAGAAAAAACCTCTTTGTTTGTAAGGTAAAGAAAAAGAGGAGAGAAAACCTCTTTCTTTGTAAGGTTTTAAATGTTTGAATGTAATATTAGAAAATGTACGAACCTTAGATAGAAATTCTAATCGTTCATAATAATTATATTATTTATTTTAGTACTTTGAAAATGTAAAAATCTCTTTTATTTTTCATTTTAATTGTTGCCCTATAACTATTTAATTTAATAGATTTTAGGGACGAGTCCAAAGCTTCTTTTTTTCTAGAAGAATCTACAATTTGAGTAAGGTCTGGTACTCAAGTGTCATGGGGATACACCAGCTCCCAACACTAGGCTCACAAGTAAGCTTATAAGGATTTGACTATAAAACCTCAAACTCACATTACTTTACATTTTCAAGAACTTGCTAAGTGAGTTCTCCATGAATTATAATCTTTATTATTATTAAAATTGCTAAAAAATTATTAATATTATGATTATTTATAATTTTCTATTTTTTATCTTTTAATCATATTTATATTTTATTTAAATAAACAATTATTTATTTTTATATTTTAAAAATTTATATATAATAATTTATAATAAATTATACCATTTAAAAAATGAAAACTATATAAAAAATTATAACATTTTTTTTTCAATCTACATACATTTATTTGTCTTTTGGTATAGGTAATACCTGAATTTTTACCTTTAAAAAAAGTTATAAGCTTATCTATATATTCTCATGATTTTCTTTTAAATTTATTTCTATTTAAAACTTATGAACTTTACTTTTAAATATAATATTATCAAAATTATAGCAAAGCACATAATACATTAACAATTGTGTTAATTGTTTTTATAAATAAAACAAGTTATAAGCTTATCTATATATTCTCATGATTTGCTTTTAAATTTATTGCTATTTAAGACTTATGAATTTTACTTTTAAATGTAATATTATCAAATTATAGCAAAGCACATAATACATTAACAATGGTGTTAATGGTTTTAATGGTTTTTGATAAATAAAATTGTTTTATTTGCTTTTTTAATAGTATTTTTTATAATTATTTTAAATTAAATTTAATTATCACATATATAGACTTTAATGTTTGTTTTGGGTAGTTGAAAGAAATGATTGTTATTGTCTCTACCTAAATTTAATTTCCTTAAATGATATGATTTATAATGGTTCATTTATTTATAATAGATGGACTTCTAGAAAATACCTTTGTGTTAACCTAATTTATTTACATTCAAGGAATCTGAGCTCTTAAACAAAGAGAAAAAAACAAAACAAAAGAAATTTGAATCTTGAACTAACAAGAAATTTAAATCTTAAACTTTATAATTGATCTATTCTCATAGACAAATAAAATATATTTTTTAATTTTATTTCTAAATCATTTTAATTTTTTCACTTAAATAATATTTAAATAAAATCAATATCCTTTATAATAATTACTAAAAATACTTCTATATATATAAATTGAAATTATTTATTAAAATTAATTATAATCAATTTTAATTAATTTATTTTTATATTACGTTTTTAATAATATCATAATATTAAAATTATATTTTATTCAGTATTATGAATGCACTATAAGCGAGGGAACTAGTCCTCGAAATTTCTCCATGTTGTCCATCACAATCGTTTAAATTCTATTAAAATCAATATGTTTTTCGGAAGGAAATGTCTCCCCTCACATCAGATATCGTCTATCAGAGATAAATGTATACACATATGAAGGTTCCTTGTTTCCCAATAACACATAAACATGCCATTTTCAAATATATATTGTATTTTCAAATATATATATTTGGAAATGATAGTACTACCCATTATGAATTACTTGAACGTATTATTTTTCTTTTTAAACATAAATGCTCTAGGTTATAATATTCTACATCTTTTTTTAGAAAAACCTTGAGAGAATTCATCTAAATGCATTTTTATGTTTTTTTCTTAAAATATTTAATTTAAAAATAAATGTTTAATTAATGTATACTTTGAAAAAAATCTTTTAAGTATTTTATAAAAACGAACCTTACAACAAAAATTATATTATCACATCTAAATCTCTTTTAGATCAATAATCATCACTATATCATTTTACATTTTGTAAGGTTCTCTTTTTTGCAATACATAAATGATATCCTCAATTTTTTTTATATTCATATCAAGTGAAACAACTCACTGATTATGGGAGTAAGCTTGGTATATGTCTTTATATTGATGCACATCAATAAAAAGGTTGAATTTTAACAATATAGAGTTGAGATTTTCTGTTTTATTAAATTTAGGAAAAATCTCATGTATGTGACAACAATAGGATTAGTTGCTATATTAGCTCCAGTATTTTTTGAGGAGAAGTTAATGCATCCAATATTTGTTGTGAGGGAATTTATGATCCAGTTTTATGCTCCAACTATATAGAAATGTAATCCCGTAGAGGATTGAGAGTGTGTGTAGAGAAAGTAGAGAAAATAGGGAGAGCTGAGAGTATGTGTGAAGAATTAGATTTGTTGTAATCTCCTTTGAATAATAAGATTGCCGATGCCTCTGTTCTGGTGGACGTAGCCCAGATTGGTTGGGTGAACCACGTTAAATCAGTGTGGTATGGTTTTGTGTTTTTTAATGTGTTGTGTATGTTATTGTTTAGTTTAATTTCTGCTGCGCATTGTTAAGTCTAACAAGTGGTATCAGAGCAGTGCAGCGGAAGCGTGGAGGGCCCATAACCTACAAGGTCTCTGGTTGTGGAGCTGGTGCGTGTGACAGCGCTGCTGAAGGTGGAGTTCCGGCGATTGGCGCGGTTTCGGCAGAGACAATCGCGCCAATTTTTGACAATGAACGGGTTGGCGCGATTAATTTTGGAACAGAAGCGCCAATTGACGCGGATCCGAGTTTAATACTCGCGCCCGAGCTTCATTATTCCGATTGGCGCTGAATCGACTGGTTTAAGCGCACCAATATTTTGTCACTTACACGAATTTTGTTCTGGCACGGTTCATCTGCTGTCAAAGGAGCGCCAGGCAGTGGATTGTATTTTAGGCGCGGGTTTTTCGCTGTCAAGGAGTGCCTGGCAGTTTTTCCCTCTGGTAAACCTGCAATTTTTGTTTTTCCTTTTAAAATTGTGATTACATGATATGACAGAGGCATTTTTTAATTTGGAATTGGAGATTGTTTGTTTGATACAACATGGAAAAAACTCAAAGTGCTCGTTTTGAGATCGAGAAGTTCAATGGCAAAAATAACTTCGAAATCTGGAAAGTGAAGATGCATGATCTGCTTGTGCAACAAGGTGTGGCGAAGGCGCTGTTGGGAAGATCCAAACAACCTTACCCCATGACAGATGATGAATGGAATGAATTGGATGGAAGAGCTCTGAGCGGTATTCGACTGTGTTTGGCGGATGATGTTTTGTTTAACATCGTGTCAGAGAAAACTGCTGCTGGTTTGTGGACAAAGCTTGAGAAGCTGTACATGACAAAATCCTTGACCAATAGGATTCTTCTGAAGTGACAATTGTACAGTCTGCGCATGAAGGAAGGTACAGCTATTACTGATCATTTGAATGTCTTTAATACTCTCATGGTGCAATTAGAAAGTATAGAAGTAAAATTTGAATCAGAAGATAAAGCTATAACTTTATTGTGCTCATTGCCCGAGTCATGGGATCATTTTGTTACTTCTATAAGTCTAAGTATATCAAAAACCCTTGAATTTGATGATGTTGTTGGAGCTTTGTTGTCCGAAGAGACAAGGAAGAGTTCAAATTCAGAAACCTCTACATCAGAAGCAATAATGGTTAGAGGTCGTTGTTGGGCTCCAAAAATGGCACTCATTACCATACATTTTTCACCTATGCTTCCATTATTTCGCTCACTATTCATCACCTTGTCACTCCATTTTTCCTACTATTCACCATTAATGGGTCTCATTTATATTTTCCAAATATTGTTTATTTTTAAGCATTTTTGAGAGAAATTCTTGATTAAATATTAGAAAATAATATATTTTACTTTATATATGGAAAGTGGGTTGTTTTGGTGACATGTGTAGGTTCCAAGGAAGCTTCCAAGACACCTTTATGTGGCCTTGAAGGATCAAATTCGAATTTCAAAAGATAAGCTTCATGGAGGAGATCATGGAGGATAGGGTTATGTGTCATCATTGGTTGAGAAATATGTGGGTCAAAGGAGAGAATAGTGGGTCTACATTTATGAGGTTGTTATCTTAGTTTTTGTATAAATAGGAGCACCTCCTCCATTCCAAAGAAGAGGACTCTTAGAGCATTGTATCCAATTTATGATGGAATAGAATAAGGCTTCATTTTTCATATATTTCCATTATGTAGATATGAATTTATGTAGTTTTAGATATAAGTTTTCTTAATGTAGTATATGGAATAATTTGTCTTGTTCTTAAGAGAATTGAGCTCACTCTAAAAGGATGAGAGAAACATGTTATTTCATATTAGATCTTATTTCATTTACTTGCTTAGATGTTTGATGTTTGAGGATTTGTTTATGATTGATGAATGAGTTTTAAATTAGAATCTTATCAGCACATGAGAGAACAACCAAGGGTCTAAGTTAGGCTCTCACTCTCTATTTGATTTGCATGATAATTGGAATTCATTCTTTTGCTTTTATGTTTCAAGTATCATATGAGGAGATACCAAGAGTCTAAGTTAGGCTCTCTCTCCATTGATTTATATGGTAATTGAAATTCATTCTTTTCTGTTTATAGTCATTTCATTTCTTATGCTTGTGAATGAATCTTAGTTTAGTTTGGATTAGTACATGAGAGGACAATCAAGAGACTAAGTTAGTCTCTCTCTCTACTTGAATCTAAACAATAATTAAGTTCATTCTCATGTCTTCATTTCAAGTTTTTTTTTAGTTTTATGTAATCAATGATTTCTTTATGATACTGTAGGGAAGGACAACCAGGACCTCCTTAGTTAGGAGCCTCTTCCCTTACATATTGTATTGAATCCTAAATAATTTAGTTAGACATAGAGTTAGTTGCCTACTCCTGCATATA
Source organism: Pinus tabuliformis (assembly GCA_031772625.1). Classification (NCBI taxonomy): domain Eukaryota; kingdom Viridiplantae; phylum Streptophyta; class Pinopsida; order Pinales; family Pinaceae; genus Pinus; species Pinus tabuliformis. The sequence goes on along the minus strand of CM062806.1, from coordinate 171,266,076 downwards.
TATTGCTGGCACCATCACAAGCTTACAAGTTTCCCTGGTTGATAATTTAATGCAGCAATTTAAGCCCAATAAATTGCCCAACAGTCGTTCTGGAGAAAGACACTCCAGTAAGAACACCGACTCACGTTCAAAATCAAAAGGGAAGAAGAGTAAGGTAAAGTGCTGGTTTTGTGGCAAATCGGGACATTTGAAGAAGGACTATTGGAAGGGACAACAAGCATCCAAAGAAGACTCTTCACCAGCGAAGCAAGAAGCAAACACGACAAATACAGGTTCGGCATCCAAGACAGGTATGAGTGATGAAGTGTTATCAGTTGATTTGTCTAGTCATGATCAGCATTGGCTGTCAGATTCTGGTGCATCAAATCACATGTGTATTCATAGGGAATGGTTTAAAACTTATGAACCAATCAATGATGGAGTAGTTTACATGGGAAATGATGTCACATGTAACATTGTGGGAATTGGAACGGTTCAGCTTAAAATGTTTGATGGGACAAATAAAATTTTAACTGATGTACGACATGTACCTGAACTAAGGAAAAATCTCATTGCATTAGGAGTACTAGACACAAATGGATTTAAAACCTTTATTCAAGGTGGAGTAATGCAAATTTATAAAGGAATTTTACTAGTAATGAAAGCAAAGAAGGTTGGAAATCTTTTTCAGTTAGAAGGAAGAACAGAGTCGGATTATGTTTCAATAGTGTCTGAAAATGACAGTAATTCTATTCGTTTATGGCATCAAAGGTTGGGCCATATGAGCGAAAGAGGATTAAAGATTTTATCTGATCGTAAGTTACTTCCTAGTCTAAAGTCTGTTAAGTTAGATTTCTGCAAACATTGTCTGTTTGGGAAACAAAGCAAGCAGAAGTTTCTAACTAGAAAACATACTAGTAAGGGAATCCTTGATTATATCCATTCTGATGTTTGGGGTCCGTCTCCTATAACCTCATATGGAGGTTCGTCATATTTTGTATCTTTTGTTGATGATTTCTCTAGAAAAGTGTGGGTCTACATGTTAAAGAAGAAGTTTGATGTGTTTACAGTTTTCAAACAGTTTAGAGCATTAGTTGAAAACATCACTGGAAGAACCATTAAATGTTTAAGAACTGATAATGGTGGTGAGTTTACTTCAAAGGAATTTGATAATTATTGCAAGGAAGCTGGGATCGAAAGACATAAAACCACCGTGTATACTCCTCAGCAAAATGGAGTTGCTGAACGCATGAACAGGACTCTGTTAGTAAGAGCAAGAAGTATGCTGAGTAACGCCAATTTGTAGAAGGAATTGTGGACAGAAGCGGTTGCTACAACTTGCTATTTGATAAATCGATCACCATCAATTGCAATAGGATGTAAAATTCCTCAAGAGGTATGGAAAGATCCTTGTGATTATTCTAAACTGAAAGTTTTTGGTTGTGATGCATATGCTCTAGTTCCAAAACATCAACGTTCTAAATTAGATCCTAAATCAAAAAGATATATCTTTGTTGGATATGGTGATGGGACTAAGCGATACAGATTGTGGGATCCTACTACTCACAAGGATCATTAATAGAGATGTTAAATTTAATGAATCCTCACTTGAAAGTTTAGATGTAGATGATAAAGTGAAACAGGATAATGTATCTAAGCTTCAACACATTCAATTTGAAACCAGTCCAAATATTGATGATGATCAAGATGAACACGGTTCAGATGTAAGTCATGAACAACTTTCAGATGCAGGTCATGAAAAAGTTTCAGATGTAGATCATGAACATGATTCAGATGCTGATCATGAAGAAGTTCCTACAGATAATAATCAACAAATTGTGGAAGTACCAGAAACATCTTTAAGGAGGTCCACGAGAATTAAATGTCCTCCTAGAAGGTATGATGATTATGTTACTTTAGTTGCTTTAACCGCTAACGATGATGAACCTTTGTGTTATCAAGAAGCTTTAGAAGGTTCTAAAAGTGAAAAGTGGAAAGAAGCTATGAAGGACGAGATGATGGCATTACACAAGAATGACACGTGGGATCTGGTAAAACTTCCTAAAGACAGAAAAACTGTGGGATGTAAATGGGTGTACAAATTGAAAAGGGGTGTTGATGGTTCAAAGGACAAGTACAAAGCAACGCTGGTTACGAAAGGTTTTTCTCAGAAAGCAGGCATAGATTTTCATGAGATATTTTCACTAGTTGTAAAAATTGTTTCAATTCGAATTGTATTAGCCTTAGTTGCTTTGCTTGATTTAGAATTACAACAACTAGATGTTAAAACAGCAGTTTTACATGGAGATTTATATGAGGAGATTTACATGGAACAAGCGGAAGGGTGTGTTCAAGATCGCAACAAGAAATTTGTCTGCAGGCTCAAGAAATCATTGTATGGTCTGAAGCAATCGCCTCGACAATGGTACGAGAAGTTTGATTCTTTCATGTTCAATCAAAATTATATAAGAAGTGAATATGATCATTGTGTTTACTTTAAGAAATTAAGTAATGGCATGTTCATTATCTTAGTGTTATATGTTGACGATATGCTTTTAGCAAGCAAAAGAATAACAGAGATCAACAGTTCAAAGGCTCAGATGGCTAGGACATTTGATATGAAAGATCTAGGAGTAGCAAGAAAAATTTTCGGCATGGAGATTTTCAGAGACAGAAGCAATGGTAAGCTGTGGCTATCACAACAGAAGTATATTGAGAAAATACTCTTGAGGTTTGGTATGAACAATGTGAAGCTTGTTTCAGTCCCTTTAGCTTCCCATTTTAAGCTTTCTTCAAGTTTATGTCCTAGTACAAATGAAGAAAAGGAATATATGTCTCGAATTCCATATGCCAATGTAGTAGGTTGTTTAATGTATGCGATGGTTTGTACTCGACCAGATATTTCACATGCGGTTGGGGTTGTTAGCAGGTATATGGAAAATCTAGGAAAAGAACACTTGTCAGCAGTGAAATGGGTGCTTCGGTATTTGAGAGGCACAAGTGATTACTGTATCACTTATAACAGAAGTAGTGAAAATGTTTGCGGTTATGTTGATTCCGATTTTGCAGGTGATTTGGATAAGAGAAGGTCAACTTCAGGATATGTCTTTACTCTTGCAGGTGGAGCTATTAGATGGGTGTCAAAGCTACATAATATTGTTGCTTTATCCACTACTGAAGCAGAATACATAGCTGCTCCACATGCTTGCAAAGAAGCGGTTTTGTTGAAAGGTTTGATTGGTGAGTTTGGTAGGTTACAGGGCAACATCAAGTTATTTTGTGATAGTCAAAGTGCAATTCATTTCGCTAAGAATCCGATCTATCATAGTAAATCAAAGCATATACCTATCAAGTACCATTTTGTAAGACAGGTTATTACTGAAAGGGGTGTTTCTCTTGAAAAGGTGCATACGAAGGAAAACTGTGCAGACATGTTCACGAAACCAGTTTTGTTAGAGAAACTGCGTTGGTGTCTGGCTTCTCTTGGCTTGCAGAAAAGATAAAAATAATAAATGAACAAGGCATCAGGCTAATTGTTGTCAAGGTGGAGATTGTTGAGATTTTCTGTTTTATTAAATTTAGGAAAAATCTCATGTATGTGACAACAATAGGATTAGTTGCTATATTAGCTCCAGTTTTTTTTGAGGAGGAGTTAATGCATCCTATATTTGTTGTGAGGGAATTTATGATTCAGTTTTATGCTCCAGCTATATAGAAATGTAATCCCGTAGAGGATTGAGAGAGTGTGTAGAAAAAGTAGAGAAAATAGGGAGAGCTGAGAGTATGTGTGAAGAATTAGATTTGTTGTAATCTCCTTTGAATAATAAGGTTGCCGATGCCTCTGTTCTGGTGGACGTAGCCCAAATTGGTTGGGTGAACCACGTTAAATCAATGTGTTATAGTTTTGTGTTTTTTAATGTGCTGTGTATGTTGTTGTTTAGTTTAATTTCCGCTACACATTGTTAAGTCTAATATATAATGGTTAAATTTTCAAATGTATGAAAAAAATAAATTCACCAAAACTGTAGTTAATTTTCATACGCCATAAAGTTAGTGCTCTATTTCCATGTTATTTTCCGTTTATGTGTGGTATGGACTCACTCTAATAATGGCTTTATGTACTAATAACTCACACCTACCTATATATATATATATATACACGTCTCTTTTGAAAATTGATGCATTACATATATAATCTCAAAAATATTATTTTATATGTCGAATTGAAGGAGTCCACCTAAAATTTAAGTATCTCTGAATACCATCTCAATATATTGGCCCCTGACATTATATATTAATTGTTTCCATGTATTTATGACTTGTAATAATATTATGATATATCATATTCATTAAATTGAGATTTTAATGTTTGGAAAAAGAAATCATATAAATAATGATTTTATGATTCTATGATATGGTAAGTTTATGAGGGATTATTCACGTAAACAGGCTTAGTTAATTTGAGTATTAGCTTTAGAATGGAAGTCTATAAATTAAATATATGGTCACATCATCTTCACTTTAATATTAAAATTATTAATTATTTTTTTGTCATTTTTTTTGGGTTTTATTTAGGTTAATTTTTTTTCAAATTGCAAGTCATTTTTCTATATTAGGATTATTATTATTAAGACTAGACTTTTTTTAATTGTTGAAGTGATAGGTTGATGTTGTAAGTAATCAATGTAAAAAATAGATGTTATATGAGGCATCATTAGCACCAAAAGCTTTAATAATGAAAAATGATTTTTGGTGATTTGTAAGCTATTGTGGAAATTCCATTGGTATCCTCCATTACTACAAATCTTATAAGTGTTTGCAAAGTTTTTTTTATCTGATGTTTTACTTAAGATTAAAATTTAATATTACTATCTTAGTAAAAAAATAATAAGTTATGACTAGAATAAAATAAGCTAAAAAAATATCACACTAACTACACAATAATCATAAGATGTACCTTAGAAAACTCATATAGGAAACCCATTCAAAAGATGATGACTATGCTTTTCTCTTTTGTTCTCAAAGGGGTGGAGGAAGGGGGAGGAGGGGTGGAGGGGGACGAGGAGTGATCTGGAATTTATCCAGGACAAAGAATTAAAGGTATTACAGACTCATGTGCATGGATGTGCCTATGTTACTTTATGCAACGGATCGATAAGATTGCGAAATACATAAACACTAAAGCAGTTAGAGAAAACACAACAGGAAAACATGCAAATACAACAAGTTTAATAAGGAGTTCACCCAATGCTCCTGGGCTACGTCTCCTCGTCCAGCCTTCAGTGGTGGCCTCTCTATTATGTTTTCAAAGCAGATTTTTTACAACAATGAGCTCAATTTGAGTCTCACTCAACAGATATAAATCAGTAGGACTGGACTTGAATCCCCCAAGTCTTTGGAGTCCATAGACTCTCCTTACTAAAACTCGACCTCTGTTGGCCACAGTAGTATGAGCCCAATTTGAGACTCATACATGACAGGCCTATGTCGAGGAGTTTCGCTTGAACCTCTCAAGCCTTCTCTGGAGTACACAGACTCTCTGACTCTGGCTCTGTCTCGATGCTTCCTTTGCTCTGCAGGTCAGCTCGACTTACTTTATCTATTCTCTGCTCTTAGCTTTCTTGCTCGCTTTTCTCACCGCTCACCTTGTCTCTGTCAGTTCATGGCTTTAAAGCCAATATGCTTTCTGACTATTCGTTTTCACTTCCTGGCGTTCTGGTTCTTCTGCCTCTGTCCATTTGAATTCCCTTGTTCTCTGTCATCATCACTGTGTAACACTTCACAGGGATGTGGCCACCTGTTTCATAATGAAATGAGTGTCAGTTCTCTTGGAAATGTTTGAACGGTCGTTATTTCCGTTTAACTCCCAAATTGTCCGCGAACATGATTCTTCTGCCAACTCATTGTTCATGCCAGACTTCAAAATTTATACAACTCGGCCTGTTTACCCCATTGAATCCGGTCATCCATCGGATCGCATGTCCATCGTCGATCTGGAGCCTCCAGATCCTATGGTCTCTGTCCATATCGGGCGGGTAAGTTGCATGACGTTTACCTGTTGGATGTGAGCGGTTTTCTCTCTCTTCCGGCGGACGCATGGAACCCAGTGTGTGGCATCGGGCGGGACTTGGTTGAAATTGCTTACCACTCAAAGCCCTTCAAATATCCTGCCAGTTTTTGTGTGGGACCCACCTCTGACGGAATCGGCGAATTCTGTACGGTTTTTCCTTTTCGGGTCCAGGTCGCTCAAGTATTTTTCTTCTCTGAGGGGTTTGCCCGACATATCAGAAACCTCCCTTGTTTCTCAAAAAGACCTCTCATTTTGATGTTTCATGGCAGTGCGTGTTACCATGGGCCAACGGTCTGCGCGCTTGGCCAAGGGTCCTCGTTGCTCCACGCTGCTCACAAAATTGCAACTATTCCGAGGGTATTTTTGATAAGCTCGACCCTTGTAAGTCTTTGAAACATTGGCATGAATTTTATAGAGTTATAAAAACTTAGAGAGTGTTTTAGGATCCAATTTGAATCAGGGAGACCTAGGCTTTAGGAGTTTTCAAAAGAGAAAAACTCGAGTATACTCACATTTGCAACACCTGCAGACAAGTGAGCTCTCACTTGAGGTATATGATGGGATTGCAAAACTTGTGTAGGTTATGAAAAGAATTAGTAATATGGAAGGGTAAATTGGCTTACAGAGATTTGATTCATCTTGTTGCAAAGGTCGTGCAACATAGATATTCCCATGAATTAATCGTGCATAAATTAGACCTTACCATTATGGAAAATTATAGTTAGAAATTTCATATATGTTAAGATCTATGGGAATCCTATAATGGATCACATCCTCCAAAATCCTCTAAAACAATATGCATAAAATAAATTTAATAGGAAACTTTAAAATATGGATTCATATACATTAAACTAATCATACACAACATTCAATAGAGCCACAGTGACAAGAACTCAGACCAAACTTAAGTTCTACTCATAATAATCATCATTAAGATCAACACTACACATGGAACACACATATAAAGCCCAAAACTCAAGTTGAACATTTATATTCATATTTATCCACAACAGGGAATTAATTATAATACATAAGCTCAAAGAAAAACTTAGACAATTCTCAATTAATAGTTTTGTGAAACACCATAAGATTCATATCCATACAAGATTTAATACAAAACATTAGCTCATAATTCTTCATAGTATTCCTCAATGGACTCAGGATATCAAAAATAGGATAGAAAGAGTAACCAAACACACACAACAGATCAAAATTTCCACCAAGGCACTAAACTTAAAGTTGAAGATAGAGTTCGAAGCCTTGATTTATAATGATTAAACTTTTTGTCATCGAGGTTTCTTAGATATGTCATTAGGAATCTTTTTCCAACTCACCCACTATGTTTTTTTTCACATTCCCTCCTCAACTATCCACTGCTCCATTCTAGGCTGAATTTTCCACCTCATCCCATCTCTACCTACCCTGAAGTGTTAACAGATAATATATCGACTAAAGTATAAAATGGTTATGATGCTTTCTCCCATAAAGCATATGCATAATATATTGAGAAAAGGTCTATCGAACCTCCACATGCTCTTATGCTTGTGGTGTCTCCTCCCTCCTGCGCAGTGTTCAAGCTCTTTGGAAAAAAAATAAAAAATTTCCGCCATGCCCCTTCTTTCTAAAAATTCCTCCTTTATGCTCCTACGGCCCAATAGTCCCCCAACATTACTCATGCATCTTCCCCAAGCCACTCGACCATTGTTCGATGGAAAAAGAAGGGAAGACTTTTGCAATTTTTCCCTTGAATTATTCAAAGGACATTTTGGCTTGGGAAACCTTCGTTTCAAGCTTGGTAACCACAACTATAATATTGCCATCTTGTCCAATAGTATTGGAGGGTTTTGGAGAAATAGGTCACACCCAAATATTATATCTTGTGCCAAATTTTTGGGCAAAAACTATGTTATCAATAACCTATATGGCCTCTCATTGTAGTTATTTTATGTGTTGCATCAATTGTTATTTTTCTACCTTATATTGATTAATCTATTGGCTCAAGGTGATACTTTTTGACATAGTGATGTGGTGTTATGGCATGATAAGTGAGAACAGGCCACCTAGTATGGTTGCATTCTATTTATCAGCATGGAAGATCTTGAGGTTCCTTATTTGGTGTTGTTTTGTAGATGTTTCCATAACTCAACCCTTGATTCATACAAATGAGTGTATTATTTTTCTATATAGCAAGCAATGAGACTTTGTTACTTGTTACTCCTTTTCTCTTCTCTTGAGATCCTTTGGTGGGGTAGCAGGTTGAAGTAGCTATAACTATTCCATTTATCTTATTTTCTCTAACTGTTGTAGTGTTTGGTCTTGTTGTTCTTTTTATTTTTTGTCGCCTATTTGATAACAGTGACAAGGAATAAAATCCCTTGATAAATTACTTATTTCATCTATGTAGCTAATCTTTCAATGTTGTCCTCCGACAGACTAGGTTCTATTGGCTTGGAAGCCTTTATTTGTTTTTTGAGCCCCTGCCTATTGGCATGTTAGGGGTCATTTTTCCTTTTATATCACAATGTTTTCTTGACCTGAATCTCATGGTGGCATGTATAATGGGGGTTTCTCCATTTATTTGGGCGGGGATTCTAGTTGAGTCTCCCCCTGCTCTATAGTCTACCCACCTAGCTAGCCATTAATTTGAGTAATGTTGAGCTCAATTTCCATCTCAAAATAAGCATTTTCAACCTATATATACGGGTTTGACGTTATTGTGGGTAGTACCGATGTCTCCGACACTCTCCACTGAGGTGGCTAGTCATTAATGACTTTCGAAACATAGCCCTCATCAATTTTATATCTGCATTGTAGGCAATTACTGGTAGTGTCTTCTTTAGCCTAGACTTACATAAAGTGGGGAGTGACATGGAAGCACACCACTAAGCCATATGCTTTATTAATGGTATACCATAAAGCTCGAAATCTTGGTCTAATGAATCCAAGCTTGACGAAGTTGGGAAAAATTGTACCTTTGGACAACGACCACATGGTTAGAGAAATAAGGATCAAGAATGGAAGTCCTCATTTTTATCTTATGTGTCTAAGTAGTTCTACAAAAAATTATTTAATGGAAAAGTCAACCACTTCATCTGGAAGCCTTCTATACATTTCGTAGTCGTGGTGACCACCCCTACTAGACACTGATCCTTGTGGCACTTTCACAATAGCTTACAAGCCATGAATTTTGTGGAAAAACACACATCATCTTTCTCAAAGCTTGTAATCTCTAGACCACAATTCCCACTGCCAAATATGATCCTTTTTTCTACCTACTTAGTCACAACCTTTCCTTTACTTTTGTTAAAAAAAAGGCTCTAGTTCCTCTCCATCTATTGGAAGTCATATAATTCTTGTAATTAACTAAGTATTGATTTATATGGGCTCATCAAGCCATAGAAACCCTCCATGCACACAACTTAGTAGAAATTTGATGAAAGTGTTTACCTCATTTCTTTGCTCGAAATGAGGAATGTCTAGAAGATTGAGAACTCTAGACTTGTCCAATCCCACAACCCATTGTTATAAATAAGCTCTTGACACTTGAAAAATATGTGATATTGAAATCCAATCAAAGAAATATTGTTAAATTACATGCCTGGTGCACATTCCCAATGACATTAACTACCAAGTGATCATTCCCACACTCCACCATCACTCTATTGATATTCACATGCATTAAATATTTGGGTGGGAATGTTGTTTGTGGTTTGGGCCAAGGTGGAATTCATGTCAATAATCTGTGATGATATTATCGCTGATTTGGTTAATAATTTTCTTTAATTTAGTTAATAACTTTTGCATCATCCAGTTACGTGGTGTCCACTCCAAGTGGGGAGCACATGATCCTACCAGTGCCAGGCTATGGACTTCTCCATTTTCTAGTACTGTATCTATCGCCAGTTGTATTCCACTTCCTAAAATTTTACCGATATTATGCACTCCCTCAATAATGGATCTCTTACTCTGAAGTGATCTAGTCCTCAATGTGCAATCTTTTATTGCGAGAAGAAGGACTATCTTTGCCAATTTTTTCACCTTGATTCCTTGTGTTTTCTTCTATGTAACATCTACTTGGAACCATATATAGTTTTAAATAAAATATCATTTTTTTCACTATCCTTTGGTCATAAAGTAGTTGTATTTGTATAATTTTAGGCTACTCCCATTTACAAGTCCATTAAGGGGCTCACCATTTAACTTTTACAATTGCGTTGTCCCTATTACTGTGGCAGAAAAAAACGTAAGGTCCCAACTAGTGCATCTGAAACTTCCTATGGTGCTTCAAAAACTTACTATTATACATTGCCACTAGGTCACTAGCTTGGAACTATTTCCATACAATATGGCGATCATGGCAGAGCTTCTCTCTAGATTTTTATACACCCCACTCAAATCCTGCTATAAAGCGATCCTCATCTAGCCACAATAACTCATCCAATTTGTTCTCAAATATGACAAAATATGTTAACAATGTAACTGCAACAACACCCAAAATTGGTACTATAAATTCCATTAACATAACTACTTCTGGTCCATAGACTAATCAAAAGGGTGTTTTCCCAGTAAGTTTGATTGATGTGGTCCGATATGGCCATAAAACAATAAGATCTATCAAGTCCCAATCATCTTGATTTGCATTGTAAATTTTAGTCAGCTCAATCTCTAATATTTTATGAGAGGCCTCCATAGTGCCATTTGCTTGCAGGTGATACGATGTACTCTTCTGATGATAGATTTGAAACTCCTTCATTAAATCCTTAATGATTTGATTCAAAAAATGGGTTCCTTGATCACTCATCAATATCTTCAGGCATGTAAAATACATAACAAAATTCTCAAATAAAAACTTAGTAGTAGTCTTTACACTAGAATCCTTGACCAATGTTTCTTTGGCCCACCTAGTTAAGTACTCTATCATGTTTATGATTTACCGTTCTCCTCTCCTTCTTGTTGGTGGATTAATTGGCCCTATGGAATCAACATCCGACTTTCCAAATGGCTACAAGGTAATCTACATGTTGAGTGACATCTTGTCTTGCCATAAAGGTCAACCTACTCTTTGACATGCATCACAACCACGACAAAATTCATTCGCATCTCAGTGAATAGTTAACCACCATAAGTGGGAACACAAAAAATTATGTGTGGTTGTAGTTCTTGCATAATTTCCTCCAGTTAAACATTTGTGTGCTTTTCCTAGTATGGCAGACCTCTAATGTTCTAGCACATATCTCTAGAGTATGCCATCTGCCCCTAATTCATATAAACAACCAACAATGAGCTAATAATCTGCAACTTTTACCACTAATTGTTTCTTCTATGCCACTATGTATTCCTGTGGTGCCATTATGGTGGAGAGAAATTGTTTGATCTTAGCAAAGTGATCATCTACCATATCCACGTGAAACAACTATGTTTCTTGTAAGCTATCATTAACATTCTCTAATTACTTTCCTAAATTTATGTGTCACAAATGATGTAGTCCAACATTCAGCCTACCAGACTTAACAATAATCTCAAAATCATATTCTTGGAATAGCAAGGACCATATACATATCCTCCCCCCAAACACTTGTTTGTTGATGAGGTACCTAAGCAAAAAATATTTAGTTTATAGGTTAAAGTGATATCCAAGAGGCAACGTTTAAAATTTTGAAGTGCATACACCATTCCCAAACCCTCACACCCTGTAGTAGTGTAATTATGTTATGTTGTGGATACATTTCAAATGGTGAATGCAATTGGATGGTCTACTTCTACCTCCCCTGACAATCCCAATACAATGCCTAAATGCTATTTATGAGGCATGAACATGGACACAAAACTCTCTGTTCTAATTTGGGAACTCTAAGATTACCATTGATACCGATTTTTATTTTACTGCATCTAGATCCTGTTGGCACTCCCCAGTCTAGTTGAATTTGACATCCTTCTTCAATAACCTTTCTAATGGTGTAGTAATCTAGGTATAACCCCACATGAACTTATTATAATACCCTGTGTGGCCTAGGGTCACACACTGTTGTTGTACCGATGTTGGAGGGGGTAAGTTTACTATCACTGCAATGTTCACAAGGCTTTCGGGAAGCCCTTGCTTACAAATGACATGTCGAAGTAGGACCCCCATTGGTTAATAGAAAATACACTTCTTTAGATTAAGTGAAATCTACATATGTCTACATCGATCCAACATTAGTTCAAGGACGTTGACATGCTTCTACAAAAGGATAAACATAGTCAAATCATCGAGGTACACTTCAAAAAAATTATGGATGGATTCCTTGAATGTTGCCACTATCACATGAAAGAATACACATGCACATTCTTTATTCCAAATGACATAAAAATATATTAAAATGAGATCCATTATGGTGCGAACATGGTCTTATGTCAATCCTCCTATGGCATAGGCTTCTTGTCCTATGAAATTCTCTCCAAGACCTCATATGTAAATGAAGTGGGGGATAGATGATGTACACAGGTGTCATTCAACTTTCGTAGGTCAACACATAAATGAATTTCACCTATGTTTTTTAGCTTTACAACCATGGTGCTAATCCCTTCTGAATCTTTGAGAGGTTCAATAATACCTTATTTCGACATCCTGTCGAGTTCCTCCCTCACATTCTACTTATATATTAGATTAAGGTGATAGGGTCTCTAACATACTGGTCTTATGCTTGACTTTAAATTTATCTTCATCACTCCTAGATCACCCAAAATTCCCTTCATCTCCACCAAAGTGTTGGGGAACAAATATTGATACTCGTGCAATAGGTCAGAAATCATATCCACAATGGCTTCATCCTAATACTCCCTGATTATTGTGAACTTAAGGTTATCTTTAGTGTTGATATTTACTTTGCATGTTTTGATAGGATTAACGTAATTCGACATAATGGAATCTAAGTATAGTCCATCCACTTTTGTTTCTTCTTCGGACTCCAAAATATTGATATCTCAAGGATTCTCATCATCGCCAACACCCTCTTCCACTCCATAGCACTATGCCAACTCTTTGATAATTTGGAAGTTTTGATGGAATGCACAAAGCATAACCTCTCTTACTACAAGCCCTACTTATGGAATGAAATTTTTTTCTTTGATATAGGACAAATCCTCATCTACGAGTTGATCTCCAAATTCAAATTGAAAATTTAAGACAAAAATTTTGCAATCTCCATCAATATTATTATTCCCCATCACAACTCCAAGTTTGTATACCCATTTTTAGGTATTACATATAGCGTGTGTATAAACTGGTGCACCGACTCCACCTCTAAAATACCCTCATATTGCCATACTACAATGCACTTATCCAAGTGAATGGTGGGGTACTCTTTTCTTGTGTAATGCTCTACATATTCCCCAGCATCCAACCTAAACATGATTTGTAATAGGTGCACATATTATGAATATGTCTCAATGTGTGCCTTATGCATCACCCACAAACACACAAGAGTAGCCTTCAAAGAAATGTTGAGTGTTGGAAGCCTTCATTTGTCTAGCACCTATAATTCAAATTCCTTCAAAAAAGTCACTACATCTATCAACCCATCAAATTGAGGAGGTTTCCTTACCTTTGTACCAATCCACCCCACCTACCTTGTAACTCGAATACACCTTTAGGTGGAAACATCGTGGAGGCATTTCTATAAATTCTCCAACACCTCATTCAAGTTCAATGAAAATGATTTGATTCTTCTCCTTTTCAATTCACCATTAACATTTGGGTTGACATAGTCATTGCACAAAGTTGTAATGTTATGGATATTATCGACGTTGACTATGTTGAGGTCCTCTCTCGCCAGTTCAACATAGCAGCCCCCTATTCAAGGTCTAATAGTGCAATGACCCATAGGTCTCTTGTTTCAAAAATAATTTTGTTTTCTTCAAATTGATAATAGCCTAGTTATCAAATTCCTAATCAATGCCAAGCAAGGATATGTAAGGGTTTATATCATCAACAATTTCAATAACCTCAAATTCCACCATGGTATTCACCCTATCAATCTTCACCTTTACATTTACCAACCTTCCAATTGGGAATATCCAATATTGAGTGGCCAAGAAGAATTGGATAGGTGATGGTACTATCTTAGGCTTTCCCATCAATTCCTAGGTATTATTTGGTAAGATGTTAACATCAAAACCCAAATCCAAAATAGGATTATCCATGTAATAGTCAATTATCTGAGTTTTGAATCTAAATTCTACATTGGTGTGCCTTCAATGTAGCACTTTTTTCACTTTATTTGGATGGGTATACATGGGATTAGTTCCCTCATCTTTTTCACTCTGCTCATCTGTTTCTTGTGTGCAATGGTTGATCATCCTACACAGTCTCTCCATTTCCTATTCATTTCTCATCAAGTTCAAACAACTTAAGAAATTTTGTATTGGACTTACCTCCCCTTATCTAAACTCTAATGGAGGTTTATCAAAATTTAGTGGCATGACATGCACAAGTAACCCTTGTAGCTATGTCATCGAGCTTGACTCTTTGCATTTGATAGATAAAAAAATCCCTTCACACTTCTTGGTATATCTACCTCTCCCTAGCAGCATCAAACCTTTGATGGAATTTGGAAACTTTCTACAACAACTAATGAGGCTACTCTAGGGGTTTCATCACATCCATTCCTATCATGGCCCCGTCTTTATTCAATACACACACTCGAGAATGATCTTGCCATGGCCTAGAAGCAGCCACTTTACATTTGGCCCTCTCTTCTCTTGGCCCTTATCCACTAGTAAGGGGAAATCCTCCATTGCATGGTTTAGTGTTTTTAAATGTGTACACGTAGTGTAGGAATTTTGGTAGTCTCTCACTAGATTCCTTGGATGACCACAATTAAAATATAATATCGGTCCTCTTCCTTGCTGTCTCATGGGAATACCATATCCTTATCTTGAATTTCCCTATCCTTGTGTTGATGTAGGATAATATTGTCTATAATACTATTGTGTGGCCCCCTCGCCCCCTTCTATCTCCCGAACATTATAGGTGTATGAGGTTTGATCATGCATTAACTCTAATGCTAAAAAAGAGTGTATATGATGCCCAACTAGTTTATAAAGGTCGTAAAAAGAGATCTCGTATGACTCCAATATTTCTGCAACATGGGGTAGTTCATGAGTGAGTGTCCCTAAATTCTGCAAATCTCACAACAAAGGATTCTACCATGGACCAACAAATTCGATACCTTAGTAGTAACATATTCTATTACTATCATACATTTGTTATGGAAGTGTCCCTCCCTCCTACAAATTGTACACGATACTTTCTCATGCTTCTCCTTATCCTTGGTGAGGTATTGCAACTATAATGTCAAGGAAGCTAACTGTGACTGCACTTGGGCCATTACAACACTATTCTCTCCATTTTTCGGGGTATCTTCTAGCTGCACCGAAACATCTAGTGCCTCTAGTTGTGGAGTCACTTTTTGTTATATTATGGGAATACAAATACATGGTAGCAACATTGCAATAAAACACTCCTGATGTTGTGCATTTTGGATCTAAAAATTCAACCTATCCATTAAACATTTGAATCTCTAGTCATAGTCCCACAATGATTTAGTATTACCTTGTTTTATTTCTTTGATTTATGTTATGCATTATGACTCAAACTTAGGTTTCTGTAATTCCTTCAACAATGCTTGTTTGATCTTTGCTAAAGTGTGAGGATGTCTTTGTAGAAATAACTTGAAATTTGCAGCTGCTAATGAATTCATATTGAAAAAAATAGACACAAATTTCTTCCACTCAACCCATGGAAGAGAAAACATACAATAAAAACACATGCAATCATTCAATCACAATGAAAACAATATTTTTACTAGGGAACCCAACCTAGGAAAACCCCTCCTATGTTTATATTATATCAGATGAGAATATTGATCTATTACAATGATAAATTCAATCCTTGAAGCTCAACCTACAATGCAATATTGATCTCCGCCTCCTAAGACTGCTCTAGAAAGCACTATGCCTCCACTTGCATTCCTGCACTTGCATTCCTGCTATAAACGTCTCTTCCTACATTTACCCACTTTCACTAGTTTTTGTGGGGTAAACATGAGGTGAGGGTCACTATGATAAGACTCACTATCCTGAATGAAATTCAAGAAATGGCATCGACAACTTAAGACCTTACTGACTTCCCTTAGGTGCTACAAGACCTACATGAGCAACCGAAACCCTCCAGGTTCGAACCCCTAAGATAACTCTCTTTTCCACCTATGCTTAGTTCTTTGCCAGCGACCCCTCTAAGCCACTTTTTCAAGTCTAGGACTTAGGCCTCTTCCCAGAACACAGTGAAACTTCCAAAAATGACGAATAACATAGAAACAAAGATTCTAAGAAAAAAATGATCTAGGACTTGACCTAACCACTCCCAACTAGGACTGACATTTCTTCAAACACATGGTAAGCATGCAACCTATAGCTCATGAATGCATATTTGAACATAAGGAATGAAACTTATCTGAGGTTTAACAAAAATGATCAATGCCTTGTGATGAGCCTAGGTATTTCAAGAAGAATACTGCAACTCCCAGGGCTACCAGCCTTACTTATCAACCCAGGGTTCATACAAACTTGGAGGTGACAGTGCTATATGCAAAAGTAAAAGTGAAGGTCCTGCCTATTGTCACTGCTCATCTGGAAAGAGACCCTAGGGTTTCCAAGCCAGACTTCAATAGGCTCAGAAGAAGCTTAATTCTTTGATGGAAGAAGAGAAAATCTATTCTAAGAGAGAGCTACTCTACTGCAGTAATGAAGAAAACAACATGTAATTCTAAACGACACCATAACCTAACTAACCATATAAACAACTATGCTAAATAGAATTTCTAAATCAACACTAACCTAATGCTTCTACCTAAGTTGCAGAGGTAAAGAGCATTAAGCTATATTAAGGTGTAAGCAAAGGAACTAAACTAAATCTATTTTCAAGCGGAAGAGCAGTCAGAGATTGAAATTGGTGAAAGGAGGACTTAAGGGCACAATAGTGCATACAGACCATTGGATCGATCAACAAACATAAGATGGATGATAGAGATCTTATCGCCGGGGCTTAAGTGAATAGATGGATGAACAGGGTTAATGAACAGGATGAACGACAAAGATCTTATCGCGGGTAATTTAGTGAATAGGTGAATGAATAGGGTAATGAAGCAGATGAATGACGAAGATATTATCACGAAGAATTAAGTGAATGGATGGATGAACAAGGTAACGAAGCAGATGATCGGTGGAGATCTTATCGTGAGGAATTAAGTGAATGGATGGGCAGACATGATTAATCGGAGGATGGACGACGGAGATCGTATCGCGGGAATATAACGTGCAGAAATGATGGAGCGGGTTTCGAAAGCAGTAAGAAATTTCTAGCACACCCTCAAAGCTGTAAGCTGTATTTTTGAATTTTACGTGATTAGCCTAACTGAGTGACATGTAGCACAAGAAAACAAATTTTTCGCGTGCTCTCGGGCGGATAACGGTTGTGCAAGAATTCGCAATAGTTGTTGGATCAGGCTAGACAGATCAATGGTGGAGATCGGCCAAACTAGTTGGCGATCGGGTGATGCGATAACTGTCAAGTCAAGTGAGGCAGATCGATGGTGGGGGTTTAAAGCGCATAAAGTAGGTGGAAGACTTCATGCGAGGGGGCAGTTGGATAAACTAACGAATTATACGGTGATGGGGCAAGTTTGTTGTGGATCGTACGGTAAGGGGATTACGCATGAAGAACATGCTGAAGGAGGTTTCAATGAAAATCACAGAAAAACCAGTGAGGGTGAACAAGTAACTGCATCAAAAAACAAACTCCATAGCTCATGTGAGAACCAAAAACCTGTGTTTTTGGGGTTTTTGAATGGTCTCTTCCTAAAGTCATGGTCCCAGAGGGAGGAGATGAGGTTGAGACACCTGCGGACAACCTTATGGTGATCTTTTTATCCTAGCTAACCTACTAATTGAAAGAAGGTACAAATGGAGGTAAACTAAAGCACAACTGTTCTACTCTACACTACTGTAAGCAGAATGCAACTACTTAATAAAATCAACATAAGAACCATAAGTCATCTACGCTATACTGGTGTAATTAAAATGCAACTACTTAAGCAAATGAATAGAAAACTAGGAAGCTATGCTATACTGCTGTAATGGAAATGCAGCTACTTAAGCAAATGAACAGAAAACTAGGAAGCTACTTAAGCAAATGAATAGAACCAGAAATCTATTTAAGCAAATGAACAGAACCAAGAAGCTACTTAAGAAAATGAATAGAACCAGGAATCTATGCTAGAATACATGTACAATAAAGAGGAGCTTTGGCTGCTCTAGTTGGGCCCTAACCCAAGAGCTTCAGCCCTCTGAGTTAACTCAGTGATGGCTCAAAACAGAACTCATCTTTATTATAAAAACCATGGATTAGATAACAAACTGTCACAAGTCTTGCAGCTCATAAATAAAGTAGAGATTTTCCATAAAAATCTGAATCCTACTGAGGTCCTAAACCTCTCTACTTATACATCTAAAGTCTCCAACGACTTCCTTCCCATTAGGGAGGCTTGGCTCCCCACTCAAGATAAACTGGTTTTTGTCACTTTCACTTGCTCGACTGCCTTTTAGTCCTCATGATTTGGCTGTTTGCACTTCGAGCTGATGGAGGAATATTTGAATGGAGAGGTAGTAAATGAGGAGGATTTACCTCCTATAATTCCTCTCCCTTGTCCCATTCGGGTTTTGAACAAGGCATTTGCCACAGTTGCTTGCTTTTATCCTTTATTCCTGCATTACATGCACATTAGACCACAAAGAAAAATATCCAACTCTAACTCATCTCATAAACAAAATATAATCAAAAGTATGAAATAAGTTGTGAGAATAGTTGGTTTGACTAATCTAGGAGGTGAATTAAGACCAATTAAGGCCCATATAATTACCCAATGATGGCATTCATCATCACCCATCTACTGAAAGTGTTGCTCATCCTCTGAGCAACTTATTCAATCTCCATTTCCTTCATAGATCTGGTAGCCTCTCTGACATCCCATGCTTCTGCTGTGGTCTCTTCTTCTTGTTTATAGAAGCATACTTTCCTTTCTACTTCTTCCCACTGCCTTTTATCCTCTTCTTCTTTTCTCCCTTCTAGCATCCATAGGAGTAGTGGTGGATTGAGTTTTAGGCCTATCCAATTGACCTTCAACCTTTGCATTGATTGCTTATACATAGGTTTCCTATTGAGTGCCTCTCTCAACCTTTGAGGGAAGTGATATTCTCTATTCTTCAAGCCGTGTGGTAGTTTTTTCCATCTCCTTTAGCAGGTATGTATATTATCATCTCTTAGCAGCCTAAACATATCCTCAAAATGTGAAATTTCTTGCTCTTGGGCAGCAAGATATCTAGGTGCTAGCTGAGGATCATTTGCAATTCGATTATGGGTGCTGATTAGGGCCATGGGATTTGATTGTTCAGCTCTGATGAAAAGAGGTTCATTTTTCTCTCTGGCCAATATTCCTTTCATCTTTGTAGCCCTTTACTTCTCATGGTTCATCAATGATGCCAAATGCATTAATTGTAGATCTCCTAGCTCTGCATTAGTATCCCAAATATTCATGTCTGTGAGGGACATGTTGTGCAAGTAAAACTCAGCCATTTTGGCCCTATGATCTAGTGCAATTTGATCACAAAGATCAATAAACTACCCGCAGTCCTGAAATGGCATGGTTCCCCTTTGTGCTAGTGCTTTAATCTGAAATTGTAGCCATTGTTCTCTAAGGTAAAGAGCATATGATTTAGCTGGCATCCTCACTGGATGGCCTCCAAGGAGAGGCTGGCCATACATGCTAGTTGGTTTTCATTTTTATACAGCTGTCCTCTCAGGGGCCTCTGGAGACACCCTAGGAGACTCCTCCTTGTGTTCTTCCCCTTTTGTTTCAATGCCTTCTTCCTCTCTGACAAAAGGACTAACATCACAGATGAGGGTTTTGATGTCATCCTCTGCTCGTAAGTCTCTGAAGACTAACCATTTTATAGGGATTTTGAGGTTTTGGAGGGAATCCTCAATGAGGATTCTAATCAAACCATGGTGAGCCAACTGTTGGGAATTCCCTTCCTCTATTTTGTTGTTGGATTCCATGAGTGATTGCATCAAGAAATAGGGTATGTTGTGTCTTTGGTGAACTGGTGTTTCTACCCCAAATATTATTTCTTCAAGCATCCTAAAATGGTAGCCATAAACAACACTATATCTACCCTCATATGAGATACATTTGATGTGTTGGTAGCCTACCTCCCTCCATGGGTATGGCAGACTATCCCTACTTACTCCATTTTTATCCTCTGTGGGTTCTTCACCTTCTAAAAAGAATTTCCTTTTTGCCACCTAAATGTCTACTTTGTCTTCTTTTCTCCATGTAATTCCTAGGGGAAGTGTGGTGACCCTACTGATGAACACTGGGGTGAGATTTATAGTGAGCCCTGTAACTATAACAGTGGCATGGATTCTGCTATGTGGAGTGAGGGAATGATCAAATTCTTGAGAAAACAAAGTTTCCTGTGTATGTAATCCACTAGATTTTTAGAGGACTTATAGTTCATTTGCTTATAAATGGGGATGGATTTTTAGATCCTACCTCTTTAGAATGGTGGCAGTGGAAAATTCTCTTGATATTCCATCTTGAACCCCTCTCTGCCTATCCTATAGACTTCCTCTGTGTATCCTATAGATTGCTCCTAAAGACTGTTCTTGTAGGAATTATCTTACAGAATGATGGATCCTTGCTTCCAGTGGGTGGAAAAAGTTATGAGAACTACTTGAGTGAGGGAGTTTCAAGGAGGTGGAATGCATGAATGCATGAAAATGATGTTTTGTTTCCCTTTATACCACCTCATCATTCCCACTCCTTGTAATCAGCTCCCACAATGTTAAATCTATAGTTAACCACTTCTTGTACTACTCCTACTCTGTTATTTGAGTTGACTGTAGCCATGTGTGAGAGGACACCCTTCTTTGTATGCGATGACTAAACAAAGGCGACCAAGTTAACTGGCCACCTTTTCACTTACAAACCAACTACATCGTAACCTTTACAACTTTTGATCAAATGATGCATATGAGTGAGTGAGTGGGATACTTACCCGTGGTCTCGATGCCATGCTGCAGTTTGTCGAGGATCAGAGGTGATGTGTTGTTCATTTGCTGTATGGTCATTCTTATTCCTCCTCTACTATCTGCTGATGGTGTTTGTGACTGCAGATCTAATGCTGCTACTATTGTGTAGCTCTTGGATTACCACTTGGCAATGTTTGGTGTCTCCCTTAGAATTTATTGATCACATTGCTGGATGGTGCTGTGAGGATGCTATAATGAATGGACAGAGGGAGTAGGAGTGTGTGTGAGTGAAGGGATGATGGTAATTGATGAGGTGAGGGGTTAGATCATGTCTAGAGTGAATTTTGGGGACCTAACAAACCTACCTTTCAGGGGATCTTGTAGGAATACAGGGGATCCTGTAGAAGACACAATCTTCACCTTAAATTGAAGTAATGAAGTAAAAAAACAATAGAATTGATGGAGGGATGCATGGTAAGGAGTGGAGGAGATGAATATATGTGAGGCAGGATTCCCTTTGGATCTTCTCTTTTCTCCTTGATTTTCATTCTCACCCACCTGCAAATAACAATTATGCCTTTTTTCTTTTATTATTATATATTTTTTTTTGAAAAACACCTAAGTTGCCTCATAGAGGTTTTCACCCTAGATATCTTCCCTGGGCACCTCAAGGAAGGTTTTCACCCAGGGATCTTCTTACTCTTTTTCATTTTTTCTCATCCTTGGGTCGTCTTATGAGGTTTTCAGCCCAAATATGGGACTCGGGCGCCTCATGGAGGTTTTCGTCTGAATCCTTAGTATTTTTTTATCTTTTTCAGTGCCCTGATGAGGGAGGAGCTAGAACTTGATCCACAATCATCACTGTCTTATTGATATTGTCAATGAACTCTTGTTTTGATAAAGGCCTCTTGTACATTTTCAATTGTTGTCCATTAACAAGCAATGGAATGGCTTCTTCATCTATAGTTCTGATTTGCACTGAACCATTATCATGGCATCTTTCCACCATATAAGGTCTGAACCATCTTTTCTTTAGCTTTCCCTTGAAGTCTTTATACCTAGAATCATATAAAAATGCCCGGTCTCCCTCTTGAAATTGCTTCACCTTAATATGTTTGTCATGCCAGATCTTCCTCTGGAGCTGAACTATCTCTGTATGCAGGAGGGCCTGCATTCTGAATTCATCCAAGCCATTCAAATGGAACAATATTTCTTTCTGTGCATGACTAAGATCCAAATCTAGTTGGGTTACCATCCTCAATGTGTTATATTCAAACTCAATGGACAACAAATCCTTTTTCCCATAGAACAGATCATAGGGTGTAAATATAGTGGTGGTCTTCCATGTTGTATTATAGGCCCAGGTGGCCTTAACTAGTCTCTCTATCCAATCCTTCCTACTGCTACTCACTACCTTGGTTAATATGTTCTCCAGTGCCCTGTTGGTCACCTCCACTTTCCCATTAGCTTGTGGATGATAAGGAGTGGAGGTCCTATGCTTGATTTTGTGATGGCTGAGTAGTTCTTCAATAATGTTGGAGGTAACCTGGCTGCCTTGGTCTATGACTAGCTCTCTAGGGTACTGAAATTTGTAGAATACATTCTTCCTTACGAACTCAGCCACCTTCTCTTTTGTTGCTGCCTTAATCGCCTTGGTTTTATCCCACTTAGTCAAATAATTAGTGCACACTATAATGTACTACTTTTGCTTTGAAGGAGGGCTGATAGGCCTAATGAAGTCCATGCCCCACTTGTCAAATGGCTTAAAAGTCACTTGAGGTTGTAGGGGAATTTCATCTCTTGGAGTAGGCTTTCCCATCCTCTGGCACCGATCACATTGACTAATGTACTTTTTTACATCTTGATGAAGAGTAGGCCAATAATAGCCCGCTTGCAACACTTTGAATGTTGTCCTCTTTGCTACAAAGTGACCTCCACAAGGCCCATCATGACAGGTCAAAAGGATGTTAAAAACTTCCTCTTCCCTTACACACCTTCTCAAGATTTGATCTGGGCCAAGTTTGAACAGATTGCCCCTATTCCAGGTGAAGGGGGCACTTTTCCTGACTATCTTTCTCTTTTATTTGGAGGGAAAGTTTGGTGGGAACTGTGATGATACCAAATAGTTTGCTATATTAGCAAACCATGGGGAGAGAACTGAAATAGAAACAAATACTCATATGGTAACTAGTCATCCACCATTTCTTCTTCACATGCAGGCAGATTAATTCTAGATAGAAAGTCTGCAACAACATTTTCCTTACCAGACTTATCAACAATATTTAGATAAAAATGCTATAATAAAAGCAACCATATTATAATTCTAGCATTCACATCTGGTTTGTTCATTAAATATTTGATTACACCATGATCAGTATGCACAAATGTTTGATAGCCTGTAATGTAATGCCTAAATTTGTTTAATGAATGTACAATAGCTAGGAGTTCCTTTTCGGTCACAATATAGCTTAGTTCAACCTTTGACAAGTTCTTACTGATAAAATAGATGACATGGGGAAATTTCTCCTGTTCCTGACCTAAGGCTACTCCTATGGACTTGTGTGAGGCATAAACATGAATATGAAAAGGGAGGGCCCAGTTTGGGCCTCTAAGGATTGGTGTAGTGGTTAACTTACCCTTTAGAATTTCTAAGGCATCTTGATAGCTCTTTGACCATATAAACTCAGAATCTTTGTCCAACAACCCAAACAAAGGAGAGGCCAACTTGCTAAAGTCCTTTATGAACCTTCAGTAGTATCCAACTAACCCTAAGAAACTCCTGACATCTCTCTAATTTTGTGGAGTTGGGATCCTTTGGATGATTGCTATTTTTTTTGGGTCCACCTGTAGTCCTTGTTGAGATATTGAATGACCTAGCACGGTCCTTTCAGTCATTAAGAATTCACATTTTTCTGGATTGAGAGACAGGTTCATTTCAATGCATTTGTGCAATACTTTGCCTAGGTTAGTTAGGGCTTCTTGAAAATCACATCCATAAGGTGTAAAGTCATCCATATATATTTCCACAACATCATGTACTAATTCAACAAAAATACTCAAGACTGCTCTTTAAAAAGTGGCAGGAGCATTGCATAGGCTAAAATGAAGGACCCTATAGGAAAAAGTACCCCAAGGACAGGTGAATGTGGTCTTATCCTAGTCTTCTGGGTAGATTTGGATTTGGTTGTATCCACTGAATCCATCTAGGAAGGAAAAAAACTTCTTCCGAGCCAGGCCATCTAGCACTTGGTCAATGAAGGGTAGGGGAAAATGATCCTTCTTTGTGGCTTTGTTCAACTCCCTATAATAAAAACAAATCCTCCACTTACCATTTTTCTTGGGAACTAACACTAAAGGAGAGACCCATTCACTGTCAGAGATAGGGTAAATGAATCCCGCATCTAGCAGTTTTTGCAGTTCCTCTTTGACTATGTCTTTAAGGGCTCGATTCATCCTCCTTTGTGGTTACCTCACTGGCTTGCAACCTTCTTTGATGTATATGTGGTGAGTACACTGAGGGTGTACTCCCTTCATTTCCTTATAACTCCAAGTGAAGGATTCTAGGTTTTCTCTCAACATGTTGCATAGATTTTCCTCTTCTAAAGCACAAAGAGATGGATTCATTTTCAAATTTTTCTCTGGGCCAAATTCTATGGTTTTGACACGAAGTGGGTTGGAATTGGCCAAAAATAAGTCAATTGGATGATTGTTCTGGGTTTCCCCTACTTCTTATTTTAATGGTAGTGAACTAGGAGTTGGACTTTGGAGTAGGTGTTCAATTAAGTCATCCTCATATTATTGTCCTCCTCCTATGGTTGCTTCCAAAGCATAAAGTTGGGCAGAATAAACCTCATCTTCTTCCTCCTCCTCCAACCATAAAGGTAAATCATGCTCTAAGGTAGGTTGAGCAGGAGGGTATAGGACTAATTGTTTAGAAATATGCCCATTCTTGATGGTCATATTCCCAACTCTCCAGCTAATGTAAGCATCATTTGTGGCCAACCATCACCTCCCAAGGATGAGAGGGTAACCAGTAAGATTAGTCTTAGGCTAGAGAACTAGGAAATCTGTAGGGTACTCCCAGGAGTCAATGGAGACCATCACATCCTCCACAATTCCCTCAGGGGTGACTGTGGAATGGTCTGAAAGTTGCAGAACTGTTGTGGTCTTCCTCAATGACCCTTGGAGGTTGAGCTTGAGCATTGTGTCCTTGGTCATCACATTAATGCCAGCCCCAAGATCAATCAGAGTGTGTGGGACAATGGGGCCATTGATGTGCACATCTACTATAGGGTTTCCAGGGTCTAAATATTTTGGACATATTACCTTCCCCAACATTAAGTTAGACAGCTGCCCAATGACATTAATGGTAGGGGCATCCCTTTTTCTTCTTCTCGGATGCTTGAAGAATTTCTCCTTAATGAACTTATTGTAAATGGGAACATCTTTTATTGTCTAAAGAAGGGGGATCTTTACACATATATTTTTCAATGCTCCCAGAAGTTCAGTTTCTTCTAGGGTAGGTTGGAGTGGTTGGGATAATCTCTTAGGAAAGGGTGGATTTACTTTAAGGTTGCTTTCCTCTCTTTCTTCCTCAACCTCCCTATGTGGAGAGGGAGGTTGGCTGTCTGGGATAATTCTCCCAGATCTTAGGTTGATCTCCTGGAATTCTATAGCATAAGCTAGGTATGATGTCTCTCCACTATATACTTGTTGAGCCTACCTATTATTTGGGTTCATATTTTGCTGGGAAGGCATCTGGGGTTGCTTGGGTGGAGCAGAGTGTAGGAGTTATGGTTGGGTAGGTGGTGGAGGGAATAGGGTTAGAACATTATTGAATTGGGGCCTCCACCCCTGGAGTGGGGTATTCCACTGAGGTTGTGGCTAAACATAACGTTGAAATGACTGGCTGGCTGGCTGGGAATGATACTAAGATGTATAGGACCAAGGAGGGGGTGTAAACTAGGAAGGATGAGCAGGGGGTCCCCAAGAAGGTATAGTTGTGGTTTGGTTGGGGTTGTAATATGCATGGGATGACCCTTGCATACCCTACTAGTATGGTCTAGGCCCAGGAGGTCTCCTTTGGTTGATGTAGCATAGCTACTCAGTGACCCCTTTAGTTCCTTGATATACAACTTTAAGTCCAGGTAAAAAAGGGCACTTGTCTATGGAGTGGTTTTCTTCACAAACTGAGAAAATCTTAATACGGTTCAATGGACATTCGTTCTTACGATGCCTCCTAGTGCATATAGGACAAAAGATGGCCAAGGTTCTCTCTGATTCCTCTTGCTTCCTTTTGATGCTCATGGTGTCCAATTTCAATGCAAGGGTTTATAGCATATCAGTTTTGAAATCTTCTAACATATTTCCAATTTCACCCTTGATGGATGAGTTGGAGGATGATGTACTAGCCATAGGTTGACTACCCCTACCATTTTTCTTGGTTTCCCTAGAATGGTTTCTAAAGATAGTCTTAATATCCTCATAGGGTAATTGGTAGATATCTCCTCTTGATATCATATGAAAGGTATCTGGAATATCCTCCCTTACTCCTCTAAGCAGGACCAACTTCAATGACTCAGGGTTAAGTGTGCACCTGGCCCTTTTGTAACTGAGCCGGAATATTTCTTCATAGTCTTCTAAGGACTCATTCTGGCCTATGGTCATCCTGAAAATCTCTTCTTTAGTATCCTTTGACCTACAGTAGTCCTTATATTTGTTGTTAAAATCCTGTTGCATCTGAGCCCAATTTGTTACGCTATCTCCAGGTAAACCCATGAACCAATGTAATGCTGCATCCTTGAGGGTAGATGGAAACAGTTAACTTTTGCTCATCATCTGTATAGTCATAGGTTCGACATATAACAACAAACTCAAATAGGAGAGTGTCAGGGTCCTCTGTGGTTAGGCCATGGAAATGAGGTAGAGCATAGGGGCTTATATTCTTCATCTTAGTGTCCCCATTGTTCTCCCTGATGGGGAAGGAACCCTCAATTCTCTCTCTATTTCCTCTGTCATTTCGGTTTTCAGCCATTGGTTCAGTAGGAATGGGTTCTTCCTCTTCTTCTTCCCCTGTAGGTTCCTCAAATATGTAAGGTTTCTCACCTAAAGCGTCTTGCAATTCACTGCCACTAAAGAAGAGAGAAGGTTGACTGTTGGATGCAATGGGGGTATTTGACAAGAATTTCCATGAATTTTCCCTATTCCTACGAGGCATGAAAGGAAATGTTTTTGGGTTGGTTTTTGTAAGATTTTTTTTTAAATTTTTTATTTTTTATTTTTATTTTTTACTTTATTATTTATTTTTATTTTTATTTTTTTTAAAGCTGGGAAGTACTCTGCAGAAAGGAAATTGCTAATTGAATGAAAAACCACTAACAAGAAAAACTACATGCTGAATTGAAATTCTACTTGCAGTATGAAATTGTTGATTGAAGGAAGACTATTGACAGAAAAAGACTACTTACTGAATTGAAATTCTACTTGCAGAATGAAAAGGAAAGTAGATAATGACGAATGAAAGAAAGGAAGCTACTAACAAAGAAACTACTTGGTGAATTGAAATTCTACTTGCAGAATGGAAAGGAAGGTAGATAATGACAATTGAAAGAAAGGAAGAAACTAGATTACTTTTGCAAAAATAAACCAATGGAAGAAAATTGGAGACTTGAAATAGAAGAAAGCAATAATCACATTCTACTTAGACACCTCCCCAGCAATGGCGTCGAAAAGTGATGAGCCTAGGTATTGCAACAAGAATGCTGCAACTCCCAGGGTTACCATCTTTACTTATCAACCCAGGGTTCGTACAAACTTGGAGGTGACAGTGCTATGTGCACAAGTAAAAGTGAAAGTCCTTCCTGTTGTCACTGCTCATCTGGCAAGAGACCCCAGGGGTTCCAAGCCAGACTTCTATAGGGTCAGAAGAAGCTTAATTATTTGATGGAAGAAGAGAAAATATATTCTAAGAGAGAGCTACTCTACTACAATAATGAAGAAAACAACATGTAATGCTAAACCACAACATAACCTAACTAACCATCTAAATAGCTATGCTAAACAGAATAGCTAAATCAACACTAAGAGATCGAAATTGGTGAAAGGAGGACGTAAAGACGCAGTCATGCATAGGGATCGTTGGATTGATCAACGAATAGAAGATGGACGGTAGAGATCTTATTGCAGGGGCTTAAGTGAATAGATGGATGAACAGAGTTAATGAATAGGATGAACGACGGAGATCTTATCGCGAGCAGTTTAGTGAATAGGTGAACGAACAGGGTAACGAAGTAGATGAACGACGAAGATCTTATCGTGAGGAGTTAAGTGAATGGATGGATGGATAGGGTAACAAAGTAGATGACCGGCGGAGATCTTATCACGAGAAATTAAGTGAATGGATGGATGGACTGGATTAATTGGAGCATGGATGGCAACGATCGTAGCGTGAGAGAAAACGTGCGGAAATGATGGAGCAGGTTTCGAAAGCGGTAAGCAGTTTCTCGCGCGCCCTCAAAGCTATAAGTTGTATTTCTAAATTTCACATGATTAGCCTAAATGAGTGACATGTAGCATGATAAAACCACTTTTCTCATGTGCTCTCAGGCAGATAACAGTCATGCAAGAATCCACACGAGATTGCGCAATAACTGTCAGATCAGGCTAAAAAAATCAACGATGGAGATCGGCCAAGCTAATTGGTGATCGGGTGACGTGATAGCCATTGAATTAGGCGAGGTAGATCGACAGTGGGGGTTTAAGGAACATAAATTAGGTGGAAGACTTCATGTGAGGTGGCAGTTGGATAAACTAATGAATTAGACAGTGATTGGGTAGGTTTGTTGTGGATCGGACGGTAAGGGGATTATGCATGAAGAACATGCTGAAGGAGGTTTTAATGAAATGACAGAAAAACCAATGAGGGTGACAAGTAACTGCATAAAAAAAAAACTCCATAGCTCATGCGAGAACTAGAAACCTATGCTTTTGGGGTTGCTGAAGGGTATCTTCCTCAAGTCATGGTCCCAGAGGGAGTAGATAAGGCTGAGACACCTGTGGACAACCTTATGGTGATATTTTTCTCCTAGCTAACCTGCTAATTGAAAGAAGGCACAAATGGAGGTAAAGTAAAGCACAACCGATCTGTTCTACACTATTGTAAGCGGAATGCAACTACTTAAGAAAATGAATAGAAGAACCATAAATCATCTACACTATACTGCTGTAATGAAAATGCATGTACTTAAGCAAATGAACAGAAAACTAGGAAGCTATGCTATACTATTGTAATGGAAATGTAGCTATTTAAGCAAATGAACAGAAATCCAAGAATCTACTTAAGCAAATGAAAAGAACCAGAAATCCATTTAAGCAAATGAACAGAAACAGGAAGCTACTTAAAAGAAAATGAAAATAACCAGGAATCTATGCTAGCATACATGTACAATAAAGAGGATATTTGGCTACTATGGTTGGGCCCTAACCCAAGAGCTTCAGTCCTCTGAGCTAACTCAATGCTGGCTCAAAACATAACTCATATTTATTATAAAAACCATGGATTACATAACAAACTATCTCAAGGCTTTCAGCTCAGAAATAAAGTAGAGTTTTTCCATAAAAATCCGAATCCTACTGAGGTCCTAAACCTCTCTACTTATACATTTGAAGTCTCCAACAACTTCCTTCCCATTAGGGATGCTTGGCTCCCCACTCAAGATAAACTGGTTTCTGTCACTTTCACTTTCTCGGTTGTCTTTTATTCCTCATGATTTGGTTGTTTTCACTCTGAGATGATGGAGGAATATTTGAATGGAGGGGTAGTAAATGAGGAGGATTTACCTCCTATAATTCCTCTCCCTTGTCCCATTCGAGTTTTGACCAAGGTATTTTTCACAGTTCCTTGCTTTTATCCTTTACTCCTGCATTTTTCTTTGCTTTTATCCTTTATTCCTGCATTACATGCACATTAGACCACAAAGCAAAATATCCAACTCTAACTCATCTCATAAACAAAATATAATTGAAAGTATGCAATAAGTTGTGAGAATAGTTGGTTTGACTAATATAGGAGGTGAATTAAGGTCAATTAAGGCCCATATAATTACCCAATGATGAGGCTCATCACCTTGTCACAATAACTTTCATAACACAAATTAGGTAATGCATTCATTAACCAAGAATTCATCAATAAAAAGTGATAAGGGCCATACCTAGATCTGTCATATAACCATGCTTATAACCAACATATAACAATTATAGAAAAACCATGAAAGCCACATAATAACAAGTATAATTACACATTAAAGACAATACAAACTTAGCTCTTATTAAAAATATGCAAAAGGAAACCATTTCAGAGACTTCCACGTACCACTTGATCATAGATTGGGCTGAACCAAATATTTCTTTCAGCCAATCACCCTATGCGATGTTCCAAGCATGAATGTGGTATCTCATGGGCTAAACCAATCCATAAACAACAAAGGAAATTGATAGGTTAAACCACCTCCACTGTCACCATACTATGAACTCACCTAAACTGGTGTCAAGATCACAAAACCAAACCAAGATTGGATGCCTCAGAATTCCTTCACCATCCCTTGAGGAATTTTACTGTCTCCACCCACCTGTTGAGGGATTCTTGGAGAAAACCATATCCAACCCCAACCCTTGGAAATTTCCTGAGAGCACCTCACCTCGATCCAAAACCTTATGGAAATCCAAAGCTCAACTGACAAAGAATCCCATCACACCATGACTATCTGAAAATGGCAAGGTAAGGCTAAACAATTTTCAAAGCTCAGCAAAGTCCATGCCACTGACAAAAAAAAAACCAAATATACACATGCATATACCATGCATGCCAAAACCAACTAGGAAATCATACATGCAATCTGTTACTTGAAATTATTCCTATTGAATTCGCTTGATCCAACCTTTCCTTACTTGATTCTTTCTTTCCTTTGTCTTCCTTATCCTTCCTTTTCTTTTCTAGTCCTTCCTTTGATTTCTTTCTTTCCTTCTTCTCTTTGTTCTCTTCTTCTCTCTCAAACTAATTCCAAAAATGAATTGACAAACGAATAAATTGACAAAGGCTATGAATTGATCCTCAAAATACTTTTTATTATTAAGGCCTCTAATTTCTTCATTTTCCATTATTTTCATTCATTTTCCTCCTCACATGCAACCTATGACCTTTCACCTTCTTTTTCTCCTCATTTCCTTTATTTTCATAAATAAAATGCCAAAAATACCTTTTTTTCCCTTAGCCATAAACACAACAAATGACGCCCACTAGGATATAGTTCCCAACATCCATCTTGGAATACACATCCCATGACCTTGGTATTATTTTTCCTTCATTTAATTTATCACATGAAATTTTAACCCAGGTCTTTTACAAACCCCTTCCCCTTAGGGGAACACCATCCTCAGTGTTCTATAACACCTATTACTAGCAAACCACTGAAAACAAAATATACTATCTATAGAAATTTATAACTTAGCTCGTTGCAGTATTTACAATTATAAACCTCCTCAAAAGAAAAACCATCATAAAA
The DNA here is from genome assembly GCA_031772625.1 of Pinus tabuliformis. Classification (NCBI taxonomy): domain Eukaryota; kingdom Viridiplantae; phylum Streptophyta; class Pinopsida; order Pinales; family Pinaceae; genus Pinus; species Pinus tabuliformis. The sequence goes on along the minus strand of CM062806.1, from coordinate 171,234,341 downwards.
AACATGAAAACATGACAAACATGACAACATGAAAATCAGACCTCTTATTGGATCTTTATAACATAGCTCATTACGGTATTTACAATAACAACCACATATATTGATACACATTTTCCTTAACCAACAAATAATCATATTATTCATGGAGCTTTATAAATCTAGCTTGATAGGGTATTTACAATAATATACACATGTATACATATGAAAATTTTCTCTAACCAACAAATAAAAGGATATGGTGTTTGCGTCCACAATAAGGGAATCCAGAGGCTCACACCTCTGTTATAGACATATTTGGGCACTGCAACCCCAATCACACATGTCCATAAACCAAAGGCTTCTAAGTCCCTAAAAGTGTTGTTTCATACCCTAAAGGAACAAGGTTAGTTGATTACATAATCTCCCAGAAGTTTTCCATGAAAAACTACTCATAACTGGTCAAAGCAGGACCATATAGACTGTCAAATGCTAAAGGTGTGATGCATCTCACCTACCACTACAAAAAGTGCGATGCATACTGGAAAGCCCTTCTATAGGGTGTGATGAGCAAGAGCAGACAAATGGCACAAGCAGTTTGCTAGGTGGAAACCTAGAGAATCTTCTAGAAACTGCTCCTTTGACACTTGCCTCTCTGAGTTCGCCCAGGGATGAGTAAGACATCTGAAATCTCCATGTGGAACCAGGAACTATCAGAGAGATGACACTAATCAAAATCCCAGAAGCTGACTCACCCCCCTGCAAATATCTATAAATGGATCCCTCATCCCATAGATCCAAAGGTTGGAATTTGGTAATTTGAAAAGAGGTGCTACTGGTTTCTCTTTGAAGACATTGTTGGGTGATCTTGCTTTGTGTGAGGTGAAGAGGGCTTTCAAGATGGGAGGATGGCGCTGGGTCAGACCAAGTGGTTGTAATCCTCTCTTCTACTACTTTTACTAATAAAGCTATTTGAGTTTTTCTCCATATTCTTGTGTATCTCTAAATATTGTGTTGGTATATGCATTTGTATGGTCAATATATATCTGATCCTATATTGTTTACAGTGAAAGATCTCTATTTTTTGATGGTATTATGCTGCGGTGAATCTACAGGTGCTATTTGAAGCGAGACAAGTAAGGAATCAGTGGCGAGATTCTGTCAAAGGGGAAAGGAAACAAGCAAGGAGCCAAGTGGAAGACTGAGGTTGGTACTCTCTGCTTCTTTCTCATCTCTCTCTCGTAAAGGAAAAACAAGTGACTTTAATCTATTTGTTTCTAAGATAGTTACCCATCTTAGTGGGACTAGAAGCTTTGAATAGACACTAGATTTCCCAATAACAAAATGGCGACTCTGCTGGGGACCGATTAGTTTGATTGCTCATCTCTATTTGTTTGATTCATAAACCACAGATGGAGCCTGAAGTTAAGCCAGCTAGTGTTGTTGGGAAAAGTATCCAATACGGAATGACCCTATCCCACTCTAAGGGTGATAGTACCTCAGCAACAACCGAATGCAAAGCTATTCGAGATTACTTCTTTATGAGATGTAAGAGAGGGGAGAAAGAGATCCACTAACCGTTGTCTTCCGCTAATGATTGATCCAATCTTCTCTCTTTGCTGCTTGCTCCCAGCTCCTTGCTCTTTCACTGGCCCAGCTACACAAAGATCCTGCAAAAGGGCAAGAGAGGGAAACTACAAGAAGCATACATTCATAATTGATTCAAGGATTAGAATAAATCAAATACACAAGTATAACAATTCACCATTGAGACACATGCATATAGAAGAACCTCAAATGCTTTATTAATGGAAGAAGTAAAGTTCTGAGAGTGTTACAACCATAAGAGGCCCAATCCAGCAACACCTCCCAGCAGAAAGAAATCTCCTCTTCACCTCCTTCAAGCAAATCACCCAATAGTTCTATACTCAAACCAACAGCACTTCCTTACATTCACAAGATTCCAGCCTCCCTAGACCTCATGAGAGAGATCTATATATAGGGTTTTGGAGAAAGGATGAGTCAGCTTGAGCTTGGCATGGAGCTGACTAGTGTCCTCTCCCACTTCAGTTATTCTTCAGTTCTTGAGTCCACTTGGAGTTTCTTGCTTCCACTTGGAGATCTAGATCCTCTTACTCATCACAAGGCGAATTCCCTGATCCAAGTGTCATTTTGGAAGCTTCCTGGGCATTGACACCTTGAGGAATGACTGTGCCACTTGGCCAAACTCGCCCAGCGCAGGTAGCCTTCTTTGCAGTTGACATTCAGCGCAGGTACACAGTGGAGCACTTGACATTCAGCGCAGATGCTCAGTGGAGCAGTTGACATGATCCAGAATTAGCTTGTTTTTGAGTGTTTTCAGGTGGAGAACTGATATTTAGTGCTGTGGTTTGCTGACCTTGTTCCTCTAGGGGTAGGAACAACATGTTTAGGGACTTTGGATCCCTTAGATTATTGACATTTCATGCTTCATGTTGTAAGGCACAAAAATGTCTATAACAGTTGCCCCCTAAAGTATGAGGTCGTTTATCGGGTGAAATGCTTTATCAGGAGGATCCGAAGTTCATTCAATCGCTGAGAGGTGACCTGTAATAAAATACAATACAATACATTATGATTCATTCTGCTTTCATGATCTAGCTGAGGCGGGCATTCCCATGCTCAGCTTTATAAATTCATTTTGGTACATAGAACAGACGATCGTCTGATGGTAGACTGATAATTCTCTGCTGAAATTATCATCCTTTGAGTAGGATGATCATCTGCTGCAATGATGTACATGTCAAATGTCTTTATTTTTTCCTGAATATATATCGCAGCCCGGATGGATGAAACTAGATCCAGGGTCTTCAAACTCGTTCGATCTTCACTCTAAGTACAAGTCGATCCATGTGAGAATTGCACTGAAGTCGAACATGGAAAGACATCGCTTGATTACCGGTCAATAATGTAAACCGTTAACAAGCGCGAGAGGAATCACCGATAATGATAATGACCCTCAAGGTACTGTAGTACAATTCACGTGGTGTGAATAAAGGACTTGGCGTCGAACACCACGCAAAATCTTCTGGTCGAAGGTCATTGATGTATACCTGTCGCCGGAAGTGAGAAACTTGCCATTGAGGCATGCAAGCTTCAAAGTACTGAGGGGGGTGTTCCTAGATCAACTTCTTGGATAATGAGCTGAAGTCGACAAGAAGTGATCCGTCAAAGGAGGGCCTTAATGAATCCCACATAAGTGACACGGAGCGGAGCTAATGATTTTAGTGGAGATGAAAACAATCTGTGAAATATGATTCAGGGTGGCGATCATGGATGGATGAAGGATAATGTATGGCAGTGGATGGGACACGGTTGACTCTTTCTGAACAACATCTCTTGAACATATAACGACACTGATGTGATGGATCGGTAGCATTACCCCAAATATGGATGGTTTGGCGAAGACCATGGTGATGAGACCGGTGAATGAAACAACCCAACCCGATGTGATACGGAGGACAAAGTGTCATGTTTAAGAGCGACTTGCTACCATTAAAGCTTTGAGGTTCTCCCAATTTTTCCCCAGTCATTTCTGACCAGTACCTCTTTATTTTTGTCAAGCTTGAGGAGGATAACATATGCTTGTTCTATAACCTGCCCTTCGGGCAAGCCCATCGCTATGTTTTAACGAGCCTAGCGATAGGGAAACTCGTTCTCGTCTAAAGACAAGTTTGTCGCTATTTAATCATTTTAACGAGTCTAACGACAAGGAAAACTCGGTCCTTTTCATCTTTAGAGAGTCTGAAAAGGTACAGAAAGTCAACTCCAAAATTCCTTTTTCGTCATCTAATCCCTTAAGTCCGAAAAAGTATAAAACAATACAGAAGGGATGAGTTTTCGATAATTTTAACGAGCCGAATAAAACAAGCGCTCGACCTTTTTGTGCAATAATCCCTCAGGTCCAAAAATATTAAAATATAGAGGAGGGATAGCTCTTCCGGTCATTTTAACGAGCTGGAAGGCCAAAATTCGGCAAACTTTTCATATTTTACGAGTCAGGAGAAAAGAGCTCAAAGAAGACTCGTCTTTTGAGGAACGAGTGATAAACAGGGATAGCAGCAGATTCCAGGTACAGGTTGGAATTTTCCAATCACGGCAGTGTCACAAGGATGGCTAGGTGAAATCACTCTTCGCAGCTGTTCCTCAAAATGGGTAAACAATCATGTGGAGGTGAACGATTGGCCAAATGGAATGGAGGTGGCGGGTGCAAACACGACCAAGGCTTTTTATGGCTAATAAATTTACGATCACAATGGTTATTTACCGAAATAGGTTCATTTTTTAATGAGCTTAAACTCTGGAGGAAACTCTTGCTCAATCTTATGTTTATTTTTTAACGAGCATGAACTATGTGCTAAAACTGCTCGGATCTCGCTTTTCTATTTTTTTAACGAGCATAAATTCCGTGGTAAAACTGCTCGATATACCAGTCATAGGATAAGAATGTCTCCTGCAAGATTCCATTTTTTATAGAGCTCGCACCTCACATAAGCTATGCTCCCTCTCATCCTTTCTTTATGCAAGTTCGGAAATGGCTAATCTAAAAAACAGATAAATAACCGCTCTTAGCTTGCACTCCAAAAGGTTTGCATGCCCCCAGGTATAAAGTACAATTTCAAGGCTGCCCCTACTTATCCGATAAAACATTTGTTTTAAAGGGTGAGGCTTGCCTCTTTCTGGTTGCCCAAAGATTGTTTTGTTAACACCATCAAACGAAAACATTTCCTCGGCACTGTCTACCGAAGTGGACAATGGTGAATGACCTTTGTCAAGCAAGTAACCTTAACAAAAGAATCCTGTTCTAGAACAACCCCTCTTCCATCCACGGACGTGGTACGGACTAGTCATATTCTTTCGCGGAAATTCTACCTTATACCCAAGGTTTCCTCTGCCCGAAGCAGACCAGGATGCATGCCCCCTGGGTTCCAGTCCCATCTTTCCGAATCACTCGCACTCATCGGGAAGGAGGACTGGGGGTGGAGACATTTCTTGAGTGAATAGACCATTGAGGGTTGGTATGTGACTATTTGCGATGCGTGATCCCGGAAATGAAAGTTGGTCTACGAGCTTGACCATTCTTCCTTCGTGTGGAAAACACATTACTCTAAAGAGTGAGGAGACTATAGCTCCCATGCAATATATATAGTCTCGTCCAAGGAGTAGGTTATAATCCAAGGGTCCTTGAACAACCATCACGTTCATTTGAACGGTCTTCCCTTTCAATGTAACAGGTACATTGGGGAGGATCCCTAATGGTCGACTGGTTCCTTTATCAAAACCCGAGAGATTTCTTATCTCAGGCAAAAGCTCCGGGGAACCCAGTGCTTTCCAAGCAATAGAGGAAAGGATACTCACAGATGCTCCTTCATCAATGATAGTTCCAGCCATTACCATTCTGTAGATTTGGACCATGATTCTGAATGGTATACTGGCTGGCAACCGGGGTCTGCCTAGTTGGTTCCAATCAAAGGATACAACCAGGTTGCTTGGTGGTGGGACCGAATATACGGTCGGATATGACCCTGACGATGTTCCTTCCTGCGATAAAGGAATGGGCGCATTGCCCTGTTGCTCATCAGAGTCTGTGTTGATGAAAAGAATCTGGATGGTGTCATCCTTATTCTCTTCAGTGAGGGTGTCATTTGAAGATGAATCTTCAGTGACGGTGTCATTTGAGGATGAAACCTCTGAAGGAAGAACCGGGTCAACTGCCGTATCGACCTTTAGACTTTCGTCTGGTCTGGATTCAGTAGGTTCATTTTCAATGACTGACGCTTCAGCTGACCACTTGAGTGGGCCAGCTGTATTTTCAACCAACGAAGGACTTGGCACGAGTTTTTTGTATCCAGGAGGAAGTCTCAACGGTGAAACCGGACGATCTTCCAAAACTCTCTTTGCTTCGTCTAAGAAGGGACAACGGTGGATGGCGTGATCGCCTTTACACAGTTTGCAGGGGGATCTTGCTCCCCCTCTTTGTCTTGAACCTTCACTTTCGCTGGTTGACGGTAAGCATTCAACATGGCTATCAGAGGTTGATGCTCCCGAATTGTGCAAACGAGGTGACCAGTCCCTTAGTATCCGGGAATACAGGGACAATCTCTATGGAAGTGGTCTCCTCTACATATGACACATGGCGATTTAGGCCCGGTCTGTGCTGTGTGTGGATTTTTGTCAGATGTCTTTTGCTTGCCCCCAGTCGCCTTAGGCTCCTTCTTCTTCATGGGAGCTTGGCTTTTGCCGGCTCTACCTTGCGAAGATGAAGGATCGGAGGAAGAGTTATAGGAAGTAGAAGGCTGGTGGGCAGCTCTAGACTGATCTAACTGTTGACTCGACTGTTCAGGAACCATGGTGTTCTGAACTACATTGGTTGAGAATAGCCAAATAGGCAGGCCAATTGTCAGTCCTGGAAGCGACAATGTGGCCATGTGGGGCGCACCAACTTCTCCCCAAGAGGAGAAAGGACTAGGATTTCCATCATGTGGAATTCCTTGGTTGGGGCGTTCCATGTTCTCAACCTACAGATCAACGCAGGAATAGAAGGTGATTATGTTCCGTTTAAAATAAATTTTATAACGACGCTTTAGACACAACTTGCTTTTTCACTTTTTAAGAGTCGAGAAAAAGCTAAAGATGACTCTAGTCTCCTTCGATGTTTTAACGAGCCCGAAGTGACAAATGCTCGGATGGACTTTTTCAGTTATAGAGTTTGAAAAAGGCCAAAAGAAACTGCTCTGGAGTTCTAGGCAGAGGGTGTGCCAAACTTTTCGCAAAACCACAGAATACGTTTTACGGTACGAGTGGTCGATCTTCGTGAATGCTGTGTTCACTGCATTGCGATCAGTAGGGCGGCTGACACGGTTTCCTATGGATAAAGGCTTTGTTCCTATAGGGGTCTCCCAATATATACGCGACGGTACGTGGGAGCACAAGTCCGTATTGATACTTATCGCTTCACCGTGGAGGAATCACCCAACCACTCAACGCTAAGATATCACGTTTAACGACGCCGGAACACGTCTCTAGCTTAGACCTCTATGTGTTTGCGTTATGTTTCAATGCGTTGTTATGTAAATTCAATTTATTTTAAGGTTGATCTTGTTTAGCAGTTTGCCTTTATGGATCACCACGAGATGTATAGTAACACTCCTAAATGCAGTCTAAGATGATAAGCAAGCTTTTCAATCTTTCAACTTTGAAAATCTTAACTACTGAGGGAAAAGAAAGACAACATCTTTTCACACAGATCATAGAGCACACACTAATGCACTTTTTCCTAAATCAACATGCAAGCTGTCATAATGCACATGCACAATGCAGGTATTTCTTTTCTCTTTCTTAATGTTGGTGCGATACAAAAAGAAAGCTGTTGTATAACTTTGAATTCAATTTCAAGTGAAAGCAAACAAGCTTGTCCAAAATCAAAAGACACCTTAAGATTTACTTGTTTCGACACTAGAAATATACAAATTCAAACCATATGACGAAAGCAAAAGCTCAATCAGCTATGAACAACAAATAAACTAACTCTTAAGATCAAAACGACACTTTATCACAGGTCTAGATCTAAGAGGCCACAGCAAGACTAGTTCACTTTCGTTATGGGAAACTGTAAATGATATAAGAAATACACAAAGAACAAACACAGTTTCTTTATACAACCGAGGCGGAATAGTGGCAAGGAAAGTTGGTTTCAGATAGGTACATTGACTGGTAACAGGCTGCAAAAACAAGGGTGAAAACAGGGCAAGAAACAGCAGGGAACCCCAGTAGCACAAGGCAAGACTGGTTCAGCGCAGGTGGTACACTGTCAGTTTGACATTCAGCGCAGGTAGCCCCTTCGGGAACTACGCTGAAATGCAGACAGCCTTCACACAGCCTGCACTGAAGAACGAAACTTTCGTTTCTCTTGGTTTCCGGGTCACAGATTGCTCAAAAATTCACAGTTTTCGGCCAAATCAGAAGCTATCAGTCAAGTACACACTAAGGGATGAAAAGGAGGATGAAAAGCTATCACTAAGAGCTATTTTGAGTCCTTGTGGATCAGCTCTTCAAATCATAAACTTGCCCAGAAACTGAGCTAGAGTAGCTGCCCTCTACTTTGCATTTGAAAGATCCAAATGCAGTTCGATTCGGTACTCCCTTTGTTTATGAAATGAATAGCAAAAACACAAACAACCAACAAGATACGATCCCCAGTGGAGTCGCCAATTTGTTGTTGGGAAAAGTATCCAATACGGAATGACCCTATCCCACTCTAAGGGTGATAGTACCTCAGCAACAACCGAATGCAAAGCTATTCGAGATTACTTCTTTATGAGATGTAAGAGAGGGGAGAAAGAGATCCACTAACCGTTGTCTTCCGCTAATGATTGATCCAATCTTCTCTCTTTGCTGCTTGCTCCCAGCTCCTTGCTCTTTCACTGGCCCAGCTACACAAAGATCCTGCAAAAGGGCAAGAGAGGGAAACTACAAGAAGCATACATTCATAATTGATTCAAGGATTAGAATAAATCAAATACACAAGTATAACAATTCACCATTGAGACACATGCATATAGAAGAACCTCAAATGCTTTATTAATGGAAGAAGTAAAGTTCTGAGAGTGTTACAACCATAAGAGGCCCAATCCAGCAACACCTCCCAGCAGAAAGAAATCTCCTCTTCACCTCCTTCAAGCAAATCACCCAATAGTTCTATACTCAAACCAACAGCACTTCCTTACATTCACAAGATTCCAGCCTCCCTAGACCTCATGAGAGAGATCTATATATAGGGTTTTGGAGAAAGGATGAGTCAGCTTGAGCTTGGCATGGAGCTGACTAGTGTCCTCTCCCACTTCAGTTATTCTTCAGTTCTTGAGTCCACTTGGAGTTTCTTGCTTCCACTTGGAGATCTAGATCCTCTTACTCATCACAAGGCGAATTCCCTGATCCAAGTGTCATTTTGGAAGCTTCCTGGGCATTGACACCTTGAGGAATGACTGTGCCACTTGGCCAAACTCGCCCAGCGCAGGTAGCCTTCTTTGCAGTTGACATTCAGCGCAGGTACACAGTGGAGCACTTGACATTCAGCGCAGATGCTCAGTGGAGCAGTTGACATGATCCAAAATTAGCTTGTTTTTGAGTGTTTTTAGGTGGAGAACTGATATTTAGTGCTGTGGTTTGCTGACCTTGTTCCTCTAGGGGTAGGAACAACATGTTTAGGGACTTTGGATCCCTTAGATTATTGACATTTCATGCTTCATGCTGTAAGGCACAAAAATGTCTATAACAGCTAGCCTTCGAACTGCATTTGCTATGCAAGTGCAAAGTAGATCAATGTTGCTTCAATCAATCTCCGAGTTTTTTTATGAACTGAACAATTGACTTGCAAACATCCTAAGTGCCCTAGAGGTAGCTTGAGTAACCTCATTATATCAGCCCCTGTACTTTGTAGTTACTGACTATAATTTTCTCGGCCTAAATCCCTAAAATAAACTGCAAACTGTGACCAAAAACCAAGTTAAAGTCTCGTCCCTGGACCATCGCACCTTGTCTTCTTGGAAATCTAGATGCATCGCACCTCCCGTGTGCCATAGGTGGGATGCATCCCTGTTTCCCTGTGTTATAGGTGCGATGATCAGACAAGACTAAATCTGCCTCCAGATTTTTTTTTTCTTCACTCTCTTTAGCTTTATTAAGGAGTTTTGCTATCTATGATCAGTAGACCACTGTTCAAACCCCCTTTCTTTGCATCATCCAACCTCCATTGTACAAAGATTTATGAATTTTTTTATATATTTTTTGCCATTCACAGTTCTCATTTACAAAATAGTAGCTTAATTGAACTGTTGTCTTTTGATTTTAAAGTGTCGCAAGTGTCGTTTTCAGTCAAAGAAAAGAATACTTATATTTTTGATAGTCGATTACACTGTTACTATTGTATTTGATCTGAATTTATAAATATTTCAAGTGTCGAAAGTAGTTTTCAATTCAAAATCGCAAAGTGTCGTCTTGTCTCCCTTTGGTTTTTTTGAAAAGAAAATCACTAGTACTGTCGCTTTGAAAGAAGATATAATTCAGATTTGTGCTTAGCATTCTTTTCGTCATTCACACATTAAGAAAACGGAAAACAAATACATGCATGTGCATTTGCATTTAGACTACTTGTTGATTTTGATTTAGGATAGTGCATCTAGTGTGTGCTCTCTGCTCTATGTTGAAAGAATCTCATTTCTCTTTCCTTAGTAGCTAGGATTTTCATTGCAAAAAGAAGATTAAACGACTATTTATCATCCTAGATTTCATTTTAGGAATTGTATATCTACATCACACGGTGAACCTGAAAGGAAAATTTCTTAAGAAAGATCAACTGTAAAATAAATTCAATGAGCATAAAAACGCTTTGGAACCTAACACACAACATCTAGAATTCTAGGCTAGGGACGTATTCCGGTGTCGTAAAGCCTGGTAACTATCACTTTCATCGTAGGTTGGGTGATTCCTCCTCTTTGAGATGACAAGTGCCAATACAGACTTGTGCTCCCACGTACTGTCAAGTATATATTGGGAGACCACAATAGGCTATATCCTTTATCCTTAGGAAGCTATGTCTGCCGCCCTATCGATCGCAATGCACTGAACACAGCATTCGGGAAGATTGATTGCCGTACCGTAAAAAGTATTCTGCAGTTTTGCGATTGGTTTGGTAATCCCTCTATCTAGATTTCCAGAGTAGTCTCTTTCATTCCTTTTCAGACTCCTTAAAGGAAAAGGTCCATCTAAGCACTTGTCACTTCAGGCTCATTAAAAATCGAAGGCGACTAGTGTCATCTTTAGCTTTTTCTTGACTCTTAAAAATTGAAAAAGCAAGTTGTGTCAAAGCGTCTAAAATTTATTTTAATCGGAATAACATCACTGTTCCCTCAATGGTCTTAGGTTGATAAAATGGAGTCCCCCAAATAAGAATTTGCCCTTGGGGGAAATCCTAGTCCTTTCTCCTCTTGGGGAGATGTTGGTGCACCTCATATGGCCACATTGTCCCTTCCAGGACTGACAATTGGCCTACCGGTATGGCTTTTCTCGACCTCTGTTGTTCAAAGCACCGTGATTCCTGAACAATCGAATCAGCAACTAGATGATACCAGAGTTCCCCCCCAACCTTCTACTTCGTTTGTCTCTCCCTCTCCTTCTTCCTCTTCGCTTGGTGAAGATAGTAAAACTAAAAACCAAGTAACTGAGAAGAAGAAGAAGGGGAAGGAGAAGAAGAAGAAGGAGCCAACGGAAAAAAGGGGAAACCGTGCATCGTCTAGCGAAAATCCACACATTGCACCGTCCAAACCTAAATCTCCATGTGTCATCTGCAAAGGAGACCACTATCACTGAGATTGTCCTTGCATCCCACGGATCCTACGGTACTGGTCTCCCTGCTTGCAGAATCCGGTGTCATCAACCTTTGATAATCATGTTGAGAGTACACCATCAAATAGTGAAAGCGAAGTCACTGGAAAGAAAGGAAAATCTAAATTTTCCTGTAGACTGTGTGAAGGTGATCATGCCCTCCACCGTTGTCCCTTCTTGGATGAAGCTAACAGAGTCTTGGATAATCGTCCTGCATCACCGCAACGACTCCCTCCTAGATACAAGAAACTCTTGCCGAATCCATTGTTAGTTGAAAATCCGACTGACCCGCCTTTGGTGTCGGTCGAAGCATCTATCGTTGAAGATAAACCCTCTGAGTCCACATCGGACCAAAGTCAATAGGTCGAGATGGCAGTCGACCCCATCTTGACTTCAGAAGATTTATCTTCAGATGATACAGTCACCGAAGAGAATGAGAACGACACTGTTCAAATTATTTTCGTAAACACAGACTCCGATGAACATGGGGGAAATCTACCCATTCCTTTACTATAGGAAGGAAATTTGTCAGAGTTGTATCTGGCCGTTTATTCGGTCCCACCTCCAAGAAACCTAGTCGTTTCTTTGGGTTGGAATCTACTAGGCAGACCCCATTTACCATCTAATGTACCATTTCGAATCATAGTGCAAACTTACAGAATGGTCATGGTTGGTACCATCATAGATGAAGGGGCTTCTATGAGTATCCTTTCCTTAACTGCTTGTAAAGCGCTTGGTTCGCCATTACTTTTGCTTGAGATGTGAAATCTGACAGGCTTCGATAAAGGAACCAGTCGGTCGTTAGGGATCCTTCCAAGTTTGCCTATAACTTTGAGAAGGAAAACCATTTATTTGAATGTAATGGTAGTCCAAGGACCTTTAGATTACAATCTACTCCTTGGGCGCGACTATATTTATATCATGGGAGCCATTGTCTCCTCACTCTTTCGAGTAATGTGTTTTCCACATGAAGGCAGAGTGGTCCAGCTCGTAGACCATCTTTCATTCCCCGGTTCACACACAGCTAATAGTCAAATGCCATCCTTAACAGGTCTTTTTGTGCAAGGAATGTTTCATCAATCTCCAGTCCGTCCACCTGAGGAGCATGAGTGATTCGGTGGTCAAGGCTGAAAAACCGAGGGGGCATGCACCCTGGTCTGCTTCGGTAGGGAAACTTCAGGTATAGGGTAGGTTTCAACAGAGGATATATGACTGGTCTGACACACCCGTCCATTTAGGAAAATGGGAATAGACCAGAATAAGATACCTCTATTAGAAGGCAGGCCTTTCCCGATAGAACAAATGTTTTGTCTGCAAATTGAGGGGTAACCTGGAGAAGGTAGGCCTTTCCCGATAGAACAAGTGTTTTGTCTGCAAATTGAGGGGTAACCTCAGAAACTCTACTTTGCTATACCTGGGGGCATGCAAACCTTTTTGCATGAAAGTGAAAAACGACTATTTATTTTCTTAGTTTATAGGTTCTTAACCCTTTAAACTCATAGGATTGGTCATTCCTAGCTTACATAATAAAAGGAGTCAGAGCATAATTTAGAATGCTGCAAGCTCCCTAAAAAATGAACCTGTTGATGAGACATCCTTATTATATGACTGGCACGAGTAGTTATACACAAAGTTCAAGCTCGTTAAAAATTAAACCTAGCAATGAGCATATGTTCCACCAGAGTTTAAGCTCATTAAAAAATGAACCCACCTCCGGTAAATAACCATTGTGAATGATTATCATCAGCTTTTGAGCCTTGGTCGTGTTCTTACCATCACCTCCACTCTGTTTTAGCCAATCATTCACCTCCATTTGATTGTTTACCCCTTTTGAGGAACATCTACGACAAGTGATCCTATTAGCCACCTTCTTTACACTGCCGTGATTGGAAAGTTCCAAACCTTACCTGGAACTAGCTGCTATCTGAAAACATCACCCGTTCCTCAAAACACGAGTCTCCTTTAAGCTCTTTTCATTTGACTCGTAAAATATGAAAATATTGCCAAGCAATTGGCCTCTCCAGCTCGTTAAAGTAATTGGAAGTGCTATCCCTCCTCTAGATTTTAATCTTTTTGGACCTGAGGGATTATTACCCAAAAATATCTAGAATTTGTCTTGTTCATCTCATTAAAACTATTGAAAATTCATCCCTTTCGCATTGTTTTATACTTTTTCAGACTTAAGGGATTATATTACGAAAAAGGAATATTGGAGTTTTCTTTCCGTCTCTTTTCAGACTCTCTAAAATTGAAAAGAACCGAGTTATCCTTGTCATTAAACTCGTTAAAACAATAGCGACAAACTTGTCCATTCAGACAAGAGCGAGTTTCACTATCACTAGGCTCGTTAAAAAATAGCGACGGGTTTGCCCGAAGGGCAAATTATAGAACAAGCATATGTTATCCTCCTCAAGCTTGACAAAAATAAAGAGGTACTAGTCAGAAATGACTGGGGAAAATTGGGAAGAAAACTTGAAGAAGCTTTATTGGTAGCAGGTCGCTCTTGAACATGACACTTTCACTCCATCGCCATGATTGAGTCGGGTTGGTTTATTCCGTTCACCTTTCATATCACCATTGGTCCACCGTACCATCCACTTTTGGGGTTAACACTACCAATCCATTTCAGTGTCGCCGATATGTTCAAGAGAAGTCATTCAAAGAATCCACCTACCCAGCTTGTGTCTCATCCACTACAATACCTTCACGCTTCATTCTTTCATGACTGCCACCATGAACCTTGTATCATTAGATTGTTTTCACCTCTACAGAATAATTTGCTCCGTTCCATGTCGTAGATGTGGGATCCATCAATGCCCTCCTATGACGGGTCACTTCTTGTCGACATCAGCTCATTATCCAAGAAGCCGACCTAGGGACAACCCTTCCAGTACTTTGAAGATTGAATGCCTCAAGGGCAAGTTTCTCACTTCCAGTGACAGGTTTATACTAATGGCATTCGATTGAAAGATTTTGCGTGGTGTTCAACATCAACTCATGTATTCACACCACGTGAATTGTACTAGAGTACCTTGATGGTCATCATCATCATCGGTGATTCCTCTCGCGTATGTTAACAACTTACATCATTGGCTGGTAATCAGGTGATGTCTTTCCATGTTCGACATCAGAACATCTTTTCACATGGATCAACTTGTACTTTTGGGCAAAGATTGAACGAGTTTTGAAGATCCCGAATCTAGTTTCATCCATCTGGGCTGCGGTATAATCAAGAAATAAAGACATCAAATGTACATCATTGCTGCACAGATAATCATCCAAACTAAGGGATGATGGCTCTACCAGAATCATCAGTCTGCACACAGACGGTTGTTTGTCCTATGTACAAGAAAATAAATTTATCAAGATGAGCATGGGAATGCTCACCTCAGCTAGATCATGAAAATATTATGAAGATAGTGTATTGTATTGTATCTTATTGCAGGTCACCTTCCAGTGCAAAAAACCTCGGATCCTCATTATAAAGCATTTCACCCAACATCAAAAAGGATTTATGACCTCATACTTTAGGGGGCAACTGTTATAGACATATTTGGGCACTGTAACCCCAATCATACATTTCCATAAACCAAGGGCTTCTAAGTCCCTAAAAGTGTTGTTTCATACCCTAAAGAAGCAGGGTCAGCTGATTACATCATCTCCCAGAAGTTTTCCATGAAAAACTACTCAGAAGTGGTCAAAGCAGGACCATACAGACTGCCCAGTGCTAAATGTGCGATGCATCTCACCTACCACATGCAAAAAGTGTGATGCATATTGGAAATCCCTTCTATAGGGTGTGATGAGTGAGAGCAGACAAATGGCACAAGCAGTTTTCTAGGTGGAAACCTAGAGAATCTTCTAGAAACTTCTCATTTGACACTTTCCTCTTTGAGTTTGCCTAGGGATGAGTAAGAGATCTGAAATATCCATGTGGAACCAGGAACTATCAGAGAGATGACACTAATCAAAATCCCAGAAGCTGACTGACCCCCTGCAAATATCTATAAATGGATCCCTCATCCCAGAGATCCAAAGGTTGGAATTTGGTAATTTGCAAAGAGGCGTTGCTGGTTTCTCTTTGAAGACATTGTTGGGTGATCTTGCTTTGTGTGAGGTGAAGAGTGATTTGAAGCTGGGAGGATGGCACTGGGTCAGACCAAGTGGTTGTAATCCTCTCTTCTACTACTTTTACTAATAAAGCTATTTGAGTTTTCCTCCATATTCTTGTGTATCTTTGAATATTGTGTTGGTATATGCACTTGTATGGTCAATATATATCTGATCCTATATTGTTTACAGTGAAAGACCTCTATGCTTTGATGGTATTATGCTGTGGTGAATCTACAGGTGCTCTTTGAAGTAGGATAGGTAAGGAAGCAGTGGCGAGATTCTGGCAAAGGGGAAAGGAAACAAGCAAGGAGCCAAGCGGAAGACTAAGGTTGGTACTCTCTGCTTCTTTCTCATCTCTCTGTCGTAAAAGAAAAACAAGTGACTTTAATCTGTTTGTTTCTAAGATAGCTACCCGTCTTAGTGGGACTAGTAGCTCTGAATAGACACTAGATTTCCCGATAACAACCTCCACCCTCAAATTTAATACCAGGATTCACCTCCTTCCCAGGAAGTCCAAAATCTATTACCAAAGTCAAACTTGCATATAATGTCCAGCGCTACGATCCATGCACTACCTGTTCCCTTAGTGAAAAATTACCGACTCATTGTTCCAAGGCACACTCCCAATGTGCATCTGATTCCATCTAGAAATGCTAATGACAAAAAAAAATCCATCCCCCAACCTTCCATTCTCAGTTTCACAGTACCTTAGGTAATCTAGTCACTCCCTTTTGTGCAGTCACTCACCTTCCAAGTTCCCCAGCATGCCCTTTCCTAGGCGATCCATCCCTTGGAAAGGTTTCCTTGCATCGGAAGGTCCAAAAACCAAGGCATATCCTTGCCTCAAAACCATCATACTAATCATTTCATGTTCATGGAAATCAATGGACATTATTCGGTATCAGTGTCCCACAATGGCCCTGCTCCCGAATGATTTACAAGCATACTACTATCTATTCCCATTCCTTTTGTTGTTATTGCTAATTCTTGTAGTTAATTTCAAGCACCCCAAACCGGGCATTTCAATTCTTTCCTATACCAAGCACATAATTTAAATTAGACTAAAAGGAAATTGAAATAAATTCAAATCATACCTCATTGGTGGCTTGTCAATAAGGTACACTTGCAATTTTGTTTACTTCCTGTCACAACAAGTCAAACTAGCTCTTTGATCAAATCATCATGTATAAACATATCACATCCAGTTAGCTCAAAACACAACCATCATAATCAAAATCATATATCACATGTAACCATCATAAATCAGAGTCATATATCACATGCATAATTAAGATTGAAATAAAATACTAATACTTATCTTTCAAATTATTCTTTGCTTCTGCCTTTGTTCTTTATCCTTTCCGTACACACACTGAATCAATTTCCAAACCTGAAAAGCACCGAGTACCTTCTCTTTAAGAAATAAGGGAATTTAGATACTGAACTACCTCCTCCCTCAATATCAACAACAAGGGTATCCCGAGACTAAACCGTCTCAACACTCAATATCAACAACAAGGGCATCTAGATACTAAATAGCTCAACCCTCAATAGAAACAAGGGTATCCCTAGATTAAACCACCTCAACTCAATATAAAAAAAGGGCATCCAAATACTAAACCACCTCAACCCTCAATAGAAACAACAAGGGCCAAACAATCCCATACTTGTATGTCCCATCACACTATACAACACATGCACATATACAGTGTACCACAATGCATACACCTACACTGGGTGTAAAACATAACACATACACCTGTTAGGGTCCTATAAATATAGTGATCAAGGTATGATTATCTAGCTATTTATCCCAATGGGATTTTGTAACTTATTTTTTCACTTTAAGTTGTTTTTAGATTTTGAAAAGAAAAAATAAGAAAAATAGAAAAAGAAAAGAAAAGTAAAGAAAAAAGAAAAAAAGAAAAATTATGAAAATAGAAAAGGAAAGAAAAATATAGAAAAAATAAAATAAATGGGAATAAAAGAAATTATGTCAAAAATAAATAAAAATAAAAATCCCTAAAGGGGTGGGCTAGTTTAAATGCCGCCTTAAGTTTTTTTATTATTGTTAATATTGATTAATTATCAATATACTTTGTTTAAAGCTCTAAATAAAGCAGATGTGACATTTGTCACTTTTGATAAAGTGTTCATAAGTTTCAAATGTTGAGACCATCCTTGCCTAGATCAAAGGTGGAGGACAATGTTCCCCCCCCCCCCCCCCGAGTTTTCAGGTCTTAATGGGGGGGTGGTCCGAAAAATGGTTTAGGAAAAAATACCAAAAGCTACGTGGTGAATCCACGATGGTTTCACCCCTCCCCCTCCTTTACCACTTATCGCTTGCACCCCCCTTGAAAAATACCACCCACTTTCGCGCCATCCATGACATGACACCCGTCATTTATTCAACCATTCACGTCACCCTACCATCCACGTGATAGTACCGTTGGTTATTAAAATTCTCTCACCAATACTGATATTGATGTTGGCCATTAATAAATCCCACCAACATATAATTCCTTTAATATGATTCTCCAAAACGGTAATGTTTCAATCACACCCCCCCACTCGCTTTAAAAATCCCGTGTCACCCTGCATTATTTCCTTTTGGATTTTTTTTAATTTGTGCAAGTTAAGACATGATGGTTTTCAAGTGCACCAATGCTCTCTATAGTAGCATTGCCCTCATGTAACTGATTAATTGCAGTCTGGTAATACTGTTTTCCTGAGCCTCCATTATAGTTGAAGATGTCTTCTCATAAAGGAAAGGAAAAAATGGTTGTTGAGAGTCCTATTTTTCATCCTGATAGCTTAGATGAATTCCCTTTGGTTGACATGCAATATAAAATAGCAGAAACCATGTGTGAGTTCGACTTGTATGAGCTTCATAACGGGGAAAATAAAAAATATTTAGACAAAAACGATGAATTGAGTATTTGGGAATCATTCTTACCTCAATTTTTTTCCCCCGTCTTGTGTTTTCTAGGAATTTGTTACATGGTGTCATCTTACGTATATCCCTAGCCAGCAAGTTGTAATTGCCCAAAATAATGAAATCTTATTCTCAATTGCACCAGAATCCATCTACCGAGCTCTTTAGATGAATCCTCAAGCTCACTTACATCCAATTTCCACTGATTCACTCATGGAAATATACGAGAATCTTACTTTCTATCAAAAAGCCCATATTTTGAGTCTTTTATGCCTGAAAATTCTGAATTTCCCAGGAATAATCCCCCATATTCTATTTCTATTTTCCCTGAAATGTCAAGGCAAGTTATTTCTATGGTTACTTGCCTATTAGGTTATCTGTTGGGTCCATATAATACTAGTGATTACCCCATTACTATTGTAGTTATACCCCTAATTAATATTGTTGTGCCCCTATTGCCCCCATATTGTTACTACTGTGCCCCATAGAATCCCTCTATTGTTATTTTTGTGGCTTTATATTATTATTGTTAGGTCGGCTGGATTATATTGTGACTCCTTAGACTCCTATATAGAAAGGAGGTTTTTTCATTTGAATCATCCAAGAATTGTTCATTTATGTAATGTAAAGGAGGTTTCCCCCTCGAAGAGGCTGAATTCTAAGGCGTTGATCTATTTTTCTTGAGCTAGTTTCATAACATTTGGTATCAGAGCTTTGGATTCTAGGGTTTCGTTGCTCCAAACAGGTCATCGTGGCATTTTCGCTATAACTTTTTTTTGTGACGTTTCAGAAGTTGAAAAAAAAAACCCATTTGAGAAGAAGTCGCGCTGAACCTTGGGTCCAAATTTCAGAGCTTTTCACGTGATATTTGCGGAGATATGATCTGAGGAAGTTGGTCTTTTTGTAGACTCCTGAATTACATTCAAAACAGGTGACCTGGGGAAAATCGTCATAACTTTCTCTCTGGGGATCGGATTGAAATTTTGTAAGAAGGTACAGAAAGAGGACAAAATTTAGTTTCTTGTATGCATGTTTCAGATCCAGAGGTCGAAACAGTGACTCGTGGCACGTCGTACAAGTTCACTCTACTGAACTAGTCTATAAGCAAGTCACTGTGGGAGATTTCACATAACTCTTCCTTGGAGAATCCAATTTGGGTCAGACTTGTGGCATTGGAAAGAGGACACATAGGGCTACTACAGATCACAAACTCAGAACTAGAAGATTGGAAAGTACAGAGATACATCAGAGGCAATATCGAGCTCCTACAAAGTGGAAAAAGGTGTGTAGATTTTCTTAAATTTTTGCTTAAGCTTGGTTTGAAAATTTATTTTGAAGGAATTCAAAGGGCATAGTAGAGCATTATTATCGGTAACTGATGCCTCGAGGAAAGAAAATGCAAACACCCAGTAAGGAACCTGAAAGCTCTAGCATGACTCATGAAGAAGAGGAAGAAATGAAACATGATATATCAAAATTACAAGACCAAATGCAACAACTGTCCCTTGCACAAAAAGGAACAGAATCTAAGATAGATTGTTTAAAGAAAGATGTAGAAGCTAAGATGGATGGTTTAAAGAAAGGTATAGAAGCTAATATGGACTGTTTAAAGAAAGTCGTAGAAGCTAAGATGATTGACGTGGAAGCTAAGATGGATGATTTGAAGATAGATTTGAAGACAAACATGGACGAATTGAAGATAAATATGAATAAGTTGCTACAAGAAATGGTCCCTAAGGGTGAAAGGGTACTAAAGGAAACTCATGATGAGAACAAAAAAATGTTAATCATGATTCCATAGATGCTAATGTTGGATCGAAGACTCACCATATTCCAAAAACCGATATGAGGAAGTTTGATGGCAAGGATCCTGCCACATGGATATTACAGATGGAGCAATTCTTCGATCTCAAGAATGTGCAAAACACACAAAAGGTATGTATGGAACTTTATATTTGGAACCAAATCAGTTTGTACAGTATCAATGGCTTTGCTCTCGTAAACCATTTATCACTTGGGCAATTTTTACGGAAGAATTGATAGCACATTATGAGGATACAAAAAGCAACACTTTTTTTAGCCAATTGATAAGTCTCAAACAAAAGGGTTCAATAATGGAGCACATTGAGGAGTTCCAAAAATTGAACATAAGGGTAAAAGATATTCCAGAGCAGCATAGGATTGATGTGTTCATAGGGTCTTTAAAGGATAATATCCAACATGATGTTCGCCTTTGGGAACTTGATTCATTAGAGAAGGCATTCAGGTTAGCAAGAAAAATGGAAAGCAAAATTATGGCAACCAAGAAGCATACCACTCACAACTATAAAGACGGAAGTGTTGTTGCCCCTAGTCTTCCACAACCTATAAGGTTGACACGACAACAATTGGAAGAAAAAAGAGTAAAAGGGCTTTGTTACAGTTGTGATAGCAAATACACTAAAGGTCATAAGTGTGCTGAGAAGAAATTATTCTACATAGATTGTGAAGAGGAAGAAGAAAAGGAGCAAGAAAGGTCAAAAGAAGAGGATATACTCTAGGAACAAAGCCTAGATGAAGAACAAATAAATCCGACCATATCTTGTAATGCATTGGCGGGAATTACCACTCCTCAAACCATCAAGATAGAAGGACAAATCAAGAAGAAAAAGGTAATAGTGTTGATTGATTCAGGAAGCACCCACAATTTTATTCATTGTAAGGTAGCAAAAGAATTGAATTGCTTCCTATATCCAGCACTATAGTGTCAAGCGATGATTGCAAATGGAGGAACAATAAATTGCTCTGGAAAGTGCCATAATATCAAGCTATCCATGGGAGAATATGTATTGACTAGCCCAATGCTTTCCATTCCAATGGGAGGTGCTGATGTTGTACTAGGAGTCCAATGGCTACAATCCCTGGGTACAATAGCTTTTAATTTTCAAGAACTTTTCATCAAATTTTCTACGGAAGGAAAGGAAGTTGAATTAAGGGGTATTGCAGGGAAACCAGGAAAGATAATCGGCTCTAATAGTATGACAAAGCTTCTAAAAAGGAGCAAAGAGGTGTAATTGCACAATTATGCTCGTTAGATGTTTCCACATCGGAATCATCTATTTCTCCAGATCTCCAAAAAGTCCTGGACAATCATTCCAAGGTATTTGAGACTCCCAAAGGTCTCCCACATATGCGTGATCATGATCATGCTATTCATCTGATTCGAGGAAGTGTTCCTCCAAACATCAGGCCGTACAGATATCCCTATGTCCAAAAGAGTGAAATTGAAGATATGGTTGCAGAAATGCTAGAGGCTGGTATAATTCAACCGAGTCAAAGTTCTTTCTCTGCTCCAGTAGTATTGGTGCAAAAGAAGGATGGATCATGGCGCATGTGTCCGGATTATAGGGAGCTCAACAAGCTCACTATTAAAGATAAGTTCCCCATTCCTGTCATTGATGAATTACTGGATGAATTGCATGGATCAATTTACTTCACCAAGTTGGATCTTCATTCAGGATATCATCAAATCAGAATGAAGACTGAAGACATTCCAAAAACAACATTTAGAACTCATGAGGGTCATTATGAATTTTTGGTCATGCCTTTTGGCCTTACCAATGCACCTTCAACATTTCAAGGTTTGATGAATTCAATTTTCAAACCTTTCCTTAGAAAATTTGTGTTAGTATTTTTTGAGGATATACTAATCTACAACAAGTCTTGGAAGGATCATGTTGAACATGTTGACAAGGTGATACAACTATTGAAGGAGAAACAAGTATATGCAAAAAGATCCAAATGTTTCTTTGGAGTCCACGAGGTGGAATATTTGGGTCATATTGTATCTCATGAAGGAGTTAAGGTAGACCCTAGCAAAATTAAAGCCATTAAGGAATGGAAAATCCCCACATCCATAAAGCATCTACGAGGATTTCTCGGGTTGACAGGGTATTATCGCAAGTTTGTTAAGAATTATGGGAGAATAGCAGCACCTCTAACAACATTATTGAAGAAAGATGCATTTTCATGGACTTCAGAAGCAACAAAGGCCTTTGAACATCTTAAAGAGGCAATGTGCCAAGCACCGGTCTTAGCTACACCGGACTTCACAAAAACCTTTATTGTGGAATGTGATGCTTCAGGAAATGGAATTGGTGCTGTTCTAATGCAAGATGAAAGACCCATTGCTTTTGAAAGTCGTCCAATCAAGGGAAAGTTTTTAAGCAAAGCTATTTATGAGAAGGAAATGTTGGCAATACTCCATGCACTTAAGAAATGGCGACCCTACCTAATGGGTAGACACTTCAAGGTAAAAACGGATCATGATAGCCTTAAATACTTTTTACAACAAAGATTATCCTCTAAAGAGCAACAAAAGTGGGTCACAAAGATGTTGGGTTATGACTTTGAAATCATCTACAAAAAGGGGAAGCAAAATGTGGTGGCAAATGCACTCTCAAGAAAGGATGAGGATGTGGAAGCATTGTTGTGTGCCATTTCTATTATCCAACCAGATTGGATAAACGAAGCAAGGGAGGAATGGAAGAATGACGAAGAAGTGTGGGCACTTATTCGAAAGTTACAACAAGATTCCAGTACATCTGGTACATTTAGCTAGAAAAATGATTCGTTATGGTAAAAAGATCACTTATACCTCTGTAAGAATTCCCAGCTAAAACAAAAGATTCTTATGGAATTGCACACTTCTCCCTTAGGAGGGCACTCAGGATTTTTAAAAACTTACCACAGGGGAATTTTTTTGGGATGGCCTTAAATCAGATATTCAAAAGTTTGTGGCTGAATGTTTGGTTTGCCAACAAAATAAAGTTGAAACAATTAAGACACCAGGTCTATTACAACCTTTATCCATTCCAAGCCAACGTTGGGAGGAGGTTTCAATGGATTTTATCACAGGTTTACCCAAGTCTGAGGGAAAGAGTGTCATCATGGTGGTAGTTGATAGACTTACCAAGTAGGCACACTTTTGTGCATTATCACATCCATTTAAAGCTAGTACAGTTTCTACTGCATTTATGGAAACAACTCAAAAGCTACATGGAAACCCAAAGATTATTGTAAGCGACAGAGATCCCATTTTCACTGGAAATTTTTGGACATAATTATTTTCTTGTCTTGGTACTCAATTAGCTCATAGCTCATTTTATCATCCTCAATATGATGGGAAAACTGAGATAGTAAACAAATTTTTGGAAGGATATCTTCGTTGCTTTGTATCTGATAAACAGACACAATGGGTCAAATGGTTGCCTTTGGCTGAATGGTGGTATAACACTTCCTTCCATACAGCAACAAAAATGACCCCATTTATGGCACTTTATGGGTATCAACCACCATCGATCACATCATATTTAAGAGAAAATTCTAAGGTTCAGGCAGTGGAACATCACATCAAACATCAACAACAAGTCCTCCAACTCTTAAAGGATAACCTCGTGTTGGAACATAATAGAATGAAACGACAGGCAGATCAACATCGCAGTGAAAGAAGTTTTGATGTAGGTGATTGGGTATTCCTACGGCTACAACCATATAAGCAAATGTCCCTCAAGCAAGCTAAGAAGGATAATAGATTATCACCAAAGTATTATGGTCCGTACAAGGTGTTGCAAAAGATTGGTACTATGGCATACAAATTGGAGCATCCTGTAGCTTCTCGATTGCACCCAGTTTTCCATGTTTCATGTTTAAAGAAGGTTATAAGCGACAAGCTCCCAGTTCAAACAATATTGCCAGAACTTGATGAGGAGGGAAAAATTATATTGGAACCAGAAGCAGTCACAGAAACAAGAACTTGACAGCTACGAAATCGTTCAATTTCAGAGTATCTTATCAAGTGGAAGAACTTATCCGCTGAAGATTCCACATGGGAGGATGAAAATTTTATGTAGAAGTATCCAGAACTACTCAAGCGTTGAGGACAACACTTTTTTGAAGGAGAGGGGCATGTTGGGTCCCTATAATACTAGTGATTACCCCATTACTATTGTAGTTATACCCCTTATTAATATTGTTGTGCCCCTATTTCCCCCATATTGTTATTACTGTGCCCCATAGAATCCCTCTATTGTTATTTTTGTGGCTTTACATTATTATTGTTAGGTCGGCTGGATTATATTGTGACTCCTTAGACTCCTATATATAGAAAGGAGTTTTTGTCATTTGAATCATCCAAGAATTGTTCATTTATGTAATGTAAAGGAGGTTGCCCCCTCGAAGAGGCTGAATTCTAAGGCGTTGATCTATCTTTTCTATCTTTTCTTGAGCTAGTTCCATAACATTATCCAACAGATCAATGGGTAGATGAAGTAGTGTTAGTCTTTTTGTCAGTGTTTTCAATTAGTCAGAAGCCATCAATCATTTTTAACTACAATCAATAATTATCAAATGTTACTCATGATCAGTTTTTGAAGTTTACTACTGAAGGTGCATTCAAACACCAGTCAGTCATCATATATTTGATGTTGTTCTATCAAGAAGACGTTTTCAAATTTCAGTTGTAGAAGGTGGATGAACAGGGAAGACCACTATCTGTTATTCACTAGACTTCCTTAGTCAGAAAAAAAAAAAAAAAAAGAATATTCATTTAGTAATTTTGTAGATAAGTTTTCACATGTATCCTTATGTCTTCTTAGCAACATTGTTATACAAATAATTTCACCAGAAATCAAAAGAGTTTTTCATCTTATAGAACAAGACAAAGTTGGAGACTAGTATATTTACCAAAATTATATAGAAATTCAAATTTATGGATGTGAACACCCTCCCTACAGGTTTCCAGTTTTTGTACCAGTTAGAATTTTTTCCTTGGATTATATAAGGAAATTGTTAAATATGGATGACCTGCATTTTGTGTCAAGAAAGTAGAAAGTAAAATTTAAACTGAAGGCACATATTGGTCCTTACATCTTCAATGCTAGAGAAATAACAAAGGAATGAGATGAGTTACCAAAGAAGATGAATTTCAAGCTAAGTTTCACATGGTGTTATGATCCATTAGGGATAATTTCAAAATTGAAAGTTGAGCAGAAGACCACACGGTATGCACATACACCTAGACCAGAAATAGAGAAGTATGCCAATCAAGAGGAGTGGACAAAGAATACACTGCAATAGGTTGAAGAGAAAATTGTGAGTCAGACATCCCCACAAACACCTATTTCAAAGGAAAAAGAAGCTAAGAGATCAAGGGAAATCATGTCTCCTACAAATTCAAGTTCTCAAGCTGTAGACTTTCGTGTTTTCAAGAGGAGAAAGAAGACAGATCCAAGTACAAATACTAAGACTGACACTAAAAATGATACTCAAACAAATACTCAGGAGGAATCATTAGAATAAAACAACTCACAGGAGAAAACTACGATTGTTTTAATAGGTCTTCCTACCACTTCCATCTCACACATTGATGAAACAACATAGTCACCTATAGCTTCTACATCTCAGATTGGAACAAAACAAAACATTTTTGCCGGATATAGAGAGATTAAGAAGAATAATGAAGCCTTGAAGGCTACAACATACTCAAAATTTTGGAAGCAAACTTCTACTACTCAACACAAATTGTTGTCTTCCCTTGACATAAAGAAGGTACAATTCCAATTAGCCTTCTTGGAACCTACAGTTCCAGTCCCTAAAGGTGCAAAAGACTACAAAGCCTCTGTCTTTTCTTTTGATACCAGCAAGATTCATGCAATCGACTAGATTGATTTGCACAAACAGGCTGGAGAAATGATATACTCAACATTAACAAGTTCAACCATGGTAGCCTCCAAGCTGCAGGCCTCTCTAAATAACATGCATTCACAGCTAAAGATAGATCAAATGGCATCCTTAACCAAGGACACTAGAACCAAAGCTCTTGAATATTTGGTAATTAAACTAGGATATGGTCCTAGTGACATCAAAGCAGCTGAGGAGATAAAAAATAAGTATGTTGATATTCAAGCCCTGAGAAAGCATCTCAAGCTGCCAACCATAGAGCACCCACAGACCAAAGAAATCACTAAGATGGAAGTAGAGAAAGAAAATTTGTTCAAGTCGGTAGTTGAACAGCACATTCAAATCCAGAAAATGGAGACAAACATGGAGACACCTTTGAAAGAAAAGGAATTGTTGGTACCTACAGGGACATCAACATAGTAGACAGTAAAAAAAACAACAGAAACGACCTCAACAAAAAGGGAAGAAACATCCACTATAGATTATTCTGAAAAGTTAATAAAGTATTTGGGAGATTTATCATTAAATACCCAAGAAAATGAAAGGTTGTTGGCATCATGGAGAAGAATGGAGGAAAATAAGATCAAAGATGACAATGCATACTTAGCAGAAGTGCAGTAAAATTTCAAGCCGACTCAACAAATTGTAAAATATGAAAATCAGTATTTAACAACACAAATGTTGGCAGAGGCCAAGCAAAGCATATGGAATACAATTAATGCAAATATTATAGAATTGTGGTCATTATTTCAGATTATATTTGAGCAAGAGGAACTAATACAAAATATCAAAGCAACCGTTGAACAAATGAAGGTTGAAATTGAACACAGTCCAATAGAAGAACATAAAATTATCAATATGTTGAATGGAAAGACCAAGGATGAACTCGAAGAACTCCAGATACAAGACAAAACATGAACAATCATGGAGGTGAAAAGAGGTATAACAAAGAATAACCTCATGATACAACTTGGAAACAAATGAAAATAGTTAGAACTAGGGTGAAAATATTCAACATAAAGTTTAATTTATTGCAGGAGAATGGGTTTCCATATTTGAGAGATTCTAATGGAAAGTTGATTCCATTAGAGATCTATCAAGACCAGTTGTACAATATAGCTGCAGATACATCCAAATTCACTAAAGTGAGAGGAACAATAAGTGGAGAAGCTTTCATGGAAGGCCTACAATATGACCTCTACATTCAACATGAAGTCCATCATCTGTTTCTCAATAAACCAACTTTTCAAACATACACGAAAGTATATGAAATAGTTTGAAGTATGGTAAATTTCTCTATTCCCAGTGAAGAAAGATGAGATAAACTGTTGGAGCTTGTTGAGTAAAATCGAACACAAATACTACAAATTGAAAGCAGTCAAACAAAAGAAGCAGAAATGTAGCTATAGTCAACAACAACACTCCTCAAAGAGTGAATAGAACATCCGAATTAGTCCATCATTGCTATAGTTTAGTTCTATTTTTGAAATATCTACATTTTCTAGTAGATATTATTTTGTAAATAATTATATTTGAAGTCCGAATTTAGTTCAAGATAGAATCTATAAGTATTTTGCAAAAGTATTTAGAAAGGGTTGGATTGTGTAAAAGAGAAGATCTTTATTTGACTGTAAGTTGTAAACTTTATTTTGAAGTAATCAATTCAGAAATACAAAGACAATATTGTTTCAGGATTCTTCTGTCAAATAAATGGTGATGTTTTCCTCTTTGTTAATATGTTTGACTTTCTAGGTTTTCACATGGATGTTCTATCCTAATCGTTACAAGAAGGTTATGAGCTAAATTTACTTGCAGTACTCTGCTCTGGCTTGTTTAAGCAATATTAATGTTTTTGTTTTGAGATTAAATATAAAATTAATTTAAGTATGCTTTTATATTTAATTAATTCTTATGTGATATTAATCTTATCCATATCACACATAATTCATGAGATCCATGAGTTTTCCTACCTCGCCCTATTCAGTTACTCTTTTTTATTTTTGATTGATTACTGAAGACTTTTTTATGAATCCATGCCCAATGGACATTTCTTTCATTCTAAAACCAAAAATTTGAAAAAACTTATCTTAACCTTTCATATCTAACCTAAGATTTAAAAAATAAAATTAAAGCCATACAGAGAGAGCCCTCTTTAAAGCTAAAATGGCTAGATTCTAGCTTTAAAAGTGGTTTGTGGTTACCTTTGCAGTTTACTTTTAAGCCTAGGAAAACTACGAAGAGCTAAGAACACCTACACCCAATGTACAAAACAACACATACACCTACATCTAGTGTACAACATGACACATACACCTATACCTGGTGTACAAAAAATCACATATACCTATACCCGATGTACAACACAACACATATGATGAGGCTCATCAATAGGTACATTATAAGGGTCATAATGCCATCCTCCAGCTTTAGAACTATCTCTTTCTCACATTTATTTACATTTTTTGTTATATTATGCTTAGTGAGAGGGGTAAAAGGTGTTTTTCTATGTCATGTGGCCTAATATGGTTTAATTGTAGGAAATAGAGCATTTTTTTATATAATTTCCATGTAGGGGCTCAAAGTAGACAATGGGAAGAGATTCTAGGAGATTTTCCACCTCGTTAACGCCTTCAATCAACCAAATATCACAATAGTCTCTCTCATCAGCTTGAGGTCATTGGAAGCTGTTGGGAACGGGATCCCCCAAGGAAAGTTTTGGGGCTAAAAGCCAATGTTTTGGGACAAGTTTTGTAATCAAGCTGTAAATTCTCCGCATTTTGTGGTCGCGGAGCGCTAAGGTGTCATGAGTCATGAAGGGTTGTCCACCCTTATTTTTTAAAGTGTAAAGTTGGTTGTAAAGATCCACCCATGGTTCGCAGACCACAGGATTGTATAAAATGAGCTAAGTAAGTAAGCTCTAAGTAGTGAAGTAAAGAAGACAAGTCTTGGAGTCTTGGTAGCGGAGTCTAAGTGTTTTGGGCCTTAGCATAGGTAGAGGCTCTGTAGCTGAGTGTGCAGAGGACTAGGGTAGAAGTCTACAGCTGAGTGCACGGTCCCCTACAGCTGTGTTTGCAAGGCATATAGAGTCTGCAATAATTTGAAGATATCAATAAAGAGAAGTATTTTGCAAATTCTATGTATCTATTTCTTGTTAATGCATCTGGTTATACTGTGTTTTTGGTTTAATTTACAATATTCATGTGATGTGCGAATGTATGTGACTATATTAGTTAATCGAACGCAAGTAAGAATATCTTTTTACGTGGCACTAACTGTGATTATTTAGTAAGATAAATAATACACTTAATATAACTTGGGAACCTATACAGTCTGTTGTCATATCAGCGTGAAAGTACCTAGATCGTGGGTTAAGGCTGCGCGAAGGTCAATCATCCTTCGCGGAGGTATTGAAGGGCAGAATAAAGGGCTAGACTGATAGAGCCCTAAAGCTTAGTGACCTGCATGAAAGTAGGAACAAAGGGTATAAACTGACATCACGACCATCTTAGGGTGCGGAAAATTGGTTCCAACATCCCCCCATATTGCTTCGGGTGAGACTTCGGTCCTCACTCTATGGGCTAATGCCAAAAGGGCCAGTAGTATAGGGATTTGTTTGGCTAACTAATGTTGAACCTAGGTCAGGCCCCACGCAGCTGAAAAATGGTTCCGTTGCAGGGACCAAAATTTGCATAAGAGATGTGTGATGTCGTATCAATGGAATCCAACTAAGAAAGAGATTGAGGACTAGCTGAACAAGAAGATCCAAGAATTTGTGGCGCAAGAGAGCAGAAATCCAAGGCTGACAAAGAAATAGTGGATGGATAGATACCTGTATACAGAAATTCACAAGATCCTTTTGTGTTCCTTTTTGGTTGAGCTATACAAGTGGATCGCGAAGCTAGCGAATAGCCAAGGAAGGTGGAGGATTGACGGTCCTATTGTCTAGACCCCAGAGTTAGTACAGAGACTGGAAGCCTCTAAGGATAAGATCACCCATGCTGTCAATCATTGGATTGATTTCATCATAGGAGGGTTTGTGATTGAATTCGTGGTCGATACCTCAGTTAGCTATAGTGAGGTGGAGCGACACTTTTTTAAAGGTCCATGAGGTAAGTACTTGAAGTCTTTGAATACCTGGATTAAAATGTTCTTATGAGAAAAATGGGTTATGAAACTACCTTGATGTTCAGAGCTATGTGAAGTGGAAAGACTTATAGGAACAAAGGAAGAAAGAGTCCTGAATATAGTCCATTGATTTCACCTCCAATAGGTGACAAAGAAGGAGTAGCACAGGCTTCTCCGTGAAGTGTAATTCAGTTAATAAGACAAAGATTCCCGTGAATTCCACCTCCACCCACACCACCTCCAACTTCACCACCATCACCTGCAACTTGACCCATACCACCACCACCTCCACTGCAGTTCATTATGGAAAATTTAGTGAATCTGCCTTCGTTTAAAGGCTTGGGAAATGAGGACCAAAACCAATTTCGGTTCATCATGAAAGTTGTATGGGAAGCTTAGGGTGTTACAAATGACCACATGAAGAAGGAAACATTGGTTAGTTCTTTGCAGGATCACGCGCTAACTTGGTACATCAAGTACTCTATTGATAACCCAAATGCTGGAGTGGCGGACATCCAGACCACGTTGAATAAAGAGTTCAGTAGGCCTAAATCCAATGCAAATTCAGTTGTGGGGTTCAAGGAAATCACGATGAAACTAGGTGAGATACCTTGAGAATTGGATCAAAGATTGAAGTGAAAAATCCGTGAAGCCAATATGAACTTAATAGATGGATAGCACCACAAATGGTTTGTGGCTTCGCTCCTGCCACACCTACGGGTTGTATTGTCACAATAAAATATTACGACTCAAGAAGAGTCCTTGGAGATTGCAATGAAACTGCACAAAACACCGATGAAAGATTTGAATCTAGGTGTTTAGAAAATCCATGTGCAGTTGCAAAATATTTGCCTTCAAATGCAATGTTTGAAGCAAGACAAAACAGTTCGACTGGAGGTGCATGAAGAGATATGGTGCCTGAAGTGCAAGGGTTAGGGGCATGAAAAAGACCATTGCTCGGTCTTTGTGAACTATATTGCAGGGGGAGGACTGATGCATTTGAGGCCAGAGGCACAAGAAGGACCAAGCGTGGTGCCTGTGTTGTGCTGCACTATATGTCAGGTAGCATGGAAACATACGATGTATAACTGTCATTTGCTGCAGAAGTTTGTATAAGCACTGCAACAACTTTTCTGCAACTTCTGGAGATTGGTAGGGCATGATTAGCACAACTGTAGAAGTTATCAATTGATAATGGAAAAAACACCTACCTATAGGGCTTAGGTAGAAACATGGCTCCCTGACTAGAGCAGAGGGATGGCTCGAACAGGCTTTTAGGGGAGCGGACGAGGCCGAGGCGGAGGAGGACTTGGCAGAGGTCGGGGATAGCTAATCTACTACAATTGTGGAGGACCAGGAGACTATGCTCATGAATGCACTAACCCGACATGTCCATCATGAAAATATTGTACTCAGTTTGATCATGAGATAGAAGACTGTCTTATGCTGATAGCGATGATATGTGACAAAGGGGTGCTACCACCTTAGCTGACTTAGAACCTGTAGATGATGAGTTCTGAGCCTCATGAAGAGGATATAAATTTGAACATAGTGCTCCGAAGTGGAATTGCAATGGACGATGATAAGGGGAAACAACCCAAAGACAACGCATGGGTTTGCAAAGCTCTGGAAAAGGAGGTTGAATTTGATTTGGAGTGTGCACGTGAAGCATTCATGGAAGCAAAGAAGGGCTTCGCTGAGGCCTCTACCTCAGGGAGCAGGGATAAGCCTGATTAGGAGATAGACCCTTCTATGCTTATGACCTCTCTAGAAACCTGCATGAAGCTACTACGCGATAGTAAGGCTGTGAAGGGGTTACAGGAGCTTATAAATAGATTCGCCGGAAACAATCTGGGTGAACCATGCCTAGTATGAAAGATTGGTAAGCACAAAGTAAGGACAAGATGTGAGAGGAGACTGACCACGCAGATAGGAGAATATGAAATGGATTAGGTTATTTTGGATCTGGGGTTAGATGCAAATGTGTAACCAAAGTAGACTTGGGAGCGGATGGGAAGACCCTTGTTGTAGTGGTCTCTTATTCAGTTAAGGATGGAAAATTAGCAGAATATCATCCCATGGGATGGATGCAAGGAGTAACTATAGAGATTGAAGGTGCGAGCGCGTTGGATGACTTTGAAGTGATAGAAATCGTGGATGACAACAACCCCTACCCTACGCTCATTGACATTGATTGGGCTACTGACATGAACGGGGTAATCAACCTAAAGGAGCGGAAGATGATATTTGAAAAGAAATCACTTCGTGTAATAGTACCCCTAGATCTTGCTGAAGGATCATGCTATACTGAACTAGTCTGTGATTATGAGAGAGATGAAAATTTGGACTGTATATATAAGATAATAGCGCGAGACTAAGATTGGGTGAATTCGACAGCGGATGGATGAATTACATGGGATCGTGAGAGTTCCTGCACCTCAGACTTTGATGAAGAATTAGAGCATTGGTAGAGTCGGCTACATAAAGTAACCACACTAAGCTGTAACATGATGACCCAGTCGTTGCGCTGCATGTCATCAAAGGTAAGAGGGATGCCAAATTATGATGGCCAGAATGATGTAGATGTATTTTTGGATGCATTTGAGAGGGAGGTACCAGAAAAGCAGTGCTTCCAGGCTTTGGACTGGGCACTACGCGCTACGCCCGCAAGCTGGTTGGGTACGCACATGGGTAGCTTTGATGATTGGCGCGAGTGTAGGAGGATGATGCGAACATGATTTGGGAAGCAAAATGTAAGAATGACAGACAAATATGACGGGAAGGATGATCTGCGCACATACTTGGCCAAATGGGCTCAGGCTTATGTAGTGAAGCCCCAACCGGAATGGGTGCACTTGTTTTGTCATACCTTGGATTTCATCCCAATGAAATGGTACTTGGAAACAGAGCTCCGCCATGGTACGGGTGAATGGGATATTCTGCGTGAAGGATTCATAATGATGTTCAGTTTTGAAGATGGGTTTGATTGTATTGACGAAGCACTACAAGAGGTGAGAGCAACAATCTTTAGGATACTATAGGATCCTTTGGATCTGATTCAACCTGATTGGACTACTCAGCTGAGCCATGCGCTGGAATGCTATAACGTGACTACTGAAGAAGAAGATGAGGATCCACGAAAGATTAACATCCTTGAAACAGAGGGTCACTGTGAGGTTGAGGGACCGCAGATTGAGAATCTTGATATAACCGCGCCGCTGAAAACGAAACAGGTAATTATTGGTACGGAGGTAGAGCCCAAATTCACGAAGATTGGAGATTACTGGGATGACGCAACAGTGGATAAGGTGACTGGATTTGTCCCCTACCAAGTTTATGGAGCTAAAAGGGATAATAGGAGACCTGGTCATTATGAAGATCACATTAAAACCCGATGCGAAGCTGGTTAAGCAAAGACCTTATCGCCTCAATCCAAAGTATAAGGAGAAGGTCTGCTTTGAGCTAGATAAGATGCTCATAGAAGGCATCATTGAGCCTGTAGAAGAATATGATTGGGTAAGCCAAATGGTGGTATAGGAAAATAAGAAAAAGGATGAAATAAGGATATGCGTAGATCTCAGGAAGTTGAATGACACTTGCGTACATGATCCTTCCTCGACTCCATTCACTGATGAGGTATTGGATAATGTAGGTGGCTAGGAAGCATACTCCTTGACTGATGGGTTCTCTGGGTACCATCAGATCAAAATTTCACTGGAGGATAGAAGCAAAACGACCTTCAGAACTAAATGCGGATGTTTTCAGTACACTGTAATGCCTTTTGGATTGAAGAATGCGTCTGCGATTTTTTCGTGTGTAGTCATTGCTGCATTCAAAGAATTTATTCATAAGTTTATGGAGGTGTACTTTGATGACTCGACTATGTTTGGGTTGGCCAAATTCCACGTTGCAATTTTGCGCCTGATGCTAGATACTTGTCGAAGGTACTAGATTGCACTCAATTTGAAGAAATGCATGTTTTGTGTTCCGTTTGGGACTGTGTTGGGTTATGTGGTTTGTAGGTAGGGACTAATGGTAGATCCTGTGAAGATCATGATGATACTTAACTTGGAAGTGCTGAGGAGTGTGAAACAGCTGTGCACAACCTTAGGCCATCCTGGGTATTACAGGAAGTTTATCAAGGGCTATGCCCAGATCACGACGCCTACGGAGAGGTTGTTGAAAAAGGATGTCACATTCTATTGTAATGAGGACTGTAAGAAAATCTTGGATGTATTGAAAGAAAAGATGGTCACCGTGCCGATTTTAGTCTTCTCGGATTGGAAGAAGGAGTTTCATGTACATGTCGACATGTCATGTATAGCGCTGGGAGCAGTACTGACACAGGCTGGTGGAGGAGAATTGGACCATCCTATAGCGTTCACAAGAAGAAGGTTATCCATGGCTGAGAAGAACTATTCCACCAACGAGCGCAAAGGGTTAGCCATGGTATACATGCTCTAGAAGTTTAGACATTATTTGCTGGGTGGACATTTTAAGATGTATACATATCATTTCGCATTGAAAATACTTGGTCAATAAGCTTGTGTTGGGGGGAAGAATCTGCAGGTGGTTGTTATTATTCCAGGAGTATGATTTTGAATTTATTGTGAAGCCTAGACGACTGAACGTGGGACCAGAAAATATCTCGCGCATCGAAACATGGGAAGAGCCCACTAATTTGGAGGAGGGATTGTCTGACACGCATCTATTTAAAGTGCACATCATTGATGATCATTTTGAATACATCATACACTTCCTAATGAAAGGAACTACCCCAGAAGGTTACACCATCCAGTAGAAGGAGTTAGTGGTGCACGTGATAGACTTTTCTGTCATTGCCAAGCATCTATACAAAATGGGGTCTGATGAAATATTGCGATGATATGTATTGGAGTTTGAAAGGAGCAGTATCCTCATGAACGCTCATGGGGGCACCGCGGGAGGTCATTATGCAGGGAGGTTGACCACGCAGAAGATTCTACACGTAGGGTTATGGTGGCCAACCCTCCATCAGGATTCAAAAGCTCACTGCAAGGCGTGTGATGTGTGTCAAAGGATGGGCATGCCATCACGAAGGGATGAGCTGCCTCTGAATCTACAGATGACGTTACAACCCTTTGAGAAATTGGCGATAGATTTTATGGGACCCATTCAGCCCCAAGGGAAGAAGACGGGAGCACGGTACATTATCACCCCAACTGAGTATTTGACTTGATGGGTAGAGGCATAACCTGTGAAGGATTGCATAGGTGTGACTACTACGAAATTCCTCTTTGAGTATGTAATGACGCAATTTGGGTGTCCAAAGATTTTGATGAGTGATCATGGTACGCAATTTCTGAACGAGATGATCAGTGCGTTGATTGAGGAATTTCAGGTATATCACCAGAAAAGCACGCCTTATCACCCACAGGCTAATGGGATGGTGGAAGCATTCAATAAGGTGTTGGAGGACACGTTGACCAAGGTTTGCAACGCTCAGCAAAGTGATTGGGAACTACGCATACCCACAGTACTATGGGCCTATTGGACGACATGCAAAAAGTTGACTGGATAGACACCCTTTAGGCTTATATATGGCATTGAAGCAGTGATGCCCATGGAATAAATTGTGCCTAGTCTACGCATAGTGGCACTAATGGGTATGACGGATCGTGGAGCCTTGGAAAAGAGGCTTGCGTAGTTGGCTATGCTTGAGAAAGAGAGATTTCTAGCTGGATTTCACCAACAGGTCGAAAAGCAACGCGAAAAAGCATGGCATGATTAGCACATTAAGTTGTGCACCTTTAAGGTAAATGATCTAGTTTTGCTATATGACAGAACGTTTGATAAATTTCCAAGGAAATTTAGGATGCACTAGTTAGGGCCCTATGTCATTAAGGAAAATACCGGCGGTGGAGTATTTCAGTTGGTTAAATTGAATGGAGATCCCTTCCCAGGAAAGGTGAATGGCAGCCAATTGAAGCCATACATCGGTGATCCGGCCAAGTGACTATATGAGGGTAGCATAGTATTAGCACTCTAGGTAGCTGAAAGGAGGCGTGGGACTATAAACTACACTACTGGGGTTGGGGAGGTGCACAATTGGAGGATTGTGTGAAGCAAGGAAGTGTCACAAGGTTCACGACAATGCGAAGGGAGTTGTGCTACCCAGGGAGAAATCGCATAGGTCAGTGGAAAGTGACCATTAAAGTCACTATTCATGATTTATTGGTAGAAATATGGCCAAATGGAGCGAGCAACTGGCATTTAAGATGAACTTTATGTTGGCATTATGATACATATGTTGTACTTGATGGCAACCCACTCATCTCAGATGATAAATTATTGTGCAGCAAAGTTCACGCACTTTCATGAAGATAAAAGTTTCTTTCATGTAGAGAAAAGTTCACGCACTTTTATGCAGAGAAAAGTTTATTTCATGTAGAGAAAAGTTCACGCACTTTTATGCAGAGAAAAATTTATTTCATGTAGAGAAAAATTCACGCACTTTTATGCAGAGAAAAGTTTATTTCATGTAGAGAAAAGTTCACGCACTTTTATGCAGAGAAAAGTTTATTTCATGTAGAGAAAAGTTCACGCACTTTTATGCAGAGAAAAGTTTATTTCATGTAGAGAAACGTTCACACACTTTTATGCAAAGAAAAGTTTATTTCATGTAGAGAAAAGTTCACGCACTTTCATGCAGAGAAAAGTTTATTTCATGTAGAGAAACGTTCACGCACTTTCATGCAGAGAAAATTTTATTTCATATAGAGAAAAGTCCACGCACTTTCATGCAGAGAAAAGTTCCTTTCATGAAGAGAAAAGTTCACGCACTTTCATGGTTGGCTCATGGTATTAGTTCGACAGTTTTTGATCCTATGGTTTTGGTCCGTGGTATTGCATCCAAAAGTGTTGATCTCACGCACTTTCATGGTTGGTTCATGGTATTAGTCTGACAGTTTTTGATCCTATGGTTTTGGTCTATGGTATTGCATCCAAAAGTGTTGATCCCAAGTATTGGGTCCGTGGTATTGTGTTATTATGGTTTTGGACCGTGGTATTGTGAAAGGCCTAAGACTATAAAAGAGGAAGGAGATCATTTGGCAAAGCATTATCTAAATTATTGAATATCTGATAAAGTGCTAGATCTGGAATACTGTGATTGGGTTATGGTGCAGATCTAGATCTGAGCTAAAGAGGGATCTCACCGGTTGATGGAGAACAAGATCTAAGGATAGATCGGGATCAAATGGTTTGAAATGAACTATCTCTATATATTTGATTATGTTTATTCTAGATCTGTATATTGAAAAATGATCTGAACTGGGTATAACTTAAGTTTGAAATCACTGCAAGTCATGTTTGAATATTTATAGATCTGTACGTGGGTTGGCTTTGGTGTAAGCGCGTATATATGCAGGTTTGGTTCATTGTAGTAGCGTATACAATTTGAGCTATGATATTTGAAGTCACATGTGGTTCTGGTTGTTGATGGGTTCTGATGACAGTTTAAAGGTGTCAGTGTTTTGCATATCCTGTTTGGTTGATTGTGTTTAGCTTCAGTATTGATGGATGAGAACTAATATTGGATCAGGATCATAATGACTCATATTTATGTGATCTGATGGACTAGATCTGGGTGCTAACACATATATTATCCTTGTATATGTATTGATCTGGTGTTTGGGTGATTCAGAAGATTGATTGATTATGTGCTTCAATGATATTAATGGGTCCAGTATGAAAATTGGATGAAACGTGGCCTTTCAGATTATGTGTTGTGCTTCAGGAGTATCCAGTCTGAAAATGTATGAAACGTGGTACGCGGAGGAGAGAAGATTGTAGGCCGGCGCTTACGTACTAGTATCTTAGCTAGTACAAGAGCTAAGGGGGTGGTAGCTCCCTTCCAGTAGCAGTTGAAAACTTTGGAGCATTGTAGCAGGTAGCAACCTGCGTACTAGTAAATGGATCGGCTAGTACAAGAACTATGGGGGTTGTAGCTCCCTTCCAGGAGAGACTGGAGAATGAGAGAGGGTTGTAGCTCTCTGCAGGTAGAAGCCTGCGTACTGGTATAAGACTGCACCAGTACATAAACATTGTAAAAGGATTTTCTTATTAAGAAGAAGATTGAGATGACTTGCAGCAGGTGGTTTTCTCCCACATTGGGTTTCCACCTTATATCATGGTGTTCATGTGTGTGGTTTATGTGTGATGATCTGTTCTATTTTACTGCACCTGTTTACTGTTAATATGGTTGATAATGTTCTAATGCACTCATTAAGGATCAACTAACTGAATCATAAGAAGTTGTGGAAGTAGCATATATAAATCTGAATATGGAAATGAAAAAGTGTTATTGATGTGATAATACTGATTCACCCCCCCCCTCTCAGTATTATTTCCAACACTTTATGGGTTAGATCCTTGAAAATCTATCGCCAATCTGGCATTAATGAATCGAATGTGGGGGGAACGATCGGATTTTAATTCAAAATTCCCTATAAATTACTGGTGGCTGCCCAGCCAAAAACACTTGGAATTTTGAGAATTGAGTTGTTGAGCTCTCAGGCGCAAATGAACCGAGAATTCTTCGAAGCTCTGATAGTGAGTTCGGCATTTGAGAAATTACCAGAGGTGACACAAGAATTGTTGAATAGCGTCATGTCAGCACCCACAGAATCTATGGACACCGAAGCAGTGACAACTAAGGAGGCTGTGTTGGAGGTTTTTAGGGAGGTAGAAGAAGCTTCCCCGGAGGTTGCAGAAGTATTAGCGGAAGTTCCCAAATCACCACGAATGCCTAGACCAAAGCCGATCCCAACCAAGGAGAGTGTGAAGGATAAAAAGGGCAAGCATCCTGCAATACCGTTGCGTGCGTTGCTGAGAAGGAACCCACCGAAGGACAATCCCACCACACAGGAAACGGGCAAAGCCATTAACCTAGAGTCGGAGGAGGAAGAAATTGAAGACATCCTGATGGATGATGAGGGCTTGTGGATATACATGGAAGAAGTTGAACTCCAGGGTGTGGACCATATCACTTGGTTGCTTGAGTACTTCCCTCCACGCAAGGGCAAGACTAAGGTGCCAAAAGACATTGACGAGAGCAAGGTCCCCTTACAAACCCCTCTGCTACCAGATCAGATTGTCTTCGAAGGACTGCGCTTGGGGAAGGTTCCTCTGTTAAAGCTAGAATACTGGGCCTTAGCTTACCATGAGAAGTTCTTGCACTTGGTGACCTAGCAGCTAATGCACCGCATTATTGATAAAACCATCATGATGACCGCATTGGAACCACGGAAGTGGCTCAGGGGAGTAGACAAGGAAAGTCTGCTCAACCTGCTATGGGTGTTGCACTACAACCGCACCCCAATTACAGTATTCGTCATCAAGAAATTGCTATGCTTGGTGCACAATGGGTGTTTGTGGCTTGAGGAGCCTATACCCATCACCAAAAAATTGATCCATAGGATCACATGGCTGCCATACATAGGTGAAAATCCAGCCATGATGTTTGGTGGAAAAGGTGGCGAGCAGGCCCTCGTAGAGGCCATAAAGGATAAATTTAAGCTTGTGAAGAAGTCGTGTGGTATGCCATCTCAAGCATCAACAACCCTGCTGTAAAGGTGGCCACGCAGATTTTGGCAGGAAAGGTGATGAGGAAGTGTTGCGCAGATGAGGTGCCAACACCTATCATCATGCTAGTAGCCCAATGCACTGAAGGGGTCTAGTTCAATTGGGTGCACTATCTTTGCGGTGAGTTCCTTGCGAAATGTTGCGAGGCACAGGAGCTTAGCAAGACTTTCCACTATGTGTGGCTCTTGCTGTTTATTGTGTTGGTAGCATGGGAGCTGCCAGAAGATAGTCAATTCCAGTCAGTCGCACCGGACCTGCCAGAAGCTGCGAAGTACACTTCGCTGTGGGTGACCAAGGATGTGCAATGCATCAAAGAGAGCCAGATCTTATGGATCCTGATGGAGATGAACATCCACATGGCAATCAATCACAAACCACGGTTGTCACCTACTGTGTTTGCCAACCTGTAGGGCTACACGGAGTTCAAGGCAGACTTTCACCATGTGTCAGTTAGGGCACAGAAGGACCCTGCATAGACATGTTATGACTTGACTTACTTGGCAACCGATGATGCTATTGATGCAATGCTTGATCGCTTACCAGCAGAGTGGCGCATTACATCAGACTTGGCGGTGGGGGCGAGCAAGTTCACCGCGTAGCGCAAAAGGGAGGAGGCCAAGCTCAAGATGGTGCAACTGGCTGAGAAGAGGAAGAAGGATGCCGCTGACAAGGCCCAGGCAGAGCGCGATGTCGTCCAGCAGACGGAGAAGCAGACAGGCAGAACAGAGTGGGGCTCTAACAAAGGTGCGAGGCCGGCTTCACTCGACACAAAGGAAGAAATGAATGAGCAGACAGAGCAACACGACGCAAACCCGTAGGAGATGTCAACCCATATTAAAATTCGAAGGGAACAAGAGAAAGGAGGGTCGAGGAAGAAATCCAGGGCCACTAAGACATCGTTGGACCCAAACACCCTCACAGAGGGTGATTTGCATGACATCATAGACACGGTGCGGGATGTCACTGTGGAGGCACTACAACAGTTTGAAATGTAGTAGCAGCTACTATTGGGAGCCATCTAGACAGGTCTGGAAGAGCTGTAGACCCATGCATTATAGGCTGGCACGGTGTCCACCAGCCTTACAGTTGGTACTTCAGAAGCTGCTGAAATGATGCATGCAAGGTCTCTAGTGCGATAGTGATGCCCAATGGAGCACTTACCAAGGATAATGAAGTTGATAGGCCCACTGTCAGCGCCCTCAAGAGAGTGGGGTTGAATCTGGCAGTGCTCCCTGGTGAGGTGCTCCACCTACTGCAGGATGGAGTGATCGTGAAGTTGAGGGCCCGCGAGCACCACACTCTATAGGTGATCAGTGAGTAGAGGATTAATAATGAACAGATGGCCCTAGAATGAGACTCTGCCATCACCGCCATGACTGAGGTAACTGATTGAAACCAACACCTAGTTTAGGTCATGGAGGAGGCATGCTGATGGTCCCGGAGTTTGCCATTCCTGAGGAAGAATCGATCAAGGTGCGCGTCTACAAGCTTGCTACATGGGTGTGCGATGCTTGTATAGAGTTGGCTAGGGTTTAGATGATGCTGAACCTACAGATTATAAAATTACAGTTGAAGGCCTAGCCTTCAACTCTGCCAGAAGTAAAGGAGCAACGTGCAATCGCTGTCACAGAGGAAATAACGGTGGTTGATAGTGCAGTAGCAGACTGCACAAAACTTTTTGAACAGTCGTTCGAGGTCCTGACGAGCCTGCAGGAGGACCCTAATGTAGAGCGCCTAGAGACAGAAACGTGAGAACTGTAGCAGCATTATGACAAGGTAAAAGGCACAACATGAACCGTCGCGCTCACGTAGAGATTGGAAAAGCTGCAGGAGGCCAAATAG
>CM062806.1:170990086-171187586 GCA_031772625.1 Pinus tabuliformis | reverse complement strand
CCCTTCTTTTCTTGGTTTAGAAGCCATATACCAAGGGGTAGAAGGTGGGGCTGAGAAAATTTGCTTTATAAATCAAAGGAGGCCTCAAGGACCTTGACCATACCAACAAGGCATTTAAGGTGCATCTTACTCATTACCATCCAAACTAGAATGTACCCTTGCCACCTTGGTACTCTTCCACTCATACATCATGGTCCACACCTCCTTCTTTTCCTTATGCTCCTAAATACCCTCCTCAACCTGTCAATCAACCATTTTAAGCATATTACCCCCAACCTCCTCAATGGAACAACCCATCACAAGGGTGGAGGCCTCAACTCAACCAACCTCCTGCTTTTCTGCCTCCACCTCGACCTCAACCACAAATCACTCATCTTGCTACACCCAAGCAACCTCAGATGGCTTCTTAATCCAATTCGAACCTGAATAACAAGCAGGCACAATAGGTCTACATTGGAGATAAATCTTATCCTATGTATGTTGTGGAGATCCAATAAATCAACCTTAGGTCTGGAATATTGCTTCTAGATAACCAACCTCCATCTCCACCTGAAGAACTTAAAGAGGGAAAGGAAGAGTATCCCTCAAGTAAATCTGTCTCCTTTTCCTAAGAGATTGATCCACCCTAGCTAGCACAACCCATAAGAGATTGAAATTATGGGAGAATTGAAGAATATGTGTGTTAAAATACCGCTTATCCAAGGTACTAAGGATGTTCCCATCTACAATAAATTGATCAAAGCGAAATGTTTTAAACACCCTGGTAGAAGAAAAAGATACACCCCCACCATCAATGTTATTGGTCAATTATCTAGTTTGATGTTGGGGAGAATAACTTTTTTGAAATATTAAGACACTGGAAGTCCAGTAGTGGATGTACACATTGATGTCATCATTGTCCCTCATAACCTGATTGATATTGGGGCTTCCATCAATGTGATGACGAAAGAAACTATGTTAAAACTAAACCTCAAAGGATCCTTGAGAAATAACACTATAGTGCTGCAACTTGCAGATAGATCCACACTAGCTCCTGAGGGCGTTTTTGATGATGTCATGGTCTCCATTAACTTTTGGGAGTATCCTACTGAATTCTTGGTTCTCCACACCAAAACTAAATTCAATGGCTATCCTCTCATCTTGGGAAGGTCATGGTTAGCCATTGTTGATGCTTACATTAGTTGCAGGGCTGGGAACATGACCATTAAGAATGGGAATTTTCCAAGCAGTTGGTATTTTATCCTCCTACTCAACCATCCATTGAGCATGACTTACCCTTTTCGCTAGAAGAGGATGAGGAAGATGAAGTGTATCATACAACACCCTACCCAATTTGTACGCTATATGTCGTTATAGTGGGGGGAACCTGATGAAGATGACCTCATTGACGAGATCCTTCAAAAACAACCCCCCAATATCATACCTCTTGATGATATAGTGAAAGAGTCTGAGAGTAGTCCTTAGACTGAATTATGCTTAGTTGACCCAAGTCCTTCCCATGTTAAAGTTGTATAATTTGGCCAATCTAAAACCTTGAATATTAACCCCTCTCTCTCGGCCAACCAAGAAGCGAAATTATGCAAGATGCTGAGAGAACACTTAGATGCCTTTTCTTGGAACTATAAAGAAATGAAGGGGGTGCATCCCTCGGTTTGTACTCATCACAACTACATCAAGGAGGGATGAAAACCTGTGCACCAACCTTAGAGGAGAATGAACCTATCCCTCAAGGACATAGTAAAGGAAGAGTTTCAAATGTTGCTAGATGCATGGTTCATATAGCCCATCTCAGATAGTGAGTGGGTGTCCCATCTAGTTTTAATCACAAAGAAGAATGGGAAATGGAGGATTTGTGTGAATTACATATAATTTAAGAAAGCCACCAAGAATTACCACTTCCCTTTAACTTTCATTAATCAAGTTTTAGATGGTCTTACAGGGAAGAAGTTCTTCTCTTTCCTAGATGGATTCAAAGGTTACAATCAGATCTAGATCATCCTTGAGGATCAAGAAACGACTACATTCACATGTCCTTGGGGTACCTTTTCTTATAGGGTACTCCCTTTCGGTCTATGCAATTCCTCTGCAACTTTTCAAAGGGTAGTTCTGAGCTTCTTTGTTGAGCTTGTCCATGACTTTGTGGAGATCTACATGGATGATTTCACTCCCTATGGGTGTGAATTCCTGGAGGCTCTCTCTAATATGGGAAGATTCCTCAGAAAATGCATTGAAATGAACCTCTTGCTTAGCCCTAAGAAATTTGAATTCTCAATGAATGCAGGGACTATCCTTGGCCATTCAATATCTCAGGAGGTAATACGAGTGGACCCA
Organism: Pinus tabuliformis; assembly: GCA_031772625.1. Lineage (NCBI taxonomy): Eukaryota > Viridiplantae > Streptophyta > Pinopsida > Pinales > Pinaceae > Pinus > Pinus tabuliformis. The sequence continues at coordinate 171,185,255 of CM062806.1, read as the reverse complement.
AACAATATTTACATCATAAAAAGAGTCCCTACTACTCAAAAGAAGAGGGATGTTAGGACTTTCTTGGGCTTAAATGGCTATTATAGGATGTTTATCAAGTATTTTAGTAAAGTGGCTTCACCATTATTTGGATTTTTGGCCAGGGACTCAAAATTATGTTGGACTAGTAGCTGCGAAGAGGCCTCTGATATTTTGAAAGAGAAATTGACCACTTCACCCATACTTAGGGAAAAAATTGGGCTCTGCCTTTCCATATCCATGCTGATGCATCAGACAAAGCTATGGGGGAAGCCTTGGGGAATATAAATGATAATTTGCCATATGCCATTTATTTCATTAGTAAAAATCTGTCTAAGGCTAAATTGAACTACACCATCACTGAGAAAGAACTCTTAACTATTGTACACACCTTAAACAAATTTAGACACTACATCACTGGATACCAAAATTTTGTGCATACTGATCATGTAGCTACTAAATATTTGATGAAAAATTCTAATGTTAATGCTAGAATAATTAGATGGTTTCTATTGTTACAATAGTTTGATTTGACTATCATTGACAAGTAAGGAAAATACAATATTGTTGCAAATTTTTTGTCTATACTTTCTTTGCCTGTAGATGATTAAGGGATGACCAATGATCAGCTTCTAGATGAGCACCTATTTGCTATCTCAAGGCTCTCTCCATGATTTTCTAACATAGAAAACTAACTAGTTGCTGGGAGATTTCCTTTAAATCTGTCATCCTGGGAGAAGAGAAAAATTGTAAGAAAAGTGCCCCTTTCACTTGGATTGGGAGCAACCTTTTCAAGATAGGACCAACTAAGATTTTAAGGAGATGTGTTACGGAAGAGGAAGCCTTTGACATCCTCTCGGCCTACCATGATGGGCCCTATGGAGATCATTTTGTTGTAAAGAGAACAACTTTCAAAGCTCTACAAGCTAGCTATTATTGGCCCACTCTCCACCAATATGCAAGAAGGTATATCAATAGATTTGATCAGTGCCAGAGGATGGGAAAACACACACCCAGGGATGAAATTCCTAGACAACCTCAAGTGGCCTTAGATCCATTTGAAAATTGGGGCATGGATTTCATTGTGCCAATTGATCTACCATCAAGGCAGAAAAACTACATAATTGTGTGCAGTGATTAATTGACAAAGTGGGCAGAGACAAGGGTTATCAAAGCAGAAAAAGAGAAGAAAGTGGTTAAGTACTTAAGGGAAAATATTTTCTACAAATTTGGGTAACCAAGGGAGATAATCATCAATTAGGGGGCTCAATTCACATAAGATTTGATTGAGAATCTCCTAAGGAAACATCATATCAAACACAAAACATATACTTCCTATCACCCTTAGGAAAATGGTCAAGTCAAGGTTACAAATAGGGAATTGGAGAGCATCCTCACCAAGGTTGTGAGAAGCAACATGAGAGATTGGGTAGATGGATTAGTGGAGGTTGATGAGCCCCAATATTGCAACAAGGATACTGCAACTCCCAAATCTACCAACTTTACTTTATCAACCTGGGGTTTCGTACAAACATGGAGGTGACAATGTTATATAAAGAAAAAATGCATCATTATACTCATGTCACTCTCAACTGGGTCTGTTATAGACATTTTTGGGCACTGCAACCCCAATCATAAATGTCCATAAACCAAGGGCTCTTAAGTCCCTAAAAGTGTTGTTCCAACCTCTAAAAGAACAAGGTCAACTGATTACATCTTCTCGCAGAAGTTCTCCATGAAAAACTGCTCAGAACTGGTCAAAACTGGACCATATCACCTGCTCCATGGTCAAAGTGCACTGTATCCCACCTAAATACACACAGTAGGTGCGATGCATCTTGAAAATCCCTTCTATGGGGTGCGATGGGTGAGAGTGGACAAATGGCAGGGTCAATCTGCAAGGTGGAGAATCATGGAATCTTCTAGAAACTTCTCCTGTGACACTTGCCTCTCTGCATTCGCCTAGGGATGAGTAAGAGATCATCAATCTCCAAGTGGAATCAAGAAATATCAGAGAGAGGACACTAATCAACTCTCAAAAGCTGACTCACCCCCCTTGCAAACATCTATATATGGATCCCTCATCCCAGAGATCCGGAGGCTGGAATTTTGTATCTTGTAAGGAAGTGCTGCTGGTTTCTTGGTGCAATATCATAGTGTTGGGTGATCTAAGATTTTCATGAGGTGAAGAAGGGTTTTCTTGCTGAGAGGATGATGCTGGGTCAGAACAATTGGTTGTAATCCTCTTTGCTCTTTCTTGATTATCAATAAAGCTATTCAAGTTTTCCTCCACATTCTTGTATAATTGATGTTATGGGCATTTGTGTGGTCAATATATATATATATGGTCCTATATTGTTTATGATAATAGATCTATGTTCTTGGATAGTGTTATGCTGCTTTGATTCTACAGGTGCTCTGTGAAGCTAGGTAGACAATGAAGCGAGTAGCAAAGATCTATCAGAAGGGAGAGGAATTGAGCAAGGAACTAAGCACAAGACAGAGGTTAGTCTCCTTATTCCCCTCTTATCTATTTCTCATAAAGGAAAACGAAAGTAGTTTTAGTTTGTTTGTTTCTAAGGTAGCTACCAGCCTTAGTGGGACTAGCAGTTCTGCATAGACACTAGTTTTCCTGATAACAAAATGGCGACTCCACTGGGGAGTGAATAGATTGTTTGTTTATCTGCATTTGTCTACTTTATAAACTTACAGACGGAGCCTGAAGTTAAGCCAGCTAGCCTTCGAATTGCACTTGCTATGCAAGTGCAAAGTAGATCAATGCTGCTTCAGTCTATCTCCGGGTTTTGTTTATGAACTGAACAATTGATTTACAAGCTCTCTAATTGCCCTTGTGGTGGCTCTAGTAACCTCTTTAGATCTACCCCTGTGATTGATTCACTGATTACCACTTGCTCGGCCTAAATCCCTGAACTGAGCTGCAAACTGTGACCCAGAAACCAGTAAATCTCATCCCTGGTCCAGTGCACAGTCTCTTCTGTGAATTCTAGATGCATCGCACTTCCCGAGTGTAGTAGGTGCGCTGCATCTCCAGTTCACTGTGTTACAGGTGCACTGATTAGACAAGGCCTTTCCTGCTCCTAGATTTGGTTTCTGTGTTCACTCTTTTCAACTCTATTCAAGAGTTTTGCTACCTGTAGTCAATACACCTCGGTTGAAACCCCCTTCCTTGCCATTATTCTGCCTTTATTGTGTAAGGGATTGTAAATGTTTTTATGTATTTTGAGCCATTTTCAGTTCTCTTTTACAAAGAAGTAGGGTAATCGTGCTACCATTTCTTGATTTGAAAGTGTCGCAAGAGTCGTTTTCAGTCATAGAAGAGAATCTGATTGTTCTTGATAGTCGATTACACTGTTACTCTTGTATTTGATTTGAATTAGTATTTTTTCAAGTGTTGAAAGAAAGTTTTCATGTCCAAATCGTAAAGTGTCGTCATTGTCCTCATTTTGTCTTGAAAAGAAACTTGTTAGTAACATCGCTTTGAAAAATAATTCAGATTTGTGCTTAACTTTCTTTTTATCATTCACACATTAAGAAGGCTGAAAGCAAATACATGCACATGCATTTGCATTTAGACTGTTTGTTGGTTTGATTTAGGACAGTGCATATAGTGTGTGCTCTCTGCTCTATGTTGAAAGAACGCCATCTCTCTTTCCTTAGTAGCTAGGATTTTCATTGCAAAAAGAAGATTAAACGACTGTTTATCATCTTAGATTGCATTTTAGGAATTGTACATCTACATCATGCGGTGAACCTGAAAGGCAAATTTCTTAAGCAAGGTCATCTGTAAAATAAATTTAATGAATCTAAAAATGCTTTAGAACCTAACACACAACATCTAGAAGTCTAGGCTAGATACGTATTCCAGCGTCATTAAGCCTGGTAATTATTGTTCTCATTGTTGGTTGGGTGATTCCTCCACCTTGAGACGATAAGTGCTAGTATGGACTTGTGCTCCCACGTACTGTCGAGTATATATTGGGAGACCACAATAGGCTTTATCCTTTATCCATAGGAAGCCGTGTCTGCCGCCCTATTGATTGCAATGCACCGAACACATCATTCGGGAAGATTGACTGCCGTACCGTAAAATGTATTCTGCAGTTTTGCGATTGGTTTGGTAATCCCTCTGTCTAGATTTTCAGAGTAGTCCCTTTCGTTCCTTTTCAGACTCCTTAAAGGAAAAGGTCCATCTGAGCACTTGTCACTTCAGGCTCATTAAAAATCAAAGGCGACTAGAGTCATCTTTTATTTTTTCTCGACTCTTAAAAATTGAAAAAACAGGTTGTGTCAAAGCGTCTAAAATTTACTTTAATCGGAATAAATATCACCTTTCCTACAATGGTCTTAGGTTTAGAAAAATGGAGTCCACCAACCAAGGAGTTCCTCTTGGGGGAAATCCTAGTCCTTTCTCCTCTTGGGGAGATGTTGGGGCGCCCCATATGGCTGTATTGTCGCTTCCGGGATTGACAATTGGTTTGCCCGTATGGCTCTTCTCAACTTCTGTCGTTCATAACCCCATGATTCCTGAACAATCTAGTCAGCAAATAAACGATACCAGAGTTACCCCCCAACCTTCTACTTCGTCCAATTCTTCCTCTCCTCCTTCCTCTTTTCTTGATGAAGCTGGTAAAGCCAAAAATCAAGTAACTGAGAAGAAGAAGGAGAAGAAGAAGAAAGAGAAGAAGAAGAAGGAGCCAAAGGCGAAAAGGGGCAACCAATCATCGTCTAGCGAAAATCCACACACTTCACCAACCAGGTCTAAACTGCCATGTGTCATTTGCAAAGGAGACCACTATCACCAAGATTGTCCTTGCATCCCTCGAATCTTAAGGGACTGGTCTCCTCGTTTGCACAATCCGGTGTCGTCAACCTCTGATGATCATGTTGAAAATACACTGTCAAGTAGTGAAAGTGAAGCCCCTGGACAAAAAGGAAGATTTAAATTTCCTTGTAAACTGTGTGAAGGTGATCATGCCGTCCACAGTTGTCCCTTCTTAGACAAGGCTAAAAGAGTTTTGGATGACCGTCCGGTTTCACCGTTACGGCTTCCTCCTGGATATAAGAAGCTCTTGCCGAGTCCATCACTATTTGAAAATCCGGCTGACATGCCCTTGTGGTCGGCCGAAGCATCTATCATTGAAGATAAACCATCTGAATCCACACCAGACAAAATTCAAAAGGTCGAGGCGGCATTTTACCCAGTCTTGCCTTCAGCGGATCCATCTTCGGATGATATAGTCACTGAAGAAAATAAGAATGACACCGTTCAAATTCTCTTCGTAAGCACAGACTTCGATGAACATGGGGGCAATCTACCCGTTCCTTTACCGTAGGAAGGAAGTTCGTCAGAGTCGTATCTGGCCATCTATTCAGTCCCACCTCCAAGCAACCTAGTTGTTTCCTTCGATTGGAATCTACTAGGTAGACCCCGCTTACCGGCTAGTGTACCATTTCGAATCATTGCTCAAATATATAGAATGGTCATGGTTGGTACCATCATAGATGAAGGGGATTCTGTGAGTATCCTTTCCTCAGCTGCTTGGAAAGTGCTTGGTTCACCATCGTTTTTGCTTGAGATGAGAAATCTAACAGGCTTTGACAAAGGAACCAGTCGACCGTTATGGATCCTTCCCAATGTGCCGATAACGTTGAGAAGGAAAACTGTTCACATGAACATAATGGTAGTCCAAGGACCCTTGGATTATAATCTACTCCTTGGACGAGACTATATTTATTGCATGGGAGCCATTGTCTCCTCACTCTTTAGAGTAATGTGTTTTCCACACAAAGGAAGAGTGGTCAAGCTCGTAGACCAACTTTCATTCCCCAGTTCACACATAGCAAATAGTCATATACCAACCCTGAATGGTCTTTTCACGCAAGGAATGTCTCATCAATCCCCAGTCCATCCTCTTGATGAGCGCGAGTGATTCAGAGGATATGACTGAAACCCAGGGGGCATGCACCCTGGCCTGTTTCGACAGGAGAACCTTGGGTATAGGGTGGGTTTCCGCGGAGAGTATATGACTGGCCTGACACACCAATCCATTTTGGAAAATGGGATTAGACTGGAATAATATACCTATGTTAAGGTAGGCCTTTCCCGATAAAACAAATGTTTTGTCTGAAAATTGAGGGGTAACCTGAAAAGGTAGGCCTTTCCCGATAAAACAAATGTTTTGTTTGCAAATTGAGGGGTAACCGGGAAACTCTACTTCGCTATACCTGGGGGCATGCAAACCTTTTGGCATGCAAGCGAAGAGCGATCATTTATTTTTTTCAAATTTATAGGTCCTCTAACCCTTTAAACTCGTAGGATTGCTCGTTTCCTAACTTGCATAAAGAAAGGATGCGGGGCAAAGCTTTGAAACTATGCCGTATATATGAGACATCCTTATTATACGACTGGATTAATCGAGCAGTTTTAACACCGAATTCAAGCTCGTTAAAAAATAAACATAAGAAATAAGCAAATGTTCCCCCAAAGTTTAAGCTCATTAAAAAATGAACCAATTTCCGCTAAATAACCATTGTGAATGTATTACCATCAACCTTTTTGAAGCCTTGGTTGTGTTCTTATCATCACATCCACTTTGTTTTGGCCGATCATTCACCTCCATTTGATTGTTTACCCTTTTTGAGGAACAACTGCGAAGAGTGATCCTGCTAGCCATCCTTGTGACACTACCATGATTGGAAAATTCCAAACCTTACCTGGAATCAGCTGCTACCCGAATTTATCACTCGTTCCTCAAAAAACGAGTCTCCTTTAAGCACTTTTCAACTGACTCGTAAAATATGAAAAGATTGCCAAGCGATTGGCCTCTCCAGCTCGTTAAAGGGACCGGAAGTGTTATCCATCCTTTAGATTTTAATCTTTCTGGACTTGAGGGATTATTACACAAAACGATCGAGTGCTTGTTTTGTTCGGCTCGTTAAAATTACCGAAAATTCATCCCTTTTGTATTGTTTTATACTTTTTCAGACTCAAGGGATTAGATGAAAAAAAAGGATTATTGGAGTTTTCTTTACGTACCTTTTTCAGACTCTCTAAAATTGAAAAGGATCAAGTTATCCTTGTTGTTAAACACGTTAAAACCAAATAGCGACAAACTTGTCCATAACAGACAAGAACGGGTTTCACTATCACTAGGCTCGTTAAAACATAGTGATGGGTTTGCCCAAAGAGAAAATTATAGAACAAGCATATGTTATCCTCCTCAAGCTTGACAAAAATAAAGAGGTATTGGTCAGAAATGACTGGGAAAAAATTGTGAAGAAAACTTGAAGAAAATTTATCGGTAGCAAGTCGCTCTTGAACATGACACTTTCACTCCGCATCCGAGTCTGGTTGGGTCATTCCATTCACTGGTCACATCACCATGGTTCCATCACACCATCCATATTTGGGGTTAATGCTACCGATCCATCATGTCACTGTCGCTGATATGTTCAAGAGAAGTCGCTCAGAGAATTCACCTGTGTCTCACTGACTGCAATACATTCACACTCCATTCTTTCATGACTGCCACCCTGAACCTTATATCACCAGATCGTTTTCACCTCCAATAAATCGTTTTCTCCGTTCCTTGTCATTGATGTGGGATTCCCTAAGGCCCTCTTGTGACGGATCACTTCTTGTCGACATCAGCTCATTATCCAATAATTCGATCTAGGAACAACCCTTTCAGTACTTTGAAGCTTGCATGCCTAATGGCAAGTTTCTCACTTCCGATGACAGGTTTACATCAATGGCCTTCGACCGAAAGATTTTGCGTGGTGTTCGATGCCAAGTCCCTAATTCACACCACGTGAATTGTACTGTAGTACCTTGAGGGTCATCATCATTATCGGTGATTCCTCTCGCGCCCGTTAACAACTTACATCATTGGCTGGTAATCAGGCGATGTCTTTCCATGTTCGACTCCAGAACATCTCTCACATGGATCGACTTGTACTTTGAGTGAAGATCGAACGAGATTGAAGACCCCATATCTAGTTTCATCCATCTGGGCTGCAATATATATTCAGGAAAATAAAGACATCGAATGTCATTACTGCACAGATAATGATCCAACCTAACAGATGATGGCCCTACCAGGATCATCAGTCTACACTCAGACGATTGTCTGTCTTATGTACATGAAAGTGAATTTATAAAGTTGAGCATGGGAATGCCTGCCTCAGCTAGATCATGAAAATATTATGAAGATAATGTATTGTATTGTACCTTATTACAGGTCGCCTTCCAGCTTGAAAGAACTTCAGATCCTCATGATAAAGCATTTCACCTGACATCAACAGATTAACGACCTCATGCTTTAGAGGGCAACTGTTGTAGACATTTTTGGGCACTGCAACCCCAATCATAAATTTCCATAAACCAAGGGCTCTTAGGTCCCTAAAAGTGTTGTTCCAACCTCTAAAAGAACAAGGTCAACTGATTACATCTTCTCCCAGAAGTTCTCCATGAAAAACTGCTTAGAACTGGTCAAAACTTGACCATCTCACCTGCTCCATGGTCAAAGTGCGCTGCATCCCACCTAAATACACACAGTAGGTGCGATGCATCTTGAAAAGCCCTTCTTTGGGGTGCGATGGACGAGAGTGGACAAATGGCAGGGTCAATCTGGAAGGTGGAGAATCATGGAATCTTCTAGAAACTTCTCCTGTGACACTTGCCTCTTTGCATTCGCCCAGGGATGAGTAAGAGATCATCAATCTCCAAGTGGAATCAAGAACTATCAGAGAGAGGACACTAATCAACTCTCAAAAGCTGACTCACCCCCCTTGCAAACATCTATATATGGATCCCTCATCCCAGAGATCCGGAGGTTGGAATTTTGTATCTTGTAAGGAAGTGTTGTTGGTTTCTTGGTGCAATATCATAGTGTTGGGTGATCTAAGCTTTTCATGAGGTGAAGAAGGGCTTTCTTGTTGAGAGGATGATGCTGGGTCAGAACAATTGGTTGTAATCCTCTTTGCTCTTTCTTGATTATCAATAAAGTTATTCAAGTTTTCCTCCACATTCTTGTATAATTGATGTTATGGGCATTTGTGTGGTCAATATATATCTGGTCCTATATTGTTTATGATAATAGATCTATGTTCTTGGATAGTGTTATGCTGCTTTGATTCTACAGGTGCTCTGTGAAGCTAGGTAGACAGGGAAGCAAGTAGCAAAGATCTATCAGAAGGGAGAGGAATTGAGCAAGGAACCAAGTGCAAGACAGAGGTTGGTCTCCTTATTCCCCTCTTATCTATTTCTCATAAAGGAAAATGAAAGTAGTTTTATTTTGTTTGTTTCTAAGGTAGCTACCAACCTTAGTGGGACTAGCAGTTCTGCATAGACACTAGTTTTCTTGATAACAGGGTCACTTGAACATTAGGGTTCTAGACCATTCCTCTATTTAACTAAAAGGAGTCTGACTACTGAAAGTAGAATGTAAAGGCTAGTTCTAGTGTAGAGAAAGTAAATGATTTTCAATTCAAGAAATGAAAGCTGCCAACTTGTAAATGTTAGGAAATGACACAAATCATCTAGCTATGAAATGACACAAATCACTTGCAAAAGGAAACCATGCTAATATCTCACTTGATCACCTATCTATCAAGGTTTCTTGAAAATAGAAGATTACTCTACCATTTCATAATTCAAACATGCATGCATTAACTATCTCATTCACACTTGCAGAATAGATAAAGTTCTAATTGCTAGATTTAGAAATAAAAGGGCTAATGCTATCTAATCTTGCAGGAGGGAAAGGAGTGAAAGGACTGGTCTACGTGGCACTTCTGGTCATGGAATCGAAATTGAGGGCTTAAACTACTCCTAAACTAGGCTAGGCTATCACTGCATGTCAAAACAGGGTCAAAACAAGATGCTATAGGTTTGCGATAGGATGTTGCTATAGGATGTCTTGAACTGCTATAGGATACCCTGAACAATGACAGGAAGTTGGGCTGAGAGGTTTTGGAGGGAAATAATGGTGAGATAAAGTGTTGGAAGGGTGTATGATAGTGGTGAAAGTGTGGGTAAGGTGATCATCACCCTTGGCCAAGCCCAACATTCTAAGAAGGCTAGATTCGACTAAGACAACTTGCTCATGGTGACTAAAAGACAGAGGTTCAGAATATGGGTTGGCATGCATCCACAGAAGGTGGAGAATACCTAGATGGAGTTAGTTGGAGGAGTCCCTTCCTAGATATCAACAACCCTACAATTACACCTATTTCCATTTTCATTTATAACTCATTACATGTCAATGTGGAAAATATGAATTGAATTTGGAAAATATGATCTAACTATTTGTAAGAACTGGATCTATGATAGGAACTACTTATAAGCTACAAAAATCTTAAAAAGAAGAATACCACCTGTGAATTTTTCTAAGAAATCATATACAACTAAGACTAAAACTTAATCTATGCAACGGAAAATAAAAGGTCAAACTTTGTTTTTGGGCAGTGAGAGTGGTCTGTTAATCATGATCCCATGAGGGAGGTGAGATAGGGGTCACTGTCACAATATTTTTTTATTTATTTTACTCCATTGCACTGCAACAAATAATTTATGATTTAAGATAATGGAAGCATGAATAAACTAACAAATTAATCAATCTTTTAAGCTAAAAGAGACATGAATAAACTGTAGAAATTAATCAACATTCTAGCATAAGAATATAGATACAAGCGATGAAATTATGTTGCTAGGTTTGGGCCCTAACCCAAGAGCTTCAACCCCCTCACTCAACTCAATGCTGGATCAAAACAAAATTTCTCATTATCATAAAAAGTGTCAAATACATCATAACATGACAGTCAAAATGTGTTGCAAGCTAAAATGGCCTCTTTGGCGGTCAAAACTTTGAATCCTAATGAGTCCCCTAGGTTACTTATTTATACAAAAATGGAACTACCAATAGGTCCTTATAAAACATGGATACTTGGCTCCTTAACTCGAGTATAGGTGGGTCTATCTCTTCCTTCACTTGCACTGGCTCAGCTACAATTGAACTCAGCATGCTTGGCTGCTAGTGAACCCGAGCTGATGAGATAGAGTGGGAAATCTTCAACTGATTGGAGGAGTTAAGGAGGGAGACCACCTCCTAGAATCTCTATTTCTTGTCTACTCTGAGTTCCTACATCCAAATCAACTCAAACTTTCTCCAATTCCTACATTTAACACACATTAGGACTCATGACATAGTAACACATCTTTACTCCCCACATTAAGCATAATATAACAAAATGGGTCTTTAAATGTGAGAAAAGACAATTTAATAAGCTAGAGAATGGCATTGTGACCCACACAGTTTACCTATTGATGAGCCTCATCATCACCCCCTTAATAAAACTATTGCTCATCCTCTAAGCAACCTAGTCATCTATATCCATGTCCTTCATGACCATGGTGGCCTTTCTGACATCCCAAGCTTTTGTAGATTATGTCTCTTCTTGAGGGTAGAAGCTTGCATTTTTTTCTATCTCTTCCCACTACTTCCTTTCCTCTTCTTCCTTCCTTCTTTCCTATATACCCAACAACAAAGTTAGACTAAGCTTTAGTCCAATCCAGTTGATCTTCAATATCTACATGGCTCTCTCGTACAGAGGTGTTCTAGCCAATACATTTTTCAATCTCTCAAGAGTGTGATAATCTCTGATCCGGAGACTGTGTGGTAGGGTATTCCACCTTCTCTGACAAGCCTATTGGCTCTCTATCTCCAACATTCTGAGAGTCTCCTCAAAGTGACAGATGTCTTGTTCTTGGGTGGCAAGGTATCTAGGTTCCAACTTATTATCATTGGAAATTATGTTGTGTTTGTTGATTATAGCCATGAAACTTATCTTCTCTCCCTTGATGTAGAGAGGTTCCTTTTCTTTCTTTTCCAATACTCTTTTCACCTCCTTGGCTCCCTCATGCCTTATCCATGCTGCAAGGGCCATTATCTGTAAGTATCCCATTTTTTCATTGGGGTCCCAAACATTCATGTCAGTTAGGGTGAGGTTGCATAGGTAGAACTCAGCCAATTCGGCTCTGTCTTCCATGCCACTTTTGTCACACAAATGAATGAAATATCTATAGTCCGTGAATGTCATGGAGCCATGTTCAACTAATGTCTTGATCTGGAACTACATCCATTAGTCTTTTAGGAAAAGTGCATAGGATTTGGATGGAAGTCTACATTGAAATGCCTCCATGGAGAGGCTTGCCATTGTGGCCAATTAAGTCTTCTTCTCTTGTAAGTTCTTACTCAACCATTTGTTTTTTTCCTATAGATGTGTTCTCATGGTGTATTTTTTATCCCTCAACTCACTTAATTCCTTGCCCATTTCTATGAGTTATTCTTCCATAAGGACCACATCTTCCACTTTCTTAGCTTTGGCAATTTGCATCCACGTATGTGTCCTTCCTCTCTCTTCTACAAGCTCAAAGAAGAGAGGGACTACAAATTTTTGTGGGATCACTCTTCCTCCTTCAATGAACTTGTAATAGGAGCTCAAATTGGGCTGTGGACTAGGCTCCTGAAGTTCTGGAAAATCTTTCTCAAATTTTCTTGGAGAACTTCCCCCTCTTGTACCTATTTGTTATAGGTCTATTTGGGCACTTCACTCCTGACATTCAAATTAGTACAATTAGGGCTCATCAAACCCAAATTCAGTTGCTACATGCCTTAGACAGGTCACCTCATTGAATGCTTCCATCCATGAAAGTTTCCTAGCCTGAGACCTTGCTGAAATGCCTCCTTGGGACACCAGCGCAACCTTGGTTAGGGGTAACTACGCTGTAATGCAGTTAGGACCATTCAAGCCTGCACTTTAGTGCAATTAGGCCCACTTGCACCTGCGTTGGGCGAGAATGAGTGAAATTTTCATAGGGTTCTAGGAATATTCCTTGTTTCTAGATCATTCTAGAAGGATCCGATCTTTTATCTCATACTATGAGCTCGAATTTGAATAGGATATGGATCAATTAACATCCTATCCTCTCATTCCTTGCTCCATTGAAACTAACTCCAATTTTGGAAAACCATTCAATGCCCAATTTATGACAAAACCACCTCCATTTCCCTATAAATTGAGAACTCATCATAGTGATCAAGAGGCTAGAATTTGAAGGTTATAGAGAAATATTGTTGGTTTGACATTTGAGTTCATGTCAAGTAATGTTATTCTTGTTGGCCCTCAATTTTGGTCTATTTTTGCTTGAGGAAACTTACTTAATCCATATATTTTCCATCTATTTTCCACTATATCCATCCCATTTTGATGTATTTCATGTATATTTAGGTATTTAATTTTAATTTTGCAAATTCTAAAGTTTTTATGAAAATTTGATTTCAAGTGCAAATTTTGAAAGATTTAAAAATTCCCATAATAGCTATGTGGATGACATGTTTGCATGAAACTTGGGCTCAAGTTAGATGCATGGATGGAAAGCTTGGGAACTAGGATGGAACTAATTCCACTTGGTTCAGTCAAAACAAGCTTTATTAAGCCTGGTCAAAAACATGACTAGTCACCCAGAAAATCCCTAGGAAATAATGCAGTTTTGTGATTTTATGGGGTTGACCATATTTCTTGGGATGGATTGGATGAGTTCTAATTAGATAGGTGGAGATGAGTAGATATGATATTTATAGAGACTATAGATCAATTTGTTTCATAAACTTCTATTTAAGCCAAGACTTTGAAGGCTTATGATATATAATTTTTATGTAATTTTATGCTGAGACATTTGGATTTTGGAGATTAATTTGAAGAACTTGTTCTAATTTCATTTGCTATTCATTGATTTGGATGAGTGACTAAAGTTTCAGCTTTGATATCAACCTCAGGTGTGCAAAGCAAGGGTGGAGGGCCCCCACTCCAAGCTAAGTACACTTCATTGTTAGACTAGCTTAATTTTCCATAAACTAGTTATCTTAGAACTTGCTTATGTGCTTTGCTTCAGATTTGCTTATGAATTGATGTGTGATGATTTATTTTATTGAATCTTAGTTTTTTTATCACTTTATTAATATGGAATAACAAAGTGTTCAATTTGAATTCTCCTTCTATTAAATTGATAGATCAAAACTAGGCTTCTCCTTTGTTACATGCAAATAGTTTTCCTTATGTATTTTTAGGTTTCAAATGATAGTATAATGATGAATGGATTGTAATGGAAAATAACGAAAGATCTCTTAAGTTAAGAGTCTCCTTCATTATTGATTTATGCATCTTAAGCTATTGTTAATTCATGGTTTTTATTTCTATTCATCAAGTAATAATTGAGAGAGAAGAACACAATTGGACCTCTTAAGTTAAGAGCCACTTCATATTTCTTTCATTGCAAAAGTGAGTTAGAAATTGTTAATGTAGACTTATATTTGTAATAAGCACTTCTTTAGTTTTTGAAAACTCATCTTTTAAGCTTGACTATACCTGATATCCATATATTGTGGACTTGCCTCCAAGTTTTACAAACCTAGATTGATAAAGAATACTTGTGTTAATTTGTGTGAATAAATTAGCTCAACAATGCTATTGGATTGTTGTGATTTTGGTGTGACGAGGGTTGGACTAAAGCTGGATGAGTGACACGGGATTGAATCACATTGGGTGAAACCCTTCCTTCTACATTAATAAATTTTTTTATTCCTTTTCTCATATTTTTGTTCATATCTATGATGATTATGTATTCCAATGTTGTCGATTCCATTGGTTTATAGTAGATAGATCATGTATGCTTTGATCATTGTCATTTCTGTTTCTGTTGACACAGGTACCGATTGAGCAGATTCAATTCAAAGGAGGTAAAGGAATTGAAATATTACAAGTAAGTTCCTTCATCTCATCTATCTAATATAGCATAATGTTAAACTACTTTCTTTCTGTTGTTCTAAGTGTAGCTACCAACTTAGGGAAAATGTGTTTATCCATAGATACAAATTCCGTATAATAATTTGGTGACTTTACTGGGGAGAGACTATCATTCCTGGTAGTTTACCCTCATCATATTACATCCTAGTAGACTTTGCTTGACTTTATTGATCTTATTTCAGTCATTTTGAAGTGTTTTTGGTTAAAACATTGTGATTAGATGTCTCTTGATTGGGCTCTCTGCCACCACTACAGTCTTGGTCTTGACACAGTGCGCTACAGAGCACCCTTGGCTTAGAGACAATGCACTGAAGCACATTGTTTCCCACTCTAGGCTGCACTGATCCCTCTTAGGTTAGAAAACCCACTTTTGGCTAGGTTTTTCCCAAATTTACTTCTAATTTTGTTTGCTGAAAGATCAATGTTTCCTATGGTTCTGAAATCAGTTTGTATTTCTTCTCCTAGCCCTACTTTGAACTTGATTGTTTAGTGTTTCTTAAGTGATTTATTTATCATTATAAATTAATTGTCAAAGTTAGCTTATAATCGATTAGTCTTTTCTAAAAAGGAAGTGCTACAAAGTTTTCATTTCTTTGAAAAAGGAACTATTATAAAGTCTTCGTTTCTTGCGAAAAGTATTGATTGATTGTTTGTTCTTTTAGTTTCCTTTTGTTCATCTAAACATTAAGGGAAATGAAAAAAAAAACTTTCATTATGCATTTAGAGGTTTGTGAGTGCTTTGATAGGAATAGCTAGGGAAATTGCATTAGGTGTGCTCTTTGCTCTTTGTCAAAGATCTGATTGCTCTATCCCGTACTAGCTACGGTTTTCATTGTTAATTGAATGAAAGAATGTTTCTCATGTTAGTTGAATTCTATGAATTTCAAACATACATCATGTGGTGAACCTTGAAAGGAAAATTCTTAAGAATATCAACTTAAAAGTTATCTCAATTAACCTAATGGAGCATTGTAACTTAACGCATAACATTTAGAGGTCTAGGCTAGAGACGTGTTCTAGCATCGTTAAACATAGCAGTTGTTGCTAATGTTATGTGATGCATTCCGAGTGTGATACCTAATTCCACATACACAAGTATATCATAGCTCGTCCACGTACTTTTTGGTATATAGGGTGGTGTTATAGTACGAAAAGTATAAAGTAATGCTCTCACTGTGCGGTTTCGCATTAGACAGTGCTAACACAGATCGGGCCTCCACGTACTTTCGGGTATATTTTGGAGGACTACATTAGGTTTCTATCCATCCATAGGTAACTGAGTTGACTGCCTTGTATACTTTGATACAATGAAAACAACATTCAGGGAGATTACCTGCATGTATGTTAAGTCCTTGGTTTATTGAGGCAGTGTATTGCAGTTCACAGTTACTTGGTAATCCTTTTGCCTAGATTATCCCTATTTTGTTTTATTATGTTATTTTGATTAAAATGAAATTAATTTACCGCAGATAACATCCTCCATGTCACTCCTTAGTTGATCTTAGGTTGAGACATATGGCAACAACTCCGGAGTCCACCGATTAAGGAATTCCTTTTGATGGGAATCCTAGTCCTTTTCCTCCTTTGGGAAATATTAGTGCTCCTTATATGTCTACATTATCCCTTCCAGGATTTACCATTGGCTTGATAGTATGGTTGTTTTCAACCTCCTTGGTTCAAAATGTATTGATTTCTCTACAATCGAGTACTCCTCCACCTGGACAAAATCAACCTCCATTTGATCCTAAAGTTGACCCTTTACCTTCATCGTCGGTTGTTTCTTCCACCCCTTCTTCCTCTTCAGTCGGGGAAAGTATTGACACTAGTAACCATGTAGATAAGAAGAAGAAGAAAGGGAAGAAGAAAAAGAAGAAGAAGAAGAAGAAGAAGAAAATTTAGCAGGGGGCAACCAAGCAACCATTTCTTCAAATACAACTTATGATGAGAAACCATCTAATAAGCCTCACAAACTTCGATATCCTTGCAAACTATGTACTGGAGACCATCTTCTTCGAAACTATTATGGTATTCCTCAGATCTTAGAAGAATGGTCTTCTCATTCACATCATCTTGTGTCATCAACTTCTGGAGATCATGTTGGTGACACACCATCAACTACTGGTAGTAAAGTTCATAGAAAGAAGGGTAAAGTTAAGTTTACATGTAGGTTATGCGAAGGGAATCACCCCATTCACCTTTGTCCCTATCTGGATGAAGCCCAAAAAGTGTTGGATAACAGTCTTGCTTCTCCGCAACGACTTCCATCTAGTTACAGGAGACTCTCCCTTAATCCTTCACCAGTTGATGAAGTGACTGACCCAAACCAACCATCGGTCAAACCCACTCTCTCTCAATGTGAATCCCATGCGTCTATACCTAACCAATCACAGGTTGAGGTAATAGATGGCCCGATTTCACCTTCATTTAATCGTACTTTTCCCGTAGAGAGTGAGTATGATACCACTCAGGTTTTTTTGTTTCTTTAGATTCCAATGAGCTTGGAGGCAACTCTCTTGTTCCACTAAGACAGGAGGAAAATCCTCCCGTTCTTTAACTCAAGGGGGTAATTCACCCATTCTTATGATACCCCCTCCAAGTAGTCTGGTCACTTCCTTTGATTGGAATCGACTGGCGGTATGTCGTCTTCCTTCTTATGTGCCTTTCCAGATCATAGTACAGGTTTATAATATGATTGTATATGGAACTATTATAGATGAAGGTGCATTTGTGAGTATCCTTTCCTCCATTGCTTGGCAGGTGCTCGGTTTGCCGCCAGTTGTGTCGGTTACCTAGAATCTGTTGGATTTTAACAGAGGAACCAATCAACCATTAGGGATCCTTCCTCAATTAGCTATTACTTTGGGAGGAAAAATTATTTATCTCAATTTGATGCTAGTCCCAAGACCTTTAAATTACAATTTACTTCTTGGGAGCGACTATGTTTATGACATGGGAGCTATTGTTTCAACACTCTTTTGAGTGATGTGTTTCCCGCATGAAGGAAAAATTGTCATCGTTGACCAACTTTCATTTCCCTGTCCAAGTATGGCTTCCAGTCAACCATCTTCCCTAAATGGTCCTTTTGTCCCAATGGTATCTTCCCCACCACGGGTCAATTATGTGGTAACCCGTTCCATGCCTACATCAATTGACAATCAATTATGTGATGTTGTGCATTATGTACTGGGGGTATTGGAACCAGATCTCTCTAATGGATTCCTTACTATGTATCCCTTCTGGAGCATTATTCTCCCATCTGATGAGAACCTTTTGGAACCTCTTATGGGTCGTGATCAAGGAATCATGAGGATATTTCCCGGTCTTGTGTCAACCTCGTTAAAAAATTAAACAATGGATATGAGCATAGTTCATTGTCTTGTGTCAAGCTCATTAAAAAATGAAAGAAAGAATATGAGGATAGTTTCTGTTCTTGTGTCAACCTTGTTAAAAAATGAAACAACATATATGAGCATAGTTCCTTGTCTTGTGTCAAGCTCGTTAAAAAATGAAACAAGGAATATGAGCATAGTTCCTTGTCTTGTGTTAACCTTGTTAAAAAACAAAACCAAGGATATGAGGATAGTTCATGGTCTTGTGTCAACCTCATTAAAAAATGAAACAAAAGATACGAGCATAGTTCCTTATCTTATGTCAAGCTTGTTAAAAAATAAAACAAGGAATATGAGCATAGTTCTTGATCTTGTGTCAAGCTCATTAAAAAATGAAACAACAAATACGAGCATAGTTCCTTGCCTTGTGTTAATTTTGTTAAAAGATGAAACAAGGAATATTTGGATATTTCTTTAACTGTGTCAACCTCATTAAAAAATGAAACATATCCCACAGCATAGTTCCTTGTCTTGTGTCAAGCTCGTTAAAAAATGACACAAGGAATTTGAGCAGAGTTCCTTGTCTTGTGTCAAGCTCATTAAAAATTGAAACAAGGTCCCCTCGAGTAAAGTTCCAATTCGAGTCTTTCACTTGATCTCGTATATGAACGTTCATTCCATCCACCTGATTGATGAGCCCCATAAATGGGTAATTATATGGGCTCATTTTACCTCTTAATTCAACTAAATCCACCATTCTCAATAGTTTATTGCATGTTTTTGATTATATTTATGCTAATAGAGTGAATTGGGTTAGTCATTATGCCAAAAGTCTAATGTGTGCTTTATGTAGATTTTTGGTCAATTTTGAGACAAAATCAAATGTTTAATGAGCATTTGGCAGCCAAATTCGTGGAAGAACAAGGGAGAGGATTTGTAGGAGGGTGTCCCCTTCATTTATGATCCCGTACCTCGAATTATCCATCATAAACTCAGAGTACAAAGGCCCACATTGATGATTCCAAGGGGCAACCGAGCAAGTCAAGTAGGACTGCTGTTATCTTTAGTTCTAGGAAGCCGAGTTCCTTAATTTTAGGAAGACTGTTGGGAGTCTCCATTTGTATAAATAAGAAGGCTTAGGGCCTCAATTTTTTTAGTCATATTTTAGTTAGATGTTAGCCATTTCATAGTCTATTTTCGCACTTTAGTGCAACCTTGTACTCAACTCATTTTCAAGTTCTTTCTGTAGATAGTTTTGTGATGTAACTATTATTTTTTGATCAATGAAGATGACTCCAGCTTTGAACCAGCACTGATCTTTCGTAGGGGGCTGTAGCTCTTGGGGTTGGGCCCAACCCAAGTTCCCAACACCTCCTTTGTGTATTTATATGTTTTTTTTCTTACATTCATGAAATAATTTCTATTGTTTAGGGTTAATCTTGCTTTGGTAAAATAGGTTGCTTTTGATGATTAAATTAGTTGTTCTTGTTGCAAGTTGTTTAAGTAGTTTTCTATAGTAACAGAGGAAGAACCAGCAAGGCTACCAGTAGGCCTAGATTTCCTTTCTCCCTCCTTGGGACCATGAATTGAGGACGAGGCACTGCTGCTGCCCCAAAAACACTGTTTTTTTCTTTCATGCAATTGGTAGTGTGATGTTTTGAGTTGGAGAAGTTGATATTTTCTTGGATTCACATGCTTAGACCATTTCTTGTGCATTTACCATGGATTTCTCACATTGTTTCCTATTCATAAAATTTTGTTCAACACTTTTTTGTTTTTAGGTCAGATTTTAGGTCAAATTAGGAAAACTATGTTTTTTTTCCATTTTTACTTGGGTCAGTTTCAAGAAGTAGGTGTGCAACTCACTTGAAACATGTTCTAGCTTTCCATCCTTCCATAGCACAACTTGTACCAGCTCATCTTTCACAGAATCCTTCACTTGTTCACCACAATTCACCAAACTACCCTAATTTCTACGTTCTTGTGCAAAATTGCTTCCTTGACCTTTGAACAAATCCAACCATCTCTTTCATGTTTGATCCTTATTGATAGAGTCCTAGACCCTTTGAAACCTCCATCCAGCCTTCATTTCCCCTTTTCCACCATTTTTCCACCTTCAAACCTCCAAAAACCACTTTCGGCCTCCTCCTATAGAACTTCTTGTAGAATTCCTTGTAGATCCCCTGCAGCCTTCTTGCAGAAGTTCATGCGAATGATTTTTCAAAGTCTGATCACAATGGAAATTCCAGAAGGATACTAGAGTCTGTTTAGCCCCCCTCCACACCTTCCTCATCATCTGCAAAAGCCAAATCCATCTCCCTTCGCCACCAAACCTCTACACAGTCACAAATAGTTAAAACACAAGCATAATAATTCTGCATAAAATTGTTCAAAAGTACAAAAAGATGATTTTTCCATATTTTCCTTTAGAAGTAGCTTGAATACATGCATTTTACCTTTTTAGTAGTCAATGGCATCCATTTCAGTAGTTTCATATCTTTTTCTTGCAAAAGTAGGGTTAATGGGTACAACTAGGGTTTGCTAGGGTTTGTGTTTCCTTTCAGTTGTCATCTTCTTTCTGCAAATAGAATAGCCTCTTTTGAGTTAGCTTTCTTCCATCACAGTTAAAAGCTTCTTTTGAGAATTGATAGAAGTTGTCTTAAGCTGCTAGAAAACTTGTGCCAGCTGATCAAGTGACAGCCTGCAGTAAGAGCTAGTACTTGTGCATACAACACCGTCGCTTCCAAGTTTGTTATGAACTACCGGGTTAATAAAAGTAAAGTAAGGAGTCCCAAGAGTTGCAACATCATTGCTGTAATACTGGAGCTCACCATCTTTTTGGCGCTGTTGCCGGGGAAGTGTTAGAGTATTTTGTGATTACTACTTTTTTTCTATTTTCTACTGCAACATTCTGCTAAGTAGTTTATTTCAACAAGAGTAGAGTATTTGTTTCATTTCAATTATGCAATTTCATTTCAGCAAGTGTAAATTAGACATTTCCTGCTTTCATTTCAATTCTATAATTTTTTTCCACAAGCGTAAATTAGATGTTTCCTGCTTCATTTCAATTCTGCAATTTCCATTTCAGCAAAATAGATTAGTCATTTCCTGCTTTCATTTCAATTCTGCAATTTCCATTCCAGCAAGGTAGATTAGTCATTTCCTTGCTTTCATTTCAATTCTGCAATTTCATTTCAGCTAGTTCATTTCAGTTAGTTGCAATTTGATTTTCAATCCATTTTAGTTTTGTAGGTACAAGCATAAAAAAAAATCACCAAAAATATTTCCTTTCATGCTTCATAGGAGTAGAGATAATTCATGAAAAAATTTTCCCAACACCCCCACTACTTCACACAGCCGACCTTCTCTCTTCTTCGATGGCTATGACTAAGAAGAACCCTTAGGTGGAGAACAAGACACATTTGAAGAACCTATAGGGGAGAAGAAGAAGAAAACATTCCTCGGGAGCCAATGGCTGAAAATAGAAATGTTGGGAGCAGTACCTTTTCTTCCAACTCATCGATTGAAGGTGAAATTGGAAACATGTGGGAAGACTTCAAGAGTGAGATGCAATAATGCTTGCTGTTGGGCCATGAATATGACCACTTTGTAACACTTATTTCATCCATTTTTACTCTTCTCTATTATATCATCTATTATAATTTATCATTTAAATCCATTTTATAAATAATTTATGCTCTCATGGATGAATATTATTTATTCTCTTTTATTTCTAATAAATTGATGATTATGCATTATTTTATCAATGATAGTTCTAATAAGTTGGTTATAACATTATTCACCATTTTTAGCCTCCAAGGTAACTTCCAGATTGAAGATTTGATTTTTAAATCTGCCAACTCAGAAATTCGCTGGTTTAAGGAGTGACAGTTTTGCGGTTGAGATTCGGAGCAAATGAAGACGAATTTGAGAAATCCGGAACATGGGTTTTGTTCAGAACGGGCCTAATTAACTTTGTGAAAGAACGGTTTGCCCAAATTCGGCTTGTACAGAGAGAAACGTAGGGTTCTTTGAGCACGACCAACTCAGAAATTCGCTGGTTTAAGGAGTGACAGTTTTGCGGTTGAGATTCTGAGCAAATGAAGACGAATTTGAGAAATCCGGAACATGGGTTTTGTCTAGAACGGGCCCAATTAACTTAATTAAAGAACGGTTTGCCCAAATTCAGCTTGTACAGAGAGAAACACAGGGTTCTTTGAGCACGATTTTCTCAGATTTGCAGTTGCGGCCGTCCTCCAAATCTCAGCTGCAAAGCCAAATTCACCTTGTTCTTGTTGATCAAATGGTTAGAATCAAACCAATTTTGTAATAGGAATCATGTTTTACTTATCCTTATTGTAACTTCTCTCTGATCTCTCTCTATTTAAATGAAAACAGAGATCAGAGTTGGGGATGATTTGAAGAGACTTCAGGATGACTTTGGGGATTCGAATGATGGCGAATTGATGATTTGAATTAGAGATTTAGAAGCAAGGATTCATGATAGGATAGGAGGAAGGAAGGATTGTTTTATGCTGTAAGTCTCAAAGCTTCAACTATTGTAATGATTTCACTATTTAATGATTAATACATAATTTGGGCGTTGTTGTTCACTCTTTTCCTTCTGAAGTAACCCAGCAGCGTCCGCTGGCGGCTAAGGGCCCAGCCTCTGGTGGAGTACGCTGCTGCTGTGTATCATATATTTAAAATTGCTGCTGTGTGATGGTTTGTTTTCCTTTTCATTTCTTTAAATTGTTTTGTTCAACGATCTTTTGTTTATGAACATTTCGCAGAAATTACTTTGTTATATTGAAATCATAATTGGATTGCGTGAGTGATAGAATTATTAATTATAACTTGAAATGTACTGCTGATAATTTCGATCTAATACTGCGCTGTCTAATTAAGAACCGTGGTCCATTTAACTGCTGCTCATTTATAATTGCCATGGTTGTTCAATTAAGTTACTACTCAAATATAACTGCGATTGTAATTGCTTCAATAACTGCGATTAATGTTCATGCTGCAGGATTAAGGTTGCTGATTCAATTACATTTATAGTTTGTTGTGTCTTTCCAATTACTTAGTTTTGCTGTTCGGTTCTTTTAATTCCGGTTTGCTGTTCCATTTACGGCCGTTCCATTTTAGACTTGCTCTTCCATTTCCTATTTGCTGTTCTATTTTACTTTCTGTCGTTCCATTTACTTGCATTTGCTGCTTTGGTGTGAGAGAAGGTCTAAGGCTGTAGTGAGCCTCAGCAGTCGCTGCCTAGCTCCCAGACCTATGGTCCATGCTCTAATTTCCTTTCCATCAGTTTCTAGAGGGATGGGTTATCGCTTCCGCACCCTTGACTGATAAGCTGTCTTGTGTGATTTTATCCTTTTGAAGTAATTTAGTCATAGTTTAGCATCCGTCTACTCTTGTGTTCTCTGAACGCTATACTACTAAACATTACTCTTGAGTAAATAGCCGCCTCAGACTGAGTACACTCTTGAAATAAAAAGTCGTCCCTGGGTTGATAATTAATGTGAAGGTAATTAGGAGTTCAAAAGACACCTTTTTATCGCACCACATTTTGGCGCCGTTGCTGGGGAGAGTGTAGCGATTTCTAAAGAGTAGTGTGAATCTGATGAGTGCCTGCTAAGGAAGAGTTGGATCTTAAAAACGGAAGGTAAGAACCTGCGTACGGAGCATGTAAAAGCCCTGCTCCCCCGTCCGCTTTCCAGCAGGACTGTTAAAGAACCTAGGGTAGAGATAGATGTTTGAATTTTTGTGTGAATGATTAGGAAAAAGATAGAAATTTTTAAAAAATGAATTACATGATCTCACGCAAATGGTGATGTAAGCACCACCCATTTCACTAACCGATTGACAGGAACATTTGAAGAAGGAGCCTCGAAGAAACACATGAAGAACATCTTAAGCTATGGTAAGAAATGGCTCACGTTTCTACTTTTGAATTTCCTATCAAAGATCTAGGAGGAGTGACACAAATGCACATAATTCCCCCATCTTTACCAAATTTTCATGGTTTAGCAAATGAAGATCCAGATACATTTTTATTTGAGTTCGAAATACTTTGTAGAGGATATGATTATTGTACTAATGATCAAAGATTGAAAGTGTTTCCTCTTACTCTAAAAGGAGCAGCTCTCCAATGGTTCATGAGCCTAGGTGGGAATTGCATCCAATCATGGGAGGACATGAAGAACATATTCTTGAAGAAGTACCAAGACTATTGCAAAGCCAATGAAGATATTTTCGATATGATACAAGGGGAAGATGAAAGTTTGGAGGACTATGTAGATCGATTTCATTACAACTTTCAAAAATCAAAATATAAGCATTTGGAAAAAGAGATCTTAAAAACACTCCTTCTTAAAGGAATCAAAGATGAATTTTTAGAACTTTTAAATCTGATAGGAAAAGGCGATGTTTTTAAGTTGTTATATGATGATGTTTGTGAATTGTGCATAAGGTATTCAAGAGGAATCTCCAAGGCTGGTAAGAATTCTAGAGATGTTTGTTCTTTCTTTTCCGAATCTGCTACAAGAATAGGAGACATAAGAGCTGAAATCAATGTGTTATTTGAAAATTTTAAAGTTGATTTTATTAGCTCTCGAAATGAAAAATTGGATGTTTTGCAGGTTCATAAAAATCAAGAATTGGATGAAGTGTTTTACCCTCAGGACCGAAAGGAGCATCTCATAGATACTCACTCTTCCTTATCTAGGATGGAAGTAGCATATCAAAGAGGTAAGGAAGCTGCAACAAGGTCAAAATCACGGAAATCATGGCCTACAGGTATGGTTCAAAACACTCCCTCTCCACCTTCTTACTTGCATAATCCATTATGGAATGTTAATGTGTTGGGGCAGCCATGTCAATTTCAATATAACCACCTATCTTGTTTACAAGTTGGGCATGGTTCATCTTATGATGGCATGACTACTCTCCCTCATCTTGTAGCAAAAACATATTCTCCATATTTTTCACCAGCTCTTCCACAACATCCTGCTTGCATACCAAATTCATTCACTCAACCCAACCAACCACATCATCACAATGCTCCATTCTTTACACATTTTCCTGCTCAACTAATTCCACACCCTCACCACATTAAACCAGTACAACATGCTTACAATGTTGAACTGCCAAATTTACCCACCCTTCCCACCCATTCTATCTCACATGCGCCATTAAAAAAAATTTACAATGAGATTCAGAATGTTTTAAATTCTAAAATTGTAGAAGCTATGGAAGAAAATGAGGTTTCTTGTAGGATGCATCAACAAGTTATTTTAAAAGACCAAGAACTTCATGGTATGATGGCTATGGGAAATCAAGAAAGTAAAGGATATATTGAAGATTGGTTTCACTCCATCACTTGTTTGCAACATCACTCTATGCTTCAACAATTTTTGAAACCATCTTTTCAAGGGAAGTTGGCTTCTCATACCCTAATTTTTATCAACATGCATTTTTCGAATTTGGGTATGTGCATACATGAGGCCTTATTTCTAACATGGTTCCACTGGAAATACTCTTATACATAAACATAATCAATTCTCAAAGAAGAGTAGGATAGTGGAGAAAATAAAATAAATAAAGAAATAAAACAAACACATTTTTTTTATTTATTTTTGTAAAACTAGTTGTTTTTGTTTTTTTTTTTGTTGCAACATGCTATCGAAATCAATATCGATGATAAATGTTCCAATTCATTTGTGTATGTAGATGAATCATAATGGAAATAATAAGTTCTACAAACACTCATTTTCATTTTTATCACCAATTTGAAAAAATGTTTGAATTTCATTTTTTTGGCTTGCGGGCTTGATGAGATTTCTGAAAAAACAGTCGGGACAGTCATGTTTTGAGGGACCAAAAGTGAATATTTTTAAAACCTGTTTCTACCATAGGTAGCCCTTGGTGTCTACTTTCCAATCCAATTTGAATCACTCAATTTGGATTTGAAACGAAAAAGTTAGAACCGAAACATTGACAGGGTGTCTAGCAGGCAGCTCAGGAACAGAGTTGGGACAGTCCGTTTTTGGAGGCCTAAATGACCATATTTTTAAAACCTGTTTCTACCCTAGGTATCCCTTGATGTCTACTTTCTAACCCAATTTGAACCACTCAATTTGGATTTGAAACGAAAAAGTTAGAACCAAAACATTGACCGGTTATCTAGCGGGCAGCTCAGGAACAGAGTTGGGACAGTCAATTTTTGGAGGCCTAAATGACCATATTTTTAAAACCTGTTTCTATGGTAGATTCCCCTATGAATCTAGTTTACAATGCAATTTTAATCACTCATTTTCGATATCGTATGGGGAATTTATGATCAAAATACTGACTGTCTATCGTAAATCAGCACTCTTAAAACTCTGTCTTTCCGGCTGTTCCTTACAATATTTGACCTATCAATTCTTCTTGTCTTCAAAACATGTTTCTATTGGAGATCAATAAATGAATCTATTTTCATTTCCAATTTGAATCATTTGAATCCGACATCAAACGAAAAAGTTACGCTTGAAATATCAACTGTTGGTCTAAGCCGGGTAATCGACAATGACTCTATTATGCAGGTTGTTCTAACTAAAATTGACATATCATGTCATTGAATATTTAAAACCTGTTTCTAATGGAGATAAACCTTTGAATTAGCTCTCATTTGGCTTTGGAATCACTCAATTTCGACGAAAAATAAAGAAGTTGTGATTAAAACACTGCGGGTTAGTATGATTGGCCACTGCTCTCCCGCAGGTAACAAATAAATTTTACTTTGTTATTTTTTCCTTGGATTTGTTCTATAGAGTAACTACTTGTTAGTTTTTTTTGCATAATTCTTGGATTAGGGGAGCCGTGCACCTCTCTTTCTCCAGGATTTAATGTTTTATTGCAAGTAGACACTCGTTTTTTGCAGGCCCTAGGAGAAAAAGAACGTCAATTTATGGATAAGTGATTCTTGAAACAAATTTTAATAAAACAAAGGAATTTCATCCAACTCATTACCCAATGGATTCATAATAGAAGAAATGAAGAATTGATTTCGATTTGAAGATTCATGTCTTGTCACTGCTGCCAAAACATTTTTCAAATAGATCATTTTTTTGACATAACATCATAGCTGTTGTAACTCAATTTATTTATTTACATATTGTTTTTTGTTGTTTTTTTCTAATTTCTCTTATATTTTGTGTTTCAGGTGTTGCTTCATTCAAAGTGCAACTCATCCTCAGCATCAATGCAGTGAACAGCTAATTCATTATTTGCGTGTTTGCATTTTATGGTTGTGTATTTTGCTGTTCCTGTTCTGAAGGGACAACATTTGTGTGCATTTTTGTCGTTCCTGCTGTTCCTTTTTCAAAGGGACATCATTTTCGTTTTGCTATTTATTTTCTAAAGGAATAACACTTTTTGGTTCAGCCATTCATTTTGTTGTTCCTTTTTCACAGTTCATTTTGCTGTTCCTTTTCGAAATGGAACAGCTGATGTTCCTTTTCGAAATGGAACAACACTTTTTCACTTTCACATTTTGCTGTTCCTTTTCGAAATGGAACAGCTGCTGTTCCTTTTCGAAATGGAATAGCACTTTTGCACTTTCACGTTTTGCTGTTCCTTTTCGAAATGGAACAACACTTTTGCACTTTCACGTTTTGCTGTTCCTTTTCGAAATGGAAACAACACTTTTTCACTTTCACATTTTGCTGTTCCTTTTCGAAATGGAACAGCTGCTGTTCCTTTTCGAAATGGAATAGCACTTTTGCACTTTCACGTTTTGCTGTTCCTTTTCGAAATGGAACAACACTTTTGCACTTTCACGTTTTGTTGTTCCTTTTCGAAATGGAACAACACTTTTTCACTTTCACATTTTGTTGTTCCTTTTCGAAATGGAACAGCTGCTGTTCCTTTTCGAAATGGAACAACACTTTTGCACTTTCACATTTTGCTGTTCCTTTTCGAAATGGAACAACACTTTTGCACTTTCACGCTTTGTTGTTCCTTTTCGAAATGGAACAGCACTTTTGCACTTTCACGTTTTGCTGTTCCTTTTCGAAATGGAACAGCACTTTTGCACTTTCACATTTTGCTGTTCCTTTTCGAAATGGAACAACACTTTTGCACTTTCACGTTTTGCTGTTCCTTTTCGAAAGGGACAACACTTCGACACTTTTCATTTTTGATGTTCCTTTTTCAAAGGAACGGTACTTTTGATTTTTGCTGTTCCTTTTTCCAAAAGAACGGCATTCGCATTCTCACATTTTTTTTTGTGTATTTTTGTTTTTTGGTGTGCATTTCCTTTGTTGTTCCCTACAAGGAATAACACTTTTTTGAGTGTTTTTGCTGTTCATTCAAAAAAGCAACACTTTGGGAGTATTTTTGAGAGCAACTCTTTTCTTCCTCTTGTGGGATTATTCCTAATTCATCTCAACCACATTTTACTGATTCCGTTCCATGGCATGAAGTACATTACTTTTATGAGGACAAGAGTTATCGATTCTATTGAAGCGAGTTAATATCATTCACGTTATGATCTTTAACAGGACAGCTCCTTGATGATAGATTTTTTCAAAAGGGACACAATTATTTATATACTACTTTACTGCATTGTTTTCTGTTGAACATGATATTGATTGATCATCTTAATACCATGCTGGTTCTATCATCCCTGGTTATAATCTTCTCTGTCTGTAATAAATGAGATTATGGGTATATTTTTTCTATTGACATCTTCAACTTCTTCCGCCATCCATGCTCTTAAGGAGTACTGGGCCTCCCTCTTTTTATCATAAAAATGTGTAAATATAACAAAATTTTGTTCCCAGATGGAGGATAGGGGGTCTCATTACGAGCCAGCCTACCATGTTCATAAGGATGTAACAGAGTGACATTCCCGTTATGGCCACCACACCAGGGTTATGATCCATTGAATAGCCAAATTATCCTTGGAACAAGAGGTCTCATCACGAGCCGGCCTGATCACTTTTTGCTACATCCCAGTGAATGGCAGTGTGATTATCTGGTTACCACGCCAACATACTGATCTCTTCTGTAGAACAGCACTGTAACTCTCCATTTATAAATTGAGGATCCTGGCTCATATGGGTTAAAAGCAACCCTGCCGAGGCTATGGACGCCTGCTGGCAGTAGCGGCTCTGCTTATGGTATTGAAGTTATATCTTATCGTCAATTATTATTATAATACCCTTTTCTTATTTTTTCTTTTTATCAGAGAAGTTATTTCCTTAACTTTTTCCCTGTTTTGAACCTTTATGCATGAGAAATTGTTTTATGATCAATCACATCATTTTTAGCTAGAATACCGTCAGCAAAGCATCTTTTTAGCATATTGTTGTCCTTTTTCGTTTTGCATAAACTATCATCAATCCAAAGCATCCTATCTCTTATTCATAACTATCTTTACACACTTTGCTCTCAATATAACCATAACTTTCACCGTCCTATCATTGATATGTGTACTCTGCTTCATTTACTATTGTATTGTTCACTCCTTTGCCTTGTCATCAACACCACCCCTTTCATATGCTTTATGGTTATATTAGAGGGGGGGGGGAATGTCTGCATTATGGAATTGCATGCGATATGATTACTACACTGCCATAACTTGTTGATTTGACAAAAGTTTTTCTGACTGAAAGTTTTTCATGCATCTTATCTATTTCTATTCAAAACTAACACTATGGATTCAAGAACATTGTATGCAAAATAGTGCTTTGTTTACAGGAGAACAACAAGTATGGGCATAATTCTATTCATAGCATGACCACACTATTGCACTTCACAGTAGAGGCTCGCGAACATGAAAAATTCTGCAGACATGATGTGCTTACCTGGATTCCACCTTTTGTATCACTTTCAGCACCAACTCTGCCTACATCAGCTTCAACAACTGCCAGTCCATATATGTCATTCCACATTTTTGGAGGTAAAACTTGAGGTAAAATTGCATAGTTTTCTAATTTATTATAAATCTAGGAGAATCTAATGAAAATCCATTTTGAGCATTATTTGTCATCTTTCATTCCACATCTTTACCACTTCCCCTTTTTTTAGCAGCATGTCATTTTCGAGTGTGGGGGAGTGTTCCTTTCATTCATTTCTTTCTTATGACCACGCCATTCATATTATTTATTCTCCATTGCTATTCTTATTCACTCTCAACACCTCCGTTATTCCATGTTGTTTTACACCAAGCATCGAATTCAATAGCTGGTAGCAACCACCTCTATTTGTTCTCTAGCATCGCATGAGGACATGCTAATTTTTCAGAGAGGGGGAGGAATTGCTATGCATGATGGATGTTTTCTACTTTCTTCCTTATTTAAGGCATACAATTTCATTTTTACACAGTGCAGAAATTGATTTCCACATATTTTTAAAACTATGAACTCAATTCTTGTAATTTTTGGAAAACACATACGTATCATTAATACAAACCCACACAATTTCAAGAGATATTGGTTCATAAAATTTCAGAAATCATGCATTCTCACCTACAACCATTTTGTTTATATCTCATGATCCATGCATCAAAACAATTTGATTTTTGGATCATAAAGGCATTCATATATTATAAATTTATTTGCCAAATTTCAACAAAAGATGGGTTGTAGTTTTTGGGAAAATGGTTAATAAAAGTTGTTGTTATTTATATTATATTTTGCTGCAACTTAATTGTTATGCCTTCATCAAGATTCCTAAAATTGAATATTCATTAATTGAGGAAGAATTCATTTGTTCTATCCATTTCATGCGCTGAGATGAACATATTTTTTTATCGCTTGGTTAACACATGGGTTTTTGTCTTTGGGTTGCATGAAGACATGCAATATATTCAGTTTTCGTTGCATGAGGACATGCAACATATTGAGTGTGGGGGTATGTTGGGCCATGAATACGACCACTTTGTAACACTTATTTCATCCATTTTTACTCTTCTCTATTATATCATCTATTATAATTTATCATTTAAATCCATTTTATAAATAATTTATGCTCTCATGGATGAATATTATTTATTCTCTTTTATTTCTAATAAATTGATGATTATGCATTATTTTATCAATGATAGTTCTAATAAGTTGGTTATAACATTATTCACCATTTTTAGCCTCCAAGGTAACTTCCAGATTGAAGATTTGATTTTTAAATCTGCCAACTCAGAAATTCGCTGGTTTAAGGAGTGACAGTTTTGCGGTTGAGATTCTGAGCAAATGAAGACGAATTTGAGAAATCCGGAACATGGGTTTTTTTCAGAATGGTCCCAATTAACTTTAGCAAAGAACGGTTTGCCCCAATTTGGCTTGTACAGAGAGAAACGTAGGGTTCTTTGAGCACGACCAACTCAGAAATTCGCTGGTTTAAGGAGTGACAGTTTTGCGGTTGAGATTCTGAGCAAATGAACACGAATTTGAGAAATCCGGAACATGGGTTTTGTCTAGAACGGGCCCAATTAGCTTTAGTAAAGAACGGTTTGCCCAAATTCGGCTTGTACAGAGAGAAACGCAGGGTTCTTTGAGCACGATTTTCTCAGATTTGCAGTTGCGTCCGTCCTCCAAATCTCAGCTGCAAAGCCAAATTCGCCTTGTTCTTGTTGATCAAATGGTTAGAAGCAAACCAATTTTGTAATAGGAATCATGTTGTACTTATCCTTATTGTAACTTCTCTCTGATCTCTCTCTATTTAAATGAAAACAGAGATCAGAGATGGGGATGATTTGAAGAGACTTCAGGATGACTTTGGGGATTCGAATGATGGCGAATTGATGATTTGAATTAGAGATTTAGAAGCAAGGATTCATGATAGGATAGGAGGAAGGAAGGATTGTTTTATGCTGTAAGTCTCAAAGCTTCAACTATTGTAATGATTTCACTATTTAATGATTAATACATAATTTGGGCGTTGCTGTTCACTCTTTTCCTTCTGAAGTAACCCAGCAGCGTCCGCTGGCGGCTAAGGGCCCAGCCTCTGGTGGAGTACGCTGCTGCTGTGTATCATATATTTAAAATTGCTGCTGTGTGACGGTTTGTTTTCCTTTTCATTTCTTTAAATTGTTTTGTTCAGCGATCTTTTGTTTATGAACATTTCGCAGAAATTACTTTGTTATATTGAAATCATAATTGGATTGCGTGAGTGATAGAATTATTAATTATAACTTGAAATGTACTGCTGATAATTTCGATCTAATACTGCGCTGTCTAATTAAGAACCGTGGTCCATTTAACTGCTGCTCATTTATAATTGCCATGGTTGTTCAATTAAGTTACTACTCAAATATAACTGCGATTGTAATTGCTTCAATAACTGCGATTAATGTTCATGCTGCTGGATTAAGGTTGCTGATTCAATTACATTTATAGTTTGTTGTGTCTTTCCAATTACTTAGTTTTGCTGTTCGGTCCCTTTAATTCCAGTTTGCTGTTCCATTTACGGTCGTTCCATTTTAGACTTGCTCTTCCATTTCCTATTTGCTATTCTATTTTACTTTCTGCCGTTCCATTTACTTGCATTTGTTGCTTTGGTGTGAGAGAAGGTCTAAGGCTGTAGTGAGCCTCAGCAGTCGCTGCCTAGCTCCCAGACCTATGGTCCATGCTCTAATTTCCTTTCCATCAGTTTCTAGAGGGATGGGTTATCGCTTCCGCACCCTTGACTGATAAGCTGTCTTGTGTGATTTTATCCTTTTGAAGTAATTTAGTCATAGTTTAGCATCCGTCTACTCGTGTGTTCTCTGAACGCTGTACTACTAAACATTACTCTTGAGTAAATAGCCGCCTCAGACTGAGTACACTCTTGAAATAAAAAGTCGTCCCTGGGTTGATAATTAATGTGAAGGTAATTAGGAGTTCAAAAGACACCTTTTTATCGCACCACACTTGCCATGCATATCAAAAGAAAAAAAGAGGAAGCAAAGAGGGCTTTGGCCATTTTTTGTCCTAGGTGCACTAGAAAGCATCCTAAGAACGAATGTCCATTACACTCTGTAGAAGTGTGTTTTGTCTGTGAAGAAGTCCATCCTACAAATCAATGCCCTTCCTTACCCGGAATCAAAGCTGCATATCAAAGGGCTAAAGGAGCCACTGAACCACTATATTTCATGAACCAAAGAAGGCCACATGGACCCAGACCTTACCAGTAGGGAATGCAAGGGACATCCCAGACCTATTACAACCCCTATCAAGCCACTTCCATACCTTCTTGGGGTCCCCGTGCTCATCCTTCCTGGTCCACACCTCCTCCTTGGTCCTTCACATCTCCATATTATGCCCAACCAGCTGCTCATCCATCGCACCCCTATGCTTAGCCATATCCTCAATGGAATGCACCTCATTAGGGGTGGAGGCCTCAGTACAACACTCCTCTCTCTCCTTTTCCTCCACCACCTACTCAACTACAACCATCGCCCCTTGCTCCACCAAGGAAGCCCCAAATTCCAGCTCAACCGAACCCGAACCTGAATAACAGAAAGGCCCAACAAATATATAATGGGGAACCACCATTTCCAAACCCGCATATTGGAGTAGCTCAATCCAATTGCAAAGCTTAGGTACAACAATTCCAAACATCTCCTCGTGAGCTCAATGATATTCACCATAGCTCATGAAGAGTATTGCAAAAAAGAGATTATATTGATAGCATTGAAGGACAACATCCAGCAGAAGAAGATTCAAAAGAGGAGATCAAAGGACCATGGGCTGCACTTGATGAAGAGAAGACATCAAAATCAGAGATCGAGAGAGCTCCCTCATGGTTACCATCAAATACTCCATGTATTCAAGAGAAAAATTAGCAAAAAGAGGAAGATATGGCGGTCATGGTAGAAGGTGACGTGAAGAATGATCCAGATTAGAAAAAGAACCAAGGACATCACAACTATATTGAGATATGGTTCCAGACGGTCACGAAGTTGCAGCAGTACTCTCTTCCTCAACTATCCTTGATCCCTTTATAGTCAAATCATTTGGTCTCTGAAATCCGG
Source organism: Pinus tabuliformis (assembly GCA_031772625.1). Lineage (NCBI taxonomy): Eukaryota > Viridiplantae > Streptophyta > Pinopsida > Pinales > Pinaceae > Pinus > Pinus tabuliformis. Next base: position 171,151,019 of record CM062806.1, on the reverse strand, counting down.
GTACTTGTCAAAGCATGCATTTCAAGCCTCTACGTCATTTTGTCTATCATCTCGATGTGCACATGGCTCCATTGGAAGTATTCTTATACTTGAAAATGATTTTTTTTTCAAGTAGGGTATGGTAGAAAAAAAAAGGAAAAAAGAGAAAAAGGAAAAAAATGAAAAATAAGAGAAAAATAAAAATCTAAGGTGAAAACCTCCTCGGAGGCGCCTCAGATTGGCTCATTGATTGAAAATCTCCATGAGGCGGTCAATGGGTTGGAAAGAAGAGAAAAGAAAAATATAATAAGATCCCTGGGTGGAAAACTCCCTTGGAGGCGCCCAGGGCAGGCAATTAGGGTGAAAACCTCCTTGAGGCGCCCTAGTTGTTTTCAAAAAAAAAAGAGAAAAAGAAAAAGAAAAAAATGAAATTCTCGTTGTATTGTAGGTTTTGCAGGAGAACTTTAGGAAGCAGCAGAAGGTGCCAAGAAAGCTCTGAAACCAATAACAACACCTATCCTACCTTCCCTCACCCTTCTCCATAATTTTTGACATTCTTTCCACCTCACTGTGCTTCTTTTTTGGAAACTATGTTTTCTACAGGAGAGTCCTGTAGAAATTACACAGAGCTAGAAATGGATTTTAAAAGAATTTTGGGGAACATGGAAGCTTCATAAAGGGTTTATAAATCCCCTTGCAATCTTCAAACCTCTCTCCCATCAATTCTAATTCTGCATTACAACTCACGCTGATTTTTTCCTATTGTCCAAAAAACTACAGAATGCTTTGATACAAAAATACATAGAGCAAAATTTTTCTTTCCCTAATTTGAAAACCGTGCATCCATTTAAAAAACTGTTACATGGGGAGTTGTATAGGGATGATGAAACATTCCCAAGCAATTTCAGCCAATTCCAATGCACGGTTTCCAAGAAATCAGCCTCCATCACCTTCATCCATTTTTGTATTTTCTCCATATCCATGCATCTATTTAAAAACATGTTTCATGGGGAAATACATATGGGTGATAGTAACATGCCCAAGCAATTTCAACCAATTCTAGTGCACGGCTTCCAAGAAATCGGCCTACATCACCTTTAGCCATTTTTAGTTTCTCTTGAAATTCATACATCCATTAATTTTTTTTTTTTCTATGGGGAGGTGCATAATGATGATAGAAACATGCTCAAAAGTTTTAGGTCAATCCAATCTACTGTTTGGGAACTATGGACAAAACAAGTCACTGTCCTGCAAAAATCTAGCATCAGCAGCATGAGGGTGCAAATCTGAAGATTGAAGCAGACTCCTGAAGATCAAATCTAGCCAGAAGGGAACTTGCACAAAGCACAGCCACATAGCAACAAATAGACAAGCATGCATCCACATAAACAAAGGCATGAAATAGAAGGAAAGGCCACAACACCTCACAGCAAACACATTCGACTTCCAGGTAAGTGACTAAACCTGTTACTCTATTGCATGAATATAATTCAAAAACTGCATGGATAGTGAGATGGTTGTGATTAAATGAGATTGGTGGCCAGCTAACTGGCCACCCTCATATAGTTCAGACAGCACTTCGTCCATTTCTACGACACTCAGCCGGAAATCATACAGCACACGTGTCTAGTCAACTCACGGGAAATTTAAAAAATAGGTAGTGGCAAATGCTCTGAACTCCAGCGCAAATGATGTCAAGTGATTAACAGGAAAAAAACATGAAGTTTCATCATAGCATTGTAGGGGGGACCAACGGTCTACATGGGGGTACACTTGGCTAGCTCACCCTCCATCACCAGAAGTCTCCATAAACAACTGTAAGAACTCCTCTTTGAACTAATCTCACCACCTTTGTTTCCATTTTATCATCGTCCCTGCAGCTGTAGCAAGCTCTATACCACCTCCATAGCAGCCAACCAGTCGTTCTCTGCCATTTTTCAAAACCCTCCTGCTTATCGGGCTCTACAAGAGCACTAATGCGTTCTACAGGAGTAGGAACACCGTCTACAGGAAGATTTCTATAGGAAGCCCAGAGAGCAACTCTGCAGAGGGAAAATTCGAGATTTTTGTCAAAATTCGAGCTTGAAAAGAGGTAGGCTTTGGAAACTTCTCTACATATGATACATTTATATAAGGTGGTGGATTAAAAATACAGTATTGGGTTGAAAAAAAGAAAGGAAAGTGAAACTTAAAAGTCTGCCTGTATTTTTCTAAGTTCTACACAGTCTCTCAATTTTCTTCTCTGCATTGAAAATCTATCTTTTTCTTCCTCACATTCTTCTAAAAAAAAGGGGATGCAGCCATAGAAACCAGCCTGTGGGAAAAAGAAACGAATTTGCGAGTCTATCTATTCTCTGAAGAAAAAAACATTGTGTTATATATTCTCTGTTCTGTCACAGTATTGATTTTTTTTTTTTCCAAAAACCGAGAAGAAAATTCAGGATAAAAACGGTTTGAAGAAAGGGAAAAATTTCAAATTAATGTTGTGAAGAGAAAGCACACGAGAAAATTCCCTCTCTGGTTTAAAAAAAAAAAAACACAAACAAACAAATAAACAAACAAAATTCAACTGTCCTTCTGTTCTTGGTTTTGGAAATTTTTTCTTGTCAGCTACCTGATCATGAAATATGTCACTTGTGGAGGTAGATTCAGTATAGTTTATGGTTATCACCTCAAGTTATTGCATGAATTGAGATACGGGATGGACCTACTTGCATCTAGAAAACTCAGTCTTCCATATTTCCTCCTCTTTGGTAGAATATGCCCTACACACATGCACCATCCCTACAGCATGGGAAGTCTTCAGAAACATAACAGTAGAAGGTGACATAAAATCCCTCACCTATGATATCAGTTCTTATGACAGTGAAGAAGAAAATCAGAAAGGGGGAGAAGATGAAGCAACTGATGACTCAGCAAGACAAGAAAAGGAGAAGGAAGAAACTAAAATAGAAGAGGAAAAGGATGAAGAGACATAACATGAAGAAATAGAGCAAAAAGAGAAAGAAAAAGAGACAGAAGGAGGAGAAAAAGAAGAAGCAGAGGCAAAACCAAGAAAACGGTCCGCTGAGACTCTGGAAAGAGAGACAACAGTTGGTCTCACTACCCTAAGCACACCAATTAATCCAAAAGGAAAGATAAAAAGGTAGGCCTCCATGCATTTCAAGGCCAGGAAAAGCACAAGAATTCAAACAAGCAGAATAGGAGGAGCATTGGAAGGACATGGAAAAGAAGGCAGAATTTTATGGCACACATGAGAAGACCATATCAAAAGCTTGGGGTGATAGGGATGCCACCAGGGCCATCAAAGATGAAGAGATAGATTAGTTGCTCAGAGGATGAGCAACACCTTCAGTAAGGAGTGATGTTGAGCCCTAGAAATGGGTAATTATATGGGCTCATTTTACCTCTTAATTCGACTTAATCCACCATTCTCAATAGTTTATTGCATGTTTTTGATTATATTTATGCTAATAGAGTGAATTGGGTTAGTCATTATGCCAAAAAGTCTAATGTTTGCTTTATGCAGATTTTTGGTCAATTTTGAGACAAAATCAAAGGTTTAATGAGCATTTGGCAGCCAAATTCGTGGAAGAAAAAGGGAGAGGATTTGTAGGAGGGTGTCCCCTTCATTTATGAGCCCTTACCTCAAATTATCCATCAAAAACTTGGAGTAGAAAGACCCACATTGATGATTCCAAGGGGCAGTCGAGCAAGTCAAGTAGGACTGCTGTTATCTTCAGTTCTAGGAAGCCAAGTTCCTTAATTTTAGGAAGACTGTTGGGAGTCTCCATTTGTATAAATAAGAAGGCTTATGGCCTCAGTTTTCTATTCAAATTTTAGTTAGATGTTAGCCATTTCATAGTCTATTTTCGCACTTTAGTGCAGCCTTGTAGTCAGCTCATTTTCTAGCTCTTTTTGTAGACAGTTTTGTGATGTAACTATTATTTTTTGATCAATGAAGATGACTCCAGCTTTGAACCAGCACTGATCTTTCGTAGGGGGCTGTAGCTCTTGGGGTTGGGCCCAACCCAAGTTCCCAACACCTCCTTTGTGTATTTATATGTTTTTTTCTTACATGCATGAAATAGTTTCTATTGTTTAGGGTTAATCTTGCTTTGGTAAAATAGGTTTCTTTTGATGATTAAATTAGTTGTTCTTGTTGCAAGTTATTTAAGTAGTTTTTTGTAGTAACATAGGAAGAACCAGCAAGGCTACCAGTAGGCCTGGACTCCCTTTCTCCCTCCTTGGGACCATGAATTGAGGACAAGGCACTGTTGTTGCCCCAAAAACACAATTTTTTTCTTTCATGCAATTGGTAGTGTGATGTTTTGAGTTGGAGAAGTTGATATTTACCTGGATTCAGATGCTTAGACCATTTCTTGTGCATTTACCATGGCTTTCTCACATATTTTCCTGTTCATAAAATTCTGTTCAACACTTTTCTGTTTTTAGGTCAGATTTTAGGTCAAATTAGGAAAACTCTGTTTTTTCCATTTTTACTTGGGTCAGTTTTAAGAAGTAGGTGTGCAGCTCACTTGAAACATGTTCCAGCTTGTCATCCTTCCACAACACAACCTGTACCAGCTCATCTTTCACAGAATCCTTCACTTGTTCACCACAATTCGCCAAACTACCCTAATTTCTACGTTCTTGTGCAAAATTGCTTCCTTGACCTTTGAACAAATCCAACCATCTCTTTCATGTTTGATCCTCATTGACAGAGTCCTAGACCCTTTGACACCTCCATCCAGCCTTCATTTCCCTTTTTCCACCACTTTTCCACCTTCAAACCTCTAAAAACCACTTTCGGCCTCCTCTTGTAGAACTTCCTGTAGAATTCCCTGTAGATCCCTTGTAGCCTTCCTGTAGAAGTTCATGCGAGTGATTTTTCGAAGTTTGATCGCAATGGAAATCTCCAGAAGGGTACTAGGGATTTCTTAGGTCCCCTCCACACCTTCCTCATCATCTGAAAAATCCAACTCCATCTCCCTTCACCACTAAACCTCTGCACAATCACAAATAGTTAAAACACAAGCATAATAATTCTGCATAAAATTGCTCAAAAGTACAAAAAGATGATTTTCCATATTTTCCTTCAGAAGTAGCTTGAATACATGCAGTTTACCTTTTTATTATTCAATTGCATCCATTTCAGTCGTTTCCTCTCTTTTTCTTACAAATGTAGGGTTAAGGGGTACAACTAGGGTTTGCTAGGGTTTGCGTTTCCTTTCAGTTGTCATCTTCTCTCTGCAAATAGAATAGCCTCTTTTGAGTTAGCTTTCTTACATCACTGTTAAAAGCTTCTTTTGAGAACTCATAGAATTTGGCTTAAGCTCCTAGCCAACTTGTATCAGCTAATCAAGTGACAACCTGTAGTAAGAACTAGTGCTTGTGCATACAGCACCGTCGCTTCCAAGTTTGTTACGAACTAGCGGGTTGATAAACGTAAAGGAGGGAGTCCCGGGAGTTGCAACATTATTGCTGCAATACTGGAGCTCACCACTAATAGCCAGCGTAGTATACTTAGGTGAATGTAATGAAGCTTAGGGGGCATGCACCTAGAATCGAGTCATCATGTTGGGGGCATGTAAACCAATCTCAAGCATAGTTTCTTCATGGTTCAAGCTTGTATAAAAATGAACCCAGCTTGTGGAAAAAATGAAACTAAATCCAAGTATAATTTTTTGATTCAAGCTTGTGTAAACATGAAACTGAATCCAAGCATAGTTCCCTATGGTTCAAGCTTGTGTAAAAATGATCCCATATCCATTTTAACCCTCGTGATTGCCATTCTATCAACCTCTTCCGTCAGATGAGCCTTGGTTTTCTCCTTCCATCATCACTATTTGCTTGGCCGATCATATGCTTTCACTTGGTTGTTTTACCCTCTTTTAGGAACAGTTGCAATGAGTGGTCTTATTAGCTAGCCTCTTCACATAAGTCAACATGTTTTGAGAACTTCCAACATCACTAGAACTAGTTGCTCTCCTAGACACCACTCGTTCCTCTAAGTGGAGTCCTCTTTAAGCTCTTTTCAGACTCTTGAAACACAAAAAGATCATCAAGTATTTTCCTTTTTTGACTTGTTAGAAGAAAATAAAAATAGGGGGTCTTATTTTAAGCTCTTTTCCGTCTCTTTAAACACGAAAAGATTATGGAGTGCTTGTCCTTTTCAACTCGTAAATGGATTGGAAACGACATCTACTCAGTATAAGTTTAACCCTTTTACGGACTAAGATAGATTACTTATGAAAAATGAATATGTTGATCGAACATGGTCATTAGGTTCTCTCTTGTATTATTCTATGCTTTTTGAGACTTAAGAGACAAATTTACGAAAAATAACTTATGGAGTTTTCTTTTCATCCCTTTTCAAACTCTCTAAACATGGAAAGGATCAAGTTCTCATTGTCATTAAACTTGTTCAAAAATCAAATGGAAATAAACTTGTCAATCATGACAAGACCGAGTTTCACCTTCGCTAGGTTCATTAAAATGTTAGATAGCGATGGATTCACTTGAAGGGTGGAATTATACTACAAGCATATATTATCCTCCTCAATATTGTTAAAAAATAAAGAGGTATTGGTCATCAATGACTCGGGAAAATGGGAAAAGGAATAAATCACTTTATGGTAGCAAGTCGCTCTTGAACATGACACTTTCACTTCATCTTTGTGACTATTTGGGTTGGGTTATCTGCTTGATGGTTATCATACCTATGGTCTATCACACCATCCATCACTTTGGTTTTGGGTCAATGCTCCCAATTCATTCAGTGTTGCCGACATGTTCAAGAGAAGACACTCAGTAAATTTCATCCTTTGCAATACTTATAAATCTTCATTTTCATGACCGCCATTCTTGAACCTTGTGTCATCAGTCACATTCTTTCTTCAAAATCATTACACTTGTTTTGTGTCATTGATGGGGGATACATCAAGGCCCTCCTGCAACGAGTCACTCCTTGTCGACATCAACACATTATCCAGGAAGTTTACTTAGAAACACCCTTCAAGTACCTTGAGGCTTGCATACATCAATGGCAAGTTTCTCGCTTCCAGCGATAGGTTGACATCACTGGCCTTTGACCGAAAGACTTTATATGGTGTTCGAAATCAAAACATCTATTCACAACATGCATAATGTACTGTAGTACCTTGAGAATCATTATCATTATCAGTGATCTCTCTCGCGTCTATTAACAACTTATATCATTGGATGGTAATCAGATGGCGTCTTCCCATGTTCGAATTCAGATCAAATTTTCACATGGTTAGACTCGCACTTGAGCGAATGATTCGATGATATAGAAGACCCCGGATCTAGTTTGATCCATTTGATCTGCGATTTTCACAGGAGAGTACTATCATTTGTACAATGGCTTTACACAGATGATCATCCTATCATGGGTCTATATTTGTAGACGACTAACTGATTTATGTACATGTAATGAACAATTTATATGATGAGCATGGGTATGCCTTCCCTCGACAATTCATGAAAAAATTCAAAGATATCATGATATTATGTATTGTAATCGATGCAGGTCACTGTCTGCTTTAGATCCTCCTCAACACATCATAAAGCATATCACTCGACATCATCATTTTCAAATTCATGCTTTAGGGGGCAAATGTTACAAGTCTATTTGGGCACATCACTCCTGACATTCATATCAGTACAATTAGGGCTCATCAAACCCTAATTCAGTTGATACATTCCCTAGACAAGTCATCTCATTGAATGATTCCATCCATGAAAGTTTCCTAGCCTGAGACATTCTTGAAATGCCTCCTTCAGACACCAGCGTAACCTTGGTTAGGGTTAACTACGCTGCAATACAGGTAGGCCCATTCAGGTATGCACTTCAGTGCACTTAGGCCCAGTTACACCTACGCTAGGCGAGAATGAGCGAAATTTGCATAGGGTTCTAGGCATATTCCTTGTTGCTAGATCATTCTAGAAGGATCCCATCTCTAATCTCATCCTATTGGCTCTAATTGGATAGGCTATGGATCAATTAACCTCCTATCCTCTCATCACTTTCTCCATGGAAACTAACTCCAATTTTGGAAAACCATTCAATGCCCAATTTATACAAAACCACCTCCATTTCCCTATAAATTGAGCACTCATCATAGTGATCAAGAGGCTAGAATTTGAAGATTGTAGAGAAATACAGTTGGTTTGAGATTTGAGTTCATGTCAAGAAATGTTATGTTGCTGGATTGGTGTGACGAGGGTTAGATAGAAGCTGAATGAGTGACATGAGATCGAGCTGCATTGGGTGAAACTCCTCCTTCTACATTAATAAATTTGTTTATTCCTTCTCTCATATTATTGTTCATATCTATGATGATTATGTGTTTCAATTTTGTCGATTCCATTGGTTTATAGTAGTCTATAGATCATGTATGCTTTGATCATTGTCATTTCTTTTTCTGTTGACACAAGTACTAATTAAGTGGATTCAGTTCAAGTGGGAGCGATGGGAGCAATTAAAAGGAGGTTAAGGAAGAGAAATATTAGAAGTAAGTTCCTTCATCTCATCCATCTACTATAGGAAAGGTTAAACTACTTTCTTTCTATTGTTCTAAGTGTAGCTACCCACTTAAGGAAAATGTGTTTATCCGTAGATACAAATTCCATATAACACTGTTGTGTTGCCTCTGTGCCTTATTTCTACCACTTTTTCTCTTCCTGTAGAATTATCTTCCTTTCTTATAGCACTGCTTGTGTTTCCTGTAGTAGGCCTATTTCTTTTTATTGGAGTGTGATAGGTGCCTTGGGCTGCTTAGAAGAGGTTTCCCTGGTGATAGGCTTCCTTACATAGGTTATGGGAGTATTTGAGATGGCTCCAGGAGGTGTGGATTCCTCAACCTTCCTTTCAATATTTTCTAGATCCTCTCCCTTGTTGGGTGATTATTCAATCAAAATAAGGGCCCTTGGTTGTGTTTGAGGCTTGCCTTATCTAATCCTAGTGCTTTTCCTTGTTTTGAAATATAGGGGATTTTTCCTCTCCCTTTTCTTCTTGGATTTGATGGGTGTGCTCAAGGCTGCTAGGGTAGCAATTGCCTCCTTTTTAGTGGGTTTAGAAGACATCCTTTTCTTCTTTGGAGACATCTCCCTTCCTTCTTCCTTTTGTTCTTCCTTCACCTCTTCCTTTTTATGTGGTTCTTCCTCTGTCTTCTCTGCCTCTTCCTTTCGTCCATATTTTACTTCTTCCTATTCTTTTTTGCTTCTTCCACTTCTTCTCCTCCTTCTTTAGCACTTGAGGCTAGGTTCTCACCAGGTGCAAGGACATGGGTCTCAAGAAAGGCTTCTCTATCCATATCTTTGAATGTGGACCAGAGGACAGTAACTCTTGAATTACTCAAAGCATCCTCCATTATTAGCTTTATGAGACCATAGTGTTCTAACTGTTGTTGCTTTCCCTCTTTCACCATCTAACTCATGTCCATGATGGACTGTAGGAGAAAATAGGGCACACTGAGTCTTTTGGCTATGGGAAATCTGGATTGAAATATCAGTTCATGGGGTAGTCTTAACTAGTAGCCATAGACTACACTCAACCTTCCTTCATAATAAATTAACTTAAGGATGTTGTAGGCTACCTCATCCCAGGGATAGGGAAGGCTCTCCCTTCTGAACCCAATGTTTTCCTTAATTAGTTTCTCATCATATGTGAAGAAATTATTCTTAGCAAGGGAAATACTAGACTTGTCGTATTTTCTCCGCTAGATCCCTAGGGGAAGGGTTCTCACCCTGCTAATCAGCTCAGGAGTGATGGTAATGGATAATGCCCTCACTATAGTGGTAGCACTTGCTCTTTCTTGAGGGTTTAGGGCCATGGAAAAATCATAAGTGATATCATCATAATATCCTTTTAACATCTCAAAGAAACCTAACCAATGATGCCTCTTGAAGATGTCTACTACAAGGGGATGAAGGTGAATTGTCCTTGTATCTGTAGGCTCCCTCCTATTGAATCCCTCTCCCATATTATTCTTTGTTTTCAATTACGTGTAGGAGGTTCTTTCTGGGATAGCTTCAATATGAATTCAAAGTAGATCAAAGGTGGAGCTCTATTTTATGACTGTAATTACTAAGACTCTTTATAGCCATAAAATTATTTACTTTTATAGCCCCAAAACTCTTTAATTTACAGGATGACTATAATTCCTAAGGAATTTCAAAATGCACCAGTATGCAAATCATGGAGAGAGAGAGAGAGAGAGAGAGAGAGAGAGAGAGAGAGAGAGAGAGAGAGAGACCATTACTTGTTACTATAATTCCTGGAATACTAACAATTGAGGATGAAATAAATCCTAGGCCCTGTTCTTGCACCCTTGCAGGCTTCCTGTAGAAATTCATGTGCCTCTTGTAGCTTCTTGTAGCCTCCTACACTTCCTCTAGCTTTTTTCTGTATATGCCTCCTGTAGGATTGAAAGAGTAGGATTCAACTCTCTCGATAGCTTCCCAAGATTGTCCCTACCTTCTTAATTTCGAAATGAATGAAAAATGCAGGAAACATTTGGGTTTTATGCTATTTGTTGTCAGGGCTCAGAGCATTGTTCTGGCTATCGATAGTAAGATTTTTCCTCATTTGGACCATTGGCCCACCTAGGGTGATCATTCTCCTGTTCTTCGTAATCATCACCCAATCCCTCTTAACTTATTTTTACCTCCCTCTTAACTGATTTCGACTGCTGTGACACTTTTATGTGGCATGCTGACTGATAGACTACTTTTTGTTCATGAGATGAGGGTTGCCAAGTTAACTATCCACCTCTAGCTTATAAAAAAAAGCTTTCCTCGACATGTACACAATTTTTATTATTTTATACCTAAGGAGGAGCTTAGATGTTACCATGCCTATTCCTACCTAGTGCTTGATCAGTGCAAGTTGGAGTGTTGGAATTATGTGTTGTTGCTCAGGGAAGTACTTCCTTGTATTTTCCTGTGTACATTCGTTTTTCTCCTATATAGTTGACCGTTTGTTGCTGCTCATGTGTGTAGGTGTTTGAATGATATTTCATGTGCTACTGCTATTGTTGTGAAGTATTTAGTGGAAGAGAAAGGTTCCCATGTATGATGGTATCATCTTCTCACTCCTGATGGGAAGAAAAACTAGGTTTTAGGTTTATGGTATAGAGGCACAAGCTGGTATAGGAGATCCTGTAGCAACCCCTTTTTCTTCCTTTTAAAGGGTCTTTTTTATATTGGAATGATGGGAAGTAATGTAGGGGTTGGAGGTTGGAGGATGATGGAAATGGAGGACATGTCCTTTGTGTTTTTTTTATAATTTTGAATTCTTTCTCTCTTGTTTGAATGAGACAAAGATTAGGGTTGGTGTGGGGAGATGGCATTTTTTTGAATCAGGGATGCATGGATGATGGGTGAGTGGCTGGATCAAGTGAAGAGGCCCTAACAAACATAGGATAGGCCATGCATGATGTTTTTATATCAGATTCCTTCCCCTGTAGAATTCTAGGACATCTTGTAGTGCTACAGGATCTTCCTATAGCAGTTACAAGACATCTTGTAGCAAACCAGAGAGTGCCTAAAAATGGGGTTTTGAGCCTCGAGGTTGGATGAGAGTGGTAGGAACCTGGTAGAAATGGATGGTATGGTGTGGATGGATGTATAAATGTAATGGAATTTAAGCATGCTACCCTTCTAGCTCTACATTTGCCACTATCTTCAAAGCTTGCAAAATCAAACAATCTATTAATGGACAGGTTGTAGTCCCCTGTCATGGTATTCTCTTTTTTTCTTCTTCTATTTTTTTTGAGGGACATACAACCTTCCTCAAAATGCTTTTTCACCCTGCTTGTCTACCCTGGGCGCCTCAAGGGAGGTTTTCACCCATGGATATTTTATTTTATTATTTTTTCCTTTTTTTTTTCACTCTTGCGCTACCTCAAGGAGGTTTTCAACCCAAGAGTTGGCCTTAGATGCCTTATGGATGTTTTCATCCATGTTTCTTATTGCTTTTGTTTTTCACAAATAAAAACAATATTTAAGAATGCTGTGACATGGAACTTAGGACACTTCCAATCACATTCCCCTCCTTGCTAATGGTGCCGATGAAATCTTCCCTGGACAAAGGTTTTTAGGTAAGCCTTCAATCTGTATCCATTGAAAACAAAGGGGATACCTTCATCATCAATGATCTCGATTTGAATAGCTGAATTTTCATGACACTTCTCTATCAGGTATGGGCCTAACCACCTTGTCATTAATTTTCCTTTGAAGTCCTTGAACCTGGAGTCATATAGCAGAGCCTAATCCCATTCTTGAAAAACCTTCTCCTTGATGTTCTTTTCATGCCAAACCTTCCTTTGTACTTGGATAACTTCAGTGTGTATGAGGGCTTTCATTCTGAATTCATCTAGACCATTCATCTAGAGAAACCTCTCATGATGTTCCTTTGTAACATCTAAATCTAGCTATGTTGCTATTCTCAAGGTATTGTATTCAAATTCAATGGAGAGCAGAGCCTTCTTTCCATAGAAAAAGTATAATGAGTGAAACCAGTAGTTGTATAATGTTTCTCACAACCTTAGTGAGGATGCCTTCTAATTCTCTATTGGTGACCTCTCCTTGTCCATTGACCTGAGGATGATAGGCAATATATTTTTTGTGCTTTATCCCATGTTGTCTTAACAAATTTTTGATCATATGTGATGTCAATTGAGCTACTTGATCAATTAATACCTCTCTAGGGTACCCAAATTTGTAAAACACATTTTCCCTCAATAACTTAGCCACTTTCTCCTTTCTTGCTACCTTGACAGCCCTGATCTCAGTCCACTTTAGTCAAATAATCAGCGCATACAATTATGTACTTTTTCTTCCCTGATGATGGATCAACTAGACCAATGAAATCCATGCCCCACTTGTCAAATGGAACTAAAGCCACCTAAGGTTGCAAGGGAATTTCATCCTTGGGAGTAGGTTTCGCCATCCTTTGACACTCATCACATCAACAAGTGTATCTCTTGGAATCTTGGTGAAGAGTGGGTTAGTAGTAGCTAGCTTGTAGAACCTTGAAAGTTGTACTCTTGGAAGAAAAGTGACCTTCGCAAGGCCCATCATGGCATGCTGAGAAGATGTCAAAGAATTCCTCTTCCCTGACGCATCTCCTCATTATCTGGTCCCGGTTTGAAGAGATTTCCCCTAATCCAAGCGAAAGGGGCACTCTTCCACACAATTTTTCTCTTTTCCCTGGGTGACATATTTGGAGGGAAGTTTGCAGCAACTAGGTAGTTGGCTATGTCAGAAAACCATGGAGAGAGAATTGAAAAAAAAAATATGTGTTCGTCTAGTCATGAACCATCCATTCTTCACTTGCAGGCAAAGCAAGTCTAGAAAAAAAATCTGCAACCACATTTTCTTTACCTAGGTTATCAATGATAGTTAAATAAAAATGTTCTTTTTTGTAAGCTTAGGTAGGACCTTCTCATTTTTGAGTTTTTACATGTCCTTTATTCACCCCATTTCTGGGGAGGGTAGCACAAGAATCGAACCCAAGATCTCCGGTTTAGTGAGACTTCATTTCCATGGCCATTGCCACTTGAGCTAGCCCTTGCGGACATAGTTAAATAAAAATTTTGTAATAGAAACAACCATCTAATAATTTTAGCATTCACATTAGGCTTGTTCGTTAAGTACTTGATAGCATCATGGTCAGTGTCCGAATTTTTTCAAGGAATGGACAATAGTTAGGAGTTCCTTCTCAGTTAGAGTGTAATTCAATTCAGCCTTAGACATATTTTTGCTAGTGAAATAAATGACATAAGGAAACTTGTCATCTATATATCCTAGAGTTTCTCCTACAACGTTGTCAGATGCATCAACATGGATGTGGAAAGGAAGAGCCCAATTTGGGAATCTAAGTATGGGTGCAGTAGTCAATTTTTCCTTCAAGATTTCTAGGGCCTCTTAGCAACTCTCTAACCAGCAAAATTTAGATTCCTTGGCTAGCAATCCAAACAATGGCGAGGCTAATTTTCTGAAGTCTTTGATAAACCTCCTATAATATCCATCTAAGCCTAAGAAACTCCTAACATCCCTCTGATTTTGAGGATTAGGGATCCTTTTTATGATGGCAATTTTATTTGGGTCCACTTGTATTCCCTCCTAAGATATTGAATGCCCTAGGAGACTCCCTGCATTTATCAAGAATTCACATTTCTAAGGACTAAGTGAGAGGTTCATTTCAATGCACTTGCTTAGGACCTTCCCCAAGTTGGATAGGGCCTCTAGGAAGTCACATCCATAGGGAGTGAAATCATATAGGTAGATCTCTATAGATTCATGAACTAGCTCAGCAAAGATGCTCAGAACCGCCCTTTGAAAAGTGGCAGGGGCATCACATAATCCAAAAGGAAGGACCCTGTAATAAAAGGTACCCCAAGGGAAGTTGAATGTAGTTTTATCTTGGTCCTCTGGGCTGATTTAGATCTTATTATAATCAATGAATCCATCCAGAAAAGAGAATAATTTCTTCCCTGTAAGACCATCCAAGACTTGATCAATGAAAGGTAAAGGGAAATGGTCTATTTTAGTGGTTTTGTTCAACTCTTTGTAATCCACACAGATCCTTGACTTTCCATTATTCTTTGGGACCAAATGATCTGAAAATGGAATGTACTTGTTTAAGGGTGCAAGGTATCCATTTCCAATAATTTCAACTATGAGCTAGACACTCCAAATGACCTCTAAAAATGTATAAACTTCTTATTTCTTATACAGAGATAGACTGTAGGGGCATTCACCGGACATGTCACCTCTAAAAAGAGGATGAGTTCCAAAGGCTACTTGGCCTTCTACAGGCTCTGCCTAAAGAAATAACAAAGTAAACACTTAGAAGTCTTTGACATACACATACTTGAAGTTTAAGGTCTTGCGGAAAAAGACAAGTAACTTTCTACAGCTGAACAGGTGATTATGTGTGTATGCAAGTTATATTTATTTGCTGTTTAATACTTTATATCAGTTTTGTTTAGCATATCATCTTCAGCAAATAAAGACATCAAAATGATAAAGCAGTTCACCCCCCCCTCTGGGCTACATCTGCTGGACCAAACCTCTCCAACTAGGCTTGTCCTCTTGTATTAAAATTGCTACAAAGGCTAATACAAGAATATGGGTGTCTCAAAGGACAGATCTGACTGTAAATACAGAATCAGAAGATAGGAATTAGCCAAACATGCTCTTTCCCAAACACTAAACAGTGAATTTTGTACCTCATACATGTTGGGTTGTGTTATATTCTTTCCACGTAGTTAATAGGGGGTTTGAAGGACACCCGTAACCCCACTTTATGGGGTCTGGGGCAGCGCCCCGGAAAATTTTGGTTTTGGACCATATGTTAGGTTGGGCGGACCCACCTATGGTTTTGTGCATGATTTTCGCACATGTTTTTTGGACGCGATGGTTTTCGGTCCATGGTATTGGATGCTTCGGCATGTATAAATATGTATTGTAACATTGAAAGGAACATAATGAAAAATCAAGCTGGTAGTCCCGGTTTTGGGATCCAGGGAAAAATCTCTGTGCATATGTGTTTTATGGGTTATGCTCTCGCATTGTTTATTTTCTTTGTTTAAGAATTCGTATGCAGGTAATTTCTGTACAGGGTTAAAACCTACATTTGGTATCAGAGTTGTTTTGGCTTCAAGGGGACGCCTTTGTTGCTGAGGGGTTTCGCTCGGGCCTGTGGTAGACCCTGTTCAGTGGGAGATCTACGAGATCGATTCTGGTGGTGAAAGAAGATGACGAGCAGTGGAAAGATAGAGATTGAGAAGTTCAATGGTCAGAATTTTGAGTTGTGGAAACTCAAGATGGAGGATCTGTTGGTGGATAAAGATCAGTGGATCACGGTAGATCCGGGTACTAAACCATCGGGAGTGACCGATGAAGAATGGAAGAAGTTGGATCGGAAGGCAAAGAACACAATAAGATTGTGTGTCTCGGATTCAGTATTGCTGAATGTATCAGGGGAAGCTACGGCAAAGGCTTTGCGGGTCAAGATAGGGACTTTGTACCAATCTAAGTCTCTGGTGAATAAACTGTTCCTGCGGAAAAAGCTGTATAACCTGAGGATGAAAGATGGAGACTCGGTGACAGAGCATCTGAATGCGTTTAATACTGTGGTAAGTCAGTTATTATCTGTTGATATTAAAATTTCAGATGAAGATAAGTGCATCAGTCTGTTGTGTTCTCTACCAGATTCGTGGGATAGTCTGGTTATTGCAATAGGTAGCAATGCAACTGCTTTGCAGTTTGATGAAATAGTCTCATCCTTGCTGACGGAGGAGATGAGACGGAAAAATATGGACAACCAGAATGGTGATGCCTTGTCTGTACGAGGACGGTCCCAGAACAGAAACAAAAATAAGTCATCGAGTGGGAGATCTAAATCTAGAGGGAGATCTAAATCTCCAGGAAAACCTACAAAGGTGGTGTGCTGGAAATGCAGAAAGGAAGGGCACTTCAGAAGGGATTGTAAATCTAAAGATCCTGATAAAGGAAAGGGATCTGATGATGCTCCTTCTGCAGAGGCGAAAACCACCTCAGATGAAGGTGGGGATGTGTACTTGGCTTCTTCAAGTACACATGTAGATCATGAGGCATGGTTGATTGACTCAGGTGCATCCTTTCACTTCACTCCCCATAGAGAGTGGTTCTGCGAGTATGATAAATACGATGGTGGTGATGTCTTCTTAGGAGATGATAGGAAGGCTAGAATCATTGGTCGGGGAAAAGTAAAGTTGAAGTTGCAAGGTGGAAGGGCTAGAACACTTCCGGGTGTTCTACATATTCCTGCATTGGCCAGAAATCTGATTTCTGTAAGCAAGTTGGATGATGCAGGTGTAAAGACGGTGTTCGAGAAAGATACCTGCAAGATGGTTCGAGGAGCACTGATATTAATGCGGGGAGTTCGGATTGGAACTCTGTACAAGCTACAAGGTAGCACTGTTGTTGATGGGTGCAATAGTTCTATGGTTCCTGAAAATGGAGTAGAGAATCTAGTGGTCTCTGGAGAGAAGACCATGTTGTGGCATCAAAGGCTTGGACATATTGGAGAGAAGGGCCTTCGAATACTTCATGGTAAAGGTATGGTAGAAGGTATGAATAATAGCTCTCTGGATTTTGATTTCTGTGAAAATTGTGTATATGGGAAGTAGAATCGGGTGAGTTTCCCCTCTGGTGGTAAGAGGACGAAACATATATTAGAGCTTGTGCACAGTGATGTGTTTGGACCTGTGCAGGTTCCATCACTGGGTAAGTCTGTGTACTATGTATCATTCATATATGACTTCTCAAGGAATACATGGATATATTTTCTTAAGAAGAAATCTAAAGTCTTTGATAGGTTTACAGAATTTAAGGCTCTGGTGGAAAATCAGACAGAGAAGAAGATAAAGGTGTTGAGGACAGATAATGGCGGAGAATTTTGCAGCAAGGAATTTGAAGAATTTTGTAAGAAGTGTGGTATAGCACGGCAGAAGACTACTCCATATACACCTCAGCAAAATGGAGTCGCAGAAAGAATGAACAAGACGTTGATGGAAAGGGCAAGAAGCATGCTCAGTGGTGCCGGGTTAGGACAAGAATTCTGGGCAGAGGCGGTGGATACTGCATGTTACCTGATCAACAGATCACCTTCATCAGTTTTGGAGGATAAGACTCCACAAGAAGTATGGACTGGTAAGAAACCCTCTCTTTCACATCTAAGGGTATTTGGATGTGATGCATATGTACATGTTCCAAAGGAGAAACGAACCAAGTTGGATACTAAATCTGAAAAGTGCATCTTTATTGGGTATAAGGATGGTTTAAAGGGTTATAAGCTTTGGAACCCAGTCACACGGAAGGTTGTGTACAGCCGAGATGTGTTGTTCAGAGAGGTAAAAGATGTTATTGAACATGAAGTCCAACCAAAGGAACCTGAGAAGATAGAGTTTGAGCCAAAGGAGGAAGAATCAGACTCTACAGCAGAGGAGGAATCAGAAGATGAAGAGCCACAAACTCCGGCTGTGAGAAGATCAGTTCGAGAAAGAAGGCAACCAGAAAGGTATAGTCCATCTGCTTTCAGTTCAAATTTTTCTTTGTCTGTTACTGATAATGATCCCAGAACTGTGAAGGAAGCAGTGGATTCAGAGGATGGAAAACTCTGGAAAAAGGCCATGGTCGATGAAATGGCATCTTTGCGCAAAAATGAGGCTTGGGATCTGGTGGAGTTGCCGGCTGGAAGGAAACCCATTGGCAGCAAATGGGTGTTCAAGAAGAAGACAAATGCAGAAGGAAAGGTGGAGAAATACAAAGCTCGGTTGGTAGCAAAAGGTTATTCCCAGGTGCCGGGAATTGATTTTGGTGATATTTTTTCTCATGTTGCCAAGGTAACTTCTATTAGATTACTTTTATCTGTTGCTGCTGCTTTTGATTTTGAGGTAGAACAGATGGATGTGAAGACAACATTTCTTCACGGGGATTTGGAAGAGGAAATCTACATGAAGCAACCTGAAGGCTTTGCGGTGAAGGGTAAGAAAGAACTGGTATGCAAGTTAAATAAGTCTCTATATGGGTTAAAACAGTCACCAAGGATGTGGTATCAGAAATTTGATACATTTATACGGGGACTTGGCTTCACCAGAAGCAAAGCAGATCATTGTGTGTATTTTAAATTAATTGGTGACCGTATTATTTATCTGGTCTTGTATGTGGATGATATGTTGCTGGTTGGAAATGACAAAGAAATTATCCAGGATTTGAAGACCCAATTGTCCTCCAAATTCGACATGAAAGATCTTGGTGCTGCAAACTATATTTTGGGCATGAAAATGAAAAGAGATCGGTCAAAGAGGAAGCTCTGGTTAAACCAGAGGAAGTATGTCGAGACAATACTCCAGAGGTTTGAAATGCAGGATAGTAAACCGGTGAAGGTTCCTATTCCTGTAGGTGTGAGGTTATCTGCTGAACAGTGTCCCAAGACACAAGAAGAGGAAGAGGACATGTCCCGTGTTCCATATGCAAGTGTAGTGGGTAGCCTGATGTATGCAATGGTCTGTACTAGACCAGACATTGCACATGCAGTGGGAGTATTGAGTAGGTTTATGTCAAAACCTGGGAAGGAGCACTGGACAGCAGTGAAGTGGGCTTTCAGGTATTTGCGTGGCACTAGTGATTATGGTTTTTGCTACCAAGGAAGACCAGGATTGGACAAAGTGTTGGATATTCATGGCTTTGTTGATGCAGACTAGGATGGAGATCTGGATCAGAGAAGATCTACAAGTGGGTATGTGTTTAACCTATTTGGAGGTGCAGTCAGTTGGATGAGTAAGAAACAATCTGTAGTGGCACTATCAACTACAGAGGCAGAATACATGGCAGCTACTCATGCAAGCAAGGAAGCCGTTTGGTTGCAGAGATTGTGTTCAAGTATGGGGTTAGTACAGGGAGCTATAAGAATAAACTGTGACAACCAAAGTGCAATTTTCTTGGCAAAGAACCTTGCTTATCATTCAAAGACAAAGCACATTGATGTTCAATATCACTTTGTGAGGGATATGATAGAAGACAGAAAGGTGTTGCTGGTAAAGGTGGACACTTTGAATAATACTGCAGATGCATTGACAAAATCAGTGAGCTCTGAGAAGTTCTCTTGGTGTAGAGAAGCAATGGGAATCTCAGGGCTGAAAAATGACTAAGCTCTCCTGTGGACCCCTGTGGAAAGAAAACAACAAGTGGGAGATTGTTGGGTTGTGTTATTCTTTCCACATAGTTAATAGGGGGTTTGAAGGGCACCCGTAACCCCACTTTATGGGGTCCAGGGCAGCGCCCCGGAAAATTTTGGTTTTGGAACATATGTTAGGTTGGGCGGACCCACCTATGGTTTTGTGCATGATTTTCGCACATGTTTTTTGGACGCGATGGTTTTTGGTCCATGGTATTGGATGCGATGGTTTTCGGTCCATGGTATTGGATGCTTCGGCATGTATAAATATGTACTGTAACATTGAAAGGAACATAATGAAAAATCAAGCTGGTAGTCCCAGTTTTGGGATCCAGGGAAAAATCTTTGTGCATATGTGTTTTATGGGTTATGCTCTCGCATTTTTTATTTTCTTTGTTTAAGAATTCGTATGCAGGTAATTTCTGTACAGGGTTAAAACCTACAATACAGTACTTTCCCCAATTGGCCCTAGTGGCCCTTTAAACTTGCATGGAGAATTTAGAGGTGAAGATGACCTCAATTGGTTCTGAAACCTCTACCATTAGACTCAGAAAGTCGAAAATAGCAGACATAGGCTTTTGAATCACCAAAAACGGATGAATATAGCCCCCAAACAGCTCCAACACTGAAATGGCACTAGTGGCCCTGAAAGCTTCCCTGAAGCTAAAAAGTGATAAGAATGCCTCAGAAGGAAAAAAAATCTGTAGAAATGGATTCAAAATGCTGAAAACCTTCAGGAATGACCTTCGTTCCACATTCACTGGCTGCACAATTCCCAATGCAGCTCCCAAACTGATTTGGCCCTAGTGGCTCCTGGAACTTCCACGAAACAAAAACACCTGCAAATGACCTCATATGACTGTGAAACCTATGCCAATGGCTTCAGAAGGTCTAAAATACCCAAAATCAAAAAAAAATTCGTCCAAAACCGACTTTCCTAGCCAAAGTTATGGCCATTTAAAGTTTCTCCAGTTTTTCCCTAGAAAAACTCCAGCTAACTTTAGTTAACTCCAGATAGCTCCGCCAATTATCGCGGGTCCGCCAAATTTGGCGCTCCTGCCAAAATTCCGCCAACTTAACTGCAGTTACATTTAATGTTTGGTGGTTGCCTCGGATTTCGTGCCAAGCGGAATATTCCTTTTTAATTTTTTTTTTGAAAAATTAAAATTTCTAATGTTATGGACAAATTCTTCTTTTTGCCATAACTTCCTCATACGGCGACTGTTTTTCGAACCGTTTGCGGCGCCAGAATCGGGAAGATGAGAACTTTCCAATAATTCAACTTTCAACCAGTTCTAATCACTTTAAATTTTGAGCATTTTACGACACTTAGGACATGAGCACCTGATCACACCTCCCAAATGAGAAGGCTTTTGGTCCCAAAAAGCTCACTGAATCTCTAAACTGAACTGCACAACACTTGAGGAACAGAAATATCCTCTTCCGTTCAGCCAAAAGACTATACTAATTCCAAAATGTCCTGCCTTATCAACTGTCGTCATGGTGAATGTTGCTGCATAAACCAAGTATTCGTCGAATCCCGACCAAGCTTGTTCGCCAGACAAACTGAATGTTTGCAGAAACCAGCAACGAAACTTTCTGATATATGAGCTGAAATATTCCCCTGAACATGTGCGCTTTCCAGCTGTCACGATGCCCATCCATGGCACCTTCGCTCCAGAAGAAGAGATGCCTCCCAAATGAGAAGGCTCTTATAAAGATGAAACACTTCATCCTTTCTCCTCTTTACAATCTTGGAGATCAAATTAAATTTTTCCAAGTCAATATTACATTACATGGCTGGTTAAAAACAAAGTAATCAACCCTTCAAGTTAATCACACATACATGTTTAAAATACAAGGAAATAATCATGATCCATTTGCTCATGCATATCATTCTCATGCATGCAGTTTATCCTTCAACTTTCTCTTAAGTACAATCATAAGTACAAGATCCTCAATCACATGTACATGTACTTTCAAAGCTGAAATGAATATAACTTCCGCTGCAATAGAGTGAGTCTCATACTCAGCTTTTCCTTCCTGCAACTTGCATTCCCTTAACAAAGAAATGCATTCAATCAAAAGACATGCCACATTAATTGGATAAGAATTCTAATCATTTCTTACCAATCCATTTCAAAGGCGCTTCCTTTAAGTGCACATCAATATTAACATGCGTATCATCCTGACACATATCAATGATGGAAACTTCCTTCCCATTCTTGCCATACTCTTTCTCCCATTTCTTCAATTTTCGTGGAAGCATTGTTGGCTTCAGAGTCCAACACCTTTCAAAAGAATGTCCTTGCTTATGGCAATAAGTGAAACACAGGTTCATCTTCTTGATAGCATGATTTGCATCGTTTAATGGAACTTTGGCTTCTTGCCTCCTTTCCTTCAAAAGTTTCCTGTATGTTGCCATTCTTTTCCAACATCTAGAAACACTATGGTTAAACAAACCACAAAAAGAACATGCAATTCTTTTCCAATGCTTATGTGGAAATTTTCCATGCTTTACATGATCAAAGGAAATATGATTAAAATCAGATTTATACCTTTCCCTTTCACCTTCATTACCTTCATGAGGAGATGAATCAAACGAAGAAGAAGCTCCTTTTGGAACATCATCAATCCTTGCAATGGCTTTAGATCTTTCACCACTTCCTTGCTCAAGTGCATGCTTATGCACACCTTCTTCTTGCAAGGTCTATTTCAAACTATTGCATTCCTCAAGGATACAACCTCTACAACCTTGAGATATAGAACCTGAAATGATACTCCTTCTAGGAACTGTTTCAATTGCCTTCATGGCCGCTTTAGAACATTCACCATAAGATTTTCCATAGCCAAGACCCAAATTCTTAGGCCTTACCTCAACCATTATTGGCTCAACTATACCCTGTGCATGTTTGCCCAATCCTTTTCCTTCATATCATATTTTGGACATCAACTTGGACCCTATGCCTCTGGTATGTTTCTCAAAAGAACCAACATAAACATTCTTATCAGAATTTGAAGACAAACTGGAATTGTTTACCTCTTCTTCAAGCTGATACTTGGCTAAGGCTTCTTTGGCAACAAGGAGTTGTGTCTCCAACTCATGCATCCTTTCCAGCTTCATGTTTGCAATATGAAGTTGGCCTTCCATTTCCTACAATTGGTTAGAAAGCAACTGCTTCTCTTCCCTCATGGAATTCAACTGCTCTTGAAGTCTAGAGCTCTTTCTTTCATCCTCATACATTTCTCTCACCATATTCAACATGATGAAAAATTCTTGCTTCAAGCCTTCATCAAAGAATCTTGTGAAGGAGGACGATTTTGAGAACTCACTTATGGAAATTGTCATTATACAAATGAATAAAAGAGCTTCAGCAAACTCAAACAACAAGTAGTAAAGTAGTCAATCTTCAACACTACTTAAGACACCTTTCAAGCTACACAATCAAGCTAGTGATGTCAGTCAAACAAACCTAGTGCTCTGATACCTTCTGATCTGAAAATGGAATGTACTTGTTTAAGGGTGCAAGGTATACATTTCCAATAATTTCAACTATGAGTTAGACACTCCAAATGACCTCTAAAAATGTATAAACTTCTTATTTCTTATACAGAGATAGACTGTAGGGGCATTCACCGGACATGTCACCTCTAAAAAGAGGATGAGTTCCAGAGGCTACCTGGCCCTCTACAGGCTCTGCCTAAAGAAATAACAAAGTAAACACTTAGAAGTCTTTGACATACACATAATTGAAGTTTAGGGTCTTGCGGAAAAAGACAAGTAACTTTCTACAGCTGAACAGGTGATTATGTGTGTATGCAAGTTATATTTATTTGCTGTTTAATACATTATATCAGTTTTGTTTAGCATATCATCTTCAGCAAATAAAGACATCAAAATGATAAAGCAGTTCACCCCCCCCTCTGGGCTACATCTGCTGGACCAAACCTCTCCAACTAGGCTTGTCCTCTTGTATTAAAATTGCTACAAAGGCTAATACAAGAATATGGGTGTCTCAAAGGACAGATATGAATGTAAATACAGAATCAGAAGATAGGAATTGGCCAAACATGCTCTTTCCCAAACACTAAACAAGTAATTTTGTACCTCATACAGTACTTTCCCCAATTGGCCCTAGTTGCCCTTTAAACTTGCATGGAGAATTTCGAGGTGAAGATGACCTCAATTGGTTCTAAAACATCTGCCATTAGACTCAGAAGGTCTAAAATAGCAGACATAGGCTTTTGAATCACCAAAAACGGATGAATATAGCCCCCAAACAGCTCCAACACTGAAATGGCCCTAGTGGCCCTGAAAGCTTCCCTGAAGCTAAACAGTGATAAGAATGCCTCAGAAGGCAAAAAAATCTATAGAAATGGATTTAGAATGCTGAAAAACTTCAGGAATGACCTTCGTTCCACATTCACTGGCTGCACAATTCCCAATGCAGCTCCCAAACTGATTTGGCCCTGGTGGCTCCTAGAACTTCCATGAAGCAAAAACACCTGAAAATGACCTCAGATGGCTGTGAAACCTATGCCAATGGCTTTAGAAGGTCGAAAATATCCAAAATAAAAAAAAAATTCGTCCAAAACCGACTTTTCTAGCCAAATTTATGGCCATTTAAAGTTTCTCCAGTTTTTCCCTAGAAAAA
Organism: Pinus tabuliformis; assembly: GCA_031772625.1. Lineage (NCBI taxonomy): Eukaryota > Viridiplantae > Streptophyta > Pinopsida > Pinales > Pinaceae > Pinus > Pinus tabuliformis. The sequence goes on along the minus strand of CM062806.1, from coordinate 171,126,632 downwards.
CTCCAGCTAACTTTAGTTAACTCCAGATAGCTTTGCCAATTATCGCGGGTCTGCCAAATTTGGCGCTCTTGCCAAAATTCCACCAACTTAACTGCAGTTACATTTAATGTTTGGTGGTTGCCTCGGATTTCGTGCCAGGCAGAATATTCCTTTTTAATTTTTTTTTTTGAAAAATTAAAATTTCTAATGTTATGGACAAATTCTTCTTTTTGCCATAACTTCCTCATACGACGACCGTTTTTCGAACCGTTTGCGGCACTGGAATCGGGAAGACGAGAAATTTCCATTCATTCAACTTTGAACCAGTTCTAAGCACTTCAAATTTTTGAGCATTTTACGACACTTAGGACATGAGCACCTGATCACCAACACTAGAGGGGAAACCCACTCACTATCTGAGATGGGGTAAGTGAACCCTGCATCCAACAATTTATTCAATTATTCCTTCACTATGTCTTTGAGGGATGGGTTCATTCTCCTCTAAGGTTGGTGCACTCGTTTGCATCCTTCCTTGATGTATATTTGGTGCGTACACACTGAAGGATGCACTCCCTTAACTTCTTTATGGCTCGAAGCAAAGGCATCTAAGTGTTCTCTCACCATGTTAGACAAATTCTCTTATTGGTTGGATGAGAGAGAGGGGTTGATCTTCACAGTTTTAGAGGAGAAAAATTCTACCATTTTGACATGTATAGGACTTGGGTCCACTAGGCATAACTCATTCCAAGGATTATCCTCAGATTTCTTCATAATCTCATCAAGGTGTATGGTGTTGGAGGGCTAGTTCTGGAGGATTTGGTCAATGAGGTCACCTTCATCAGGTTTCCCCCCTCCTATGACAACATCTATTTTAAAAATTGAATGGGATGTAGCATTATAGACTTCATCTTCCTCATCCTCTTCCAACCGTAGGGGAAAGTCATGCTCAAGGGATGGTTGAGCAGGAGGGTACAATACCAATTGTTTGGACAAATTCCCATTCTTAATGGTCATGTTCCCAGCTTTGTAACTTATGTAAGCATCAACAGTCTCTAGCCATGGTTTTCCAAGGATGAGAGGGCAGCCATTGAATTTGTTCTTGGGCTGGAGAACTAGGAAGTCAACAGGGTACTCCCAGGAATCAATAAAGACCATTACATCCTCAAAAACTCCCTTAGGAGCCACTGTGGACCTATCTGCAAGTTTCAACACTGTTGTGGTATTTCTAAAAGATCCTTGGAGGTTTAGTTTGAGCATGGTTTCCTTAGTCATAACATTGATGGCATCCCCAAGATCAATCAAGGTGTGGGGGGAAATGATTCCATCAATGTGAAAATCTACCATGTGACTTCCAGGATCTAGATACTTTGGGCAAATCACTCTCCCCAACATCAAATAAGATAATTGACCAATGCCATTGATGGTAGGGGTGCCTTTCTTTCTCCTCCCAGGATGTTTGAAGGATTTATATTTTATAATCTTATTGTAGATGGCAACATCCTTGATAGCTTGGAGGAGTGGGATTTTCACACACAAGTTTTTCAATTCTCTTAGAAGTCCAGTCTCTTCTGGGGTGTGTTGGTTAGGATGGATCAATATTTCAGGAAAAGGAGTTGGATTAGATTTAGGAACACTCTTTTCCTTTTCCTCTTAAAGCTTCTCAAGTGGAGATGGAGGTTGGTTATCTGGTAGCACTCTTCCAAACCTGAGTTTAAATTCTTGAATCTCCATAGCATAGGTAGGGTAATATCTCTCTCCATTATAGACTTGTGCCTTCTTGTTGTTTGGGTTTGGATTTGGTTGAGCAGGAATCTAAGGTTTCTTGGGTGGAGAAGGATGAATGAGTTGTGGTAGAGATGGATGTGGAGGCAGTAAAGCAGGAGCTTGGTTGAATTGAGGCTTCCAACCTTGTGATGGGGCATTCCACTCATGATGTGGAGAAGCATATGGCTAAAGTGGTTGATTGGTAGGTTGGGGAGGATACTGAGGTGCATAAGACCAAGGGCAAAGTGTGGACCATGAAGGGTGAGTAGGAGAACACCAAGGGGGAAAGGATGCATTCATATTGGGATGGTAATAGGAATAGGATGCACCATGCATGCCCTGTTGGTATGGCCTAGGTACTCGATGCATCCTTTGATTAATATAACACAGTTGTTCAACCCCACCTTCAGCCCCTTGGTACACAGATTTCAATCTAGGAAAGTAAAGACAGTTATCCGTGGAATGATTTTCCTCATAGACCGAGAAGACCTCTAAAACATTTAATGGAAATTCATTTCTGGGGTGCCTTCTAGTGAATTTAGGGAAAAATATAGCTAAGGTTCTCTCCACTTCGTCTTTTTTCCTCTTGATATTCATGGTGTCCATTTGCATAGAAAAGGTGTGGAACATTTCACTTTTAAAGTCCTCCAAAATGTTTCCTATTTCACTCTTGATAGATGTAGTGGAGGGAAGAGGAACTGGCCAAAGCTTGGCTAGTCACATGCATACAGAAAACTATATGCCTAGTAGAATCCCTCAACCTGGTCATGCTCCATCTATTTGGCAACCCCCTCCTCAATCTCGATTGAATCAAGGGTGAACTTTTTATTATGGGGGAAACTAGCCTTTCCCCCCCAGCCTATTATCCCTTATAAACCACCACTGTATATGATTGTTCCACCACAACAATGAGGCTATTATCCAATGAATCTTATGTATCCTATTGGAAACAACTTGATGGGAGGACCCCAAGATCCTTCAAGTCATTCTTCATCACCCAGCAGGATCCAACAGATCTGCGTCTTGCAAGGATGATTACAAGGATCAAAGACATGACAAAGCCCCTGAATTTGAAATTATTCAATGTATTGAGAGTAAACAAAAAAGAGGCAGACATTGAGGCAAACAAAGTAGCCCAGTTATCTGTTGGGATTATTCTCAAAGACAAAGAAACCTCATGGGATCCAATCCCCTAATCTACCATGTTTTATTGCATTTTACTGAAGTAGTTTGTACGCATTCATAAGCTCAGGAAAGCATCAACAATAGATCACATTATAAAATGTAAAAAGAGTAGATTCATAAGCATATGTTCTATGATCCTCTTGTTGGAAAGGCGCTCAGAAAGAAGCTCCACTATTTGTAATTTGAATTGTGGCTTTTTTCCAAAAATCTAATGAAATCTCATAACCGTTTCTGTAAAAAAAAAAAAAAAAACAACCATACTAGAAGTGAAGAAAGTTATTACAAAGAAAAATCTCATTCTTTAGTTGCAGGAAAAGCGCAACACTGTCAATGTCATAGTTCAACGGTTTTTAAGTAGGCTGGAACCCTTGACCAGCAAGGGTTTGCCCTTCATATTTGTGATAAATGATAAGTTAATGCCTATTGAAGACTATGTTTGCAAGCTCACAGAGGCCGCAGCCAATGCAACTACAATTTCAAATATAAAGGGTACAACAACATGAAATCTTGTGTCGAACGCATTGTGAGATACCTTTTTCATCCTTAATGAAGTAAAACGCATATTTTTAGTAAAACCTGCTTTTACTAAATATACAGAAATGGATGAGGTTTATCGAAGGTTAATTAAGTTATCTATCCCAAATAGAAAATGGTGGAAAAATTAATTGATTTAGTTGATTGAAATAAAGATCAACAACATTCAAAATTTTGGGGAACAATCGTCAACAAATCAACAACATTCAAAATTTTGGGGAACAGTGATCAACAGTTCAACAACAAAATAGTGACAAATCAACTATCAGTTCATTTTTCTGATTTTGTATTAAGCTATTTTTGTAAATTTGTTTAGGATATTTTCTTAACACTAAAACTTGTATAAATAACTCTCTTTCATGAGTTATTATGTGTTGCACCCTTGAAGAAACATTTGTAAGCACTAATTGTACTAAGCTTTTTCTGAATCACTGATAGCAAAGCAAAGAATTCTGAATTTTGATTCATACAGTTTCATGTTCCTTGTAAGCTTTTCCAGTTTTCATTCACTATGTTTTCTTTATATTCTTGAGTTTCACAAAGATAGCTAGGTAGGAGCAGTTGTGTCTCAATTACTCCTAGAAACTCTCTGAAGTGGTCATCTTTAAAGAGAATGAATTACAAAAACTATTTGTTTAGGTAATTCCCTCTAAATCCTAAAATTATCACTCTCTTTGGAATCTTAGGTATATTTTGTTAAAACTTTTTGGACATTGTTTGAAGGTTTTTCTTACTTATGGTTATTTGATTTTCTATTTGAAAATTGTAATAGTCATGTCATGTTTCTATTTCTACTTATCACCAGATAAGCTTAATCACAGTGTGGATTTTAATAGCAGCCCTTTGTTTAAGTATTAATATTATTCAAAAAAGTTAGGCATCACTGTTATAAATCTGTTTCATAGATTGGTCCTCCAAAATTAAAACAAAACATCCAAAACATTTTAGATGCTCTAGCGTGATATTGACCATTATCATCTCAGAGATACAACACTCAACATACAAATTAGACCTCACAAACTCTCACTCTCTAACTTGCCCAACATTACAAATGACCTTTACATCCATATTTATCTCAATATACAAATTTGACATTAAGACATGACAGAGAAAATAATTAATACACAGCTTGGGCAATTTACATAACAATTGGTTTTCTAAACATGTAGGTGTTTTGGAGTGTAGGAAACAGTGGTAGAGCGAATATCTACCCATATCTATTTACCAAAATTTATTAAATGCCTTAACTTCTGTGATTTGTTGCAGAAGGGTCAGCGTTGTACTTCTGTTCTAACTTTAGTCCTTCCGTCTGCAAACAAAAAACACAACCGTGCACTAGTTGACTGGGCAAGCATGGTGTTTTTTAGTGTGTTTAAGGTGGTGGTTGGGATAATTATTTCTAACAAATAATAAAATAACTTACAAATTTTGGAATTAAATTAGCTTATAAAGCTTGAAAAAATGGTGATGGTGCAATAGGCAGCATCCACAATTTTAGCATTCAAGGTTAGGCTTTGATAAAGCTTATAAGACTTTTGTAGGCTTGAAACACACTCAATTCATAATATTAACATTTAATGTTTAATTTAGTTAAGTGGTAATCAAGCATTCTTAATTTCATTTCATTGTGGATTTTTAGAATTCTATTGAGGTTAAACAATTAATCTCACCCATATCTAAATAATTGACATACAATTAATCTCATCTATGTCTAAACAACTGACTTCACTCCTATTCACAATAGAATTATAGAATTCGGTGGATTCCAATCCATTAACCCTCACCTATATCTAAACAATTAACGTCACCCATGTCAAAATAACTGACCACATGGCATATCCAAAAGGGAATTAAGTTGGGGTAGTAAAACTCTCACATATCAGCTCACAATCCGTCAAACTTCCCCATAAAGCCGAAGGCGATCTCGTGTATTTCACGTAGCTTTCATGGCATAAGGAGTCAGATCATATGGGCATTAAAGCAGCTAAATTGGTTGGAATAATTTCGTGGTTATATGGAGTTATATGTTGCGATAAAAATGACATGAAAATGATAGGAAGGAAAAGGAGTACGCCCAAAGTTTAAGGTCAGTCCTCTATCTTTGTACGAAAAACAGTATAATTCATGAGTCTTGACCCTGTATTGATTTAAATCGAACAACTGTACTGGTTTTAAGCGCCGATGACAGATCTTGGGATGAATAAGAAGAATGGGGATTGAAGAAAGCTTTGAAACATTAACAATGATCAAACTTACCATTGTTAAGGTTGGGAAGTAGGAAAATCATATCATACGCAGGGTGGAGAATCCTGTCCTCTATTTTTCCAAGGCTTTCTTGAACTTCTTCATCTGTAGTGTTTGGGGCGGTAAATCACATAGATTACAAATAGGGATTCAATAACATTGCTTCGACTGTGATTGACCATCATAATCATCTATTTATATCCATAAGGCAACCCCATTCAAGGCATAAGTATGAGATATTGGCTTAGTTCACTGGTTTGTAGTGTGTATGGCTAAATAATTTTTTATCGTTTTATTAGAGAAGTAAGTAAATGAAAATAAAATAAAAATAATTCTTATTAAAACATAAAAATAAATAAATAAAAATTTAGGAAGTATCGAACAAATTTTTTTCAATTTCCAAGGCTTATCTTATGGTGATGAAAAGAGTCAATCCTTGCAATGACTTTAGCCTCTTCAATGCAAATGTGATGTTTTTTTCTTTTCCCCTTGTTCACTGAACAACATTCTATGTTTGATGTCATCTACGTGCTCATGAATCCTTTGATTAATTGAACGGTCAGTTTCACCAATATATGTGCTCATGAATCCTTTGATTAATTGAACGGTCAGTTTCACCAATATATGAAGTCCAATTGGACCTTTTGTGTTTGATGTCATCTACTTTTTCATGAATCCTTTGATTAATTGAGTGGCCAGTTTCACCAATATATGGAGTCCCACCGGAGCAAGGGATGACTTAAACACCTTTCCCATATTTATGGTTCTCATGGTCCTTCACCAGACTTAGGGTTCACAAGATCCTTCCCTAAACTTAGGGAGCTTCAGATAGTGTCTAGGGGCCTAAATGTCGAAGAGGATCTTTGCAATCTTGTAATTTGTTCATTGGATACATAGAAAATGCACTGCTCAAAATAGATTCTTAAGATCTTTTCTAATCCTAGGACCTTTTTTAGCCTTAAGGAAGGCTTTAAGAAACACAGGCCGACTATAAGCATTCTTATTAAAAACAATAAGGATATCAGTTTTTTCATGATTCAAGTGATTTAGCTTTTGAGCGGGAAAATGATGCAAATTAGCATGAAAATATTGTTCAGTCTTAGTTTTCTTAAAAAAAAACCTAATGGGAGAAAGCCATCAATTTCATATATGAAAATTGAAACTTATTAATTGAAACTTTCTACATTAGTAGTGATAATAGATTTAATTTTAAAAAATGCTAAAATTATTGTGATTATTTATTAGATAATAAAATTCAAAAATTCCTTTTAGTATGATTTTTATTAATAAAAATATTATGAAAACAAAAATGTAATTTTTTTTGTATTATTTAGGGATTATTTTTTATTAAGCTTTAATTAACTATTAAATTATAATGAAACAGAGATATTTGTAGGGCTAATTTAACCTTTGTTGATAAAGCATCAATGGTTATGAGCTATTAAGATATCATATGATTATATTATATAAGTGAATTTATATATTATGGAGATAATAATTTATTTACTTTTAGATTAAACTCAAATAACATATTAATTTTTAAATAGATTGATGAATGTTAATTTTGTTATTGTGTAACAAAATAATTTATTTCAATAAATAATTTATAGTGTTATATGAAGAATATTTATATTAGCAAAAATGAATTTGTATTAAAAAGTTAGTTTCATTACTTATAATTGGGTAGTTTTTAGGCTAATTCATATATTTCCAACTATGATTATCTCTCAACATCGAACCTCATTAGGACCACATAGAGGGGAGAATCTTCTTGGGACATTTATCCCTACCAACAATATTTCATCCAAACGATCACTTTTCATTCTCTTATATTATCATGTATGGTTCTTCATAAATTTAGAAAATATAGTCAACCACATGTAATTTGTTTGAAATAAGTTTTAGGACTAGATCATGAAACAACGATAATTTAGGAAAATTGGCATAGAACAAAGCAATGGAGACATCACTGCTACGAGCAATTGTTAATCCTTTCATGTATTTTGGACTACTAATACTGATTGAACTTAACAACCATTTTCTTTGTATTTGAATAGCCCATAGAAAATTCTTTTTTATATATCATCACTCAATTATTCTTTGGACATATTTTTAACTCCATCGCATCTTTTTATTATACATCCATTGATACTTAAACCACTTAAAAAACTTTTCAATTAATTATTTATTAACCATCCAAAACACTTACTTGTCTTCAAAAACTTATACCTTTATTTATTTTGACATTTCCTTTTCCTTCTGTATTAAACTATGCAATTTTCAAGTTTATTTATTTTACTATTCAATGTTCTATGTAAATCTTACCATTCAGTGTTATATTTAAATCTTTCATATCTTAATTTGATTTTTTATTTGCTTTATCCAAACACGAAACTAATAAAAAAAAAATAATAATAAATACATGAAGATGAAAACTACGATAGGCGTTGGAAGATTAGTCTAGAGAGTTTCGTGATCAGAAGTGCCTGTGTGCATATTCATTCTCATCTATCTTCTATGTAATCAAATTCTTTGGTTTCAATCCTAATAAAGCAGTTGCCCATCTTGAAAGCAGACTCAGAGACATACTCCATTAGGGATGAACTTTCTAATCAACTTTGTTATTTGGTATCACTGTGTTTTTACTGTTTTCACTTTTGTTATGCATCTTACTTATGTTTAATCAGATGTCGTAAAGTCTTCTTCTCAAACAGTTTTCTCTAGATTTCCACCCTTTTAGCTAACATTCAAATCATAAATGGCTAATCATTATAAATCATGTTTTAAAATAAAATTCTATTTATGTAATTAAAAATACTACTCATGATTGGAAAATTTGTTTTTTTTTATCTCCAATTTTTTTATATATTTCACATTACTTCAATTACCGATTAAATTATCCATAAAATAAATAATTATCCATATATATCATATATAGTTATGCTGATTTTATATAAAAATGAATCCTAATTTTTTAATTATCTATTTGATGATCCATTTCATCTCGTCACTATATTGCCACTTCTAAGCATAAATCATCATAGATGTATAAGAGTTTGCTTGAGTTGAAATGGTTATATTTATATAAAGTTTGCTTTCGTTGAGATATATATAATATAAGAAATAGTACTGAAAAATATAATGTAAGAAATATTTATTGTGCTTATTTCTGGGTCACTGTCTATTTTTCTGGAGTCACCATGATGATCGTCTTGTTGAGATTAATGTAGAAATTGTTTAAACCGAATTTTAGATTAAGATTATGTTCCTCGTTTATAGAATTCAATTTAACTTTTTTATATGTGAATTTGTTATATATATTCTGTATGTAATGTATGAAAGATAAAGCGTTTACTATAGAAATAGTTTTACAAGTGGTGTTTCACACCTGTAAACTGTTCAATAATTTAATAAAATTGATTTTTCGAATATTTTATGGTATCAGAGAGCTACAGGGCTGAGAAAACCTATACCGTGAGTGGAGAGACGTCCGCGCGCTTGAGGCCAAATCAACGTATTTTCTAAAATGATAGTCACGCTGATTTCACCTCTACATTACGCTTTTTCTATTCGGTAGCACTGCGCGAGAACGCATCAAACAGTCGCGCCGACTTTGAGGTGAAAAGATTGCGTTTTTTGTCTTTGCATGCTGCGTGGTTTTTTTAGTGTGGTGGGTTGCCATCTAAAAAGAGGACAGCTGCAAGCGCGATCCAAAGCCTGTGTGAAATTGAAGCCCACGTGGATCGCAGCGCCAGAGTAGATCTCTGCATGAAATTGAAGTCGCGTGGAGGATGCCGCGTTGGATGCATGGAGGTGTGCATCGATCAGAGGCGGCGTGTTGGATCTGAATCCGCGGACGAGGCCAGCACTGCGTGGAGCATCCGTGCACAAGGCCAGTACTACGTGGAGTAATAACCTTGCGTGGAGTAATAACCTTGCGTAGAGGGAGCCGCAGCAGACAAGAAGAAAGAAAAAAGAAAGAAAGTCATGGCTCCGTGGCACCGTTTCAAAAAGGCTAACGACGCAGAGCTTTGGTCTTAGACCTCTGAGCTTCCAGATTATTTTAAGTGACGGTGATACTAATTTTAAGTCACGTTGGTATTCCTTTTTGATGTTTGATTAATGGTGAGCTCGAAACACATTGCCAAGGGTGGATAAGAGATTTTCGATTGGAATTTTTTTTGTTTTTTAATTAAAGAGGGGGCTCATTACTAAAAAGGGCGATCTTTTTTAAAAGGAAAGAATTCAAGTAATCCTTTTATAAAGGAAAAAGAAAAGGGGTGATTAATTTTTAAGAAAGGAATATGGGGTTTTTTTATTTAAGTTCTTTATTAAAGAATTTAAGTGTTTTTTTAATTGTTTAATTAAAGAAAAGGAGGGGTTCTCCATTTGGAAAAGGGGGTAAATGAAAAAAAGGATTTGGGCTCGCTTTTCTTGGATCAGGGATTTGAGACGGTTGGTTTTTAGAATATCTAGGGTTTTTTTTATTATTATTGGGGTTGAAGTTTTTTATTCATTCAAGATGAATAATCAAGTAGCAGAAGCTTACCTCAATGAAAGCAACATGCTGGATGGATCCAATTACTTCGGTTGGAAATTCAAGCTGCAAACACTGCTTGAGGGACACAATGCATGGACAATTGTGAACAATGATGAGGTGAAGCCAGACCTCGCTGCAGGAGGGACAACAACAACAATTCAAGACTGGGACAAGCAGGAGACAAAGGCGAGAATGCTCCTGAAATTGTCAGTCAAGGATTGCATTATTCCCCATATCCGTGATTGCAAGACTGCACCAGAAATCTGGAAGATGCTCAAGGATCTCTATGAGGTCTAGAACACCAATCGATTCTTGTTCTTGAAGAGCAAGATTCTCTTCATCAAGATGGACGAGAATGAAACAGTTGTAGCATTCGTTTCACATATCAAGGAGCTCAAGAACAAGCTGGGAGATATTGGTGAAGTTATGTTAGATACAGATCTGGCCACGATTACCATGAATGGTATGACTGACGAGTATCAAATGTTCATCACTGGCTTGAATGCAAACTAAAAAGCCCACGTATTTGAAGAATTGGTAGGGATCCTCATGCAAGAGGAGGAAAGACAACTCACTCATAAACCCAGAGTTCAAATCTGGCTTTAATGGTGAAGAAGACGCCCTTCAGAGGAAAGCCAAATGCAACACAGAACAGAAGCGCAGCCCCACAGAGAAAGATGCCCTCACCCCAAGGTACGTCTTTCAATGCAAATGACTCTATAAACAATTGTTTTTATTGTGGTAGAACCGACCATATAGCCAAATATTGCACGAAGAAGAAGTTTGATGAAGGTCAGAAGAGACATAAGCAGCATGCAGGTCGTTTTGTCGATGAGGACCTCAAGGTAGAGTTTTATAAATCATATTCTGTCATTAAAGACCTGTTGGATTGTATGAAGCCTATTGTAGGTATTTGTGTGGGAGGATTGTACAAGCTAAATGTCAAAAATGCACCACATCACGCATTGACATCATCTGCCATGACTACAGTCGACTTATAGTACCAGAGGTTCTGCCATATTAACTTCAATGTTCTGCTACTACAGAAAAGAGGTATGGTCGAAGGTCTTCTTGTTTTAAAATCTGCTCATATTGATTGTGATGCATGTGCACTGGGAAGGTTGCACAGAGATGAATTTCCTGTGATTCCTAACAGAAAGAAGAGAGGTATACTCGGGCTGGTACACACAGACCTATGTTGGCCTATGCACACAAGATCGTTAGGCGGCACATACTATTTTTTATTGTTTATTGATGACTGTACTAGATTTATTTAGGTGTATTTCCTCAGGAAGAAGAGCAACATTTTTTAATACTTCAAGGAGTTCAAAAGTATGGTTGAAAAAAAGACAGGTAAAAGCATCAGGATTCTCTGCTCAGATCAAGGGGAAGAGTACAAAAAATCTTGTGTACTAAAATACTGCAAAGATAATGGGATACAACAACAATTTACAGTACCCCACACTCCTCAACAAAACTAGGTTGCAGAGAGGAAGAACAGAACCCTTGTGTAGTGTGCTCACAGTATGTTAAAAGGTAAGAATATTTCTAACGACTTTTGCGCTTAAGCGATTAATACTGTAGTATATATAAAGAATAGGAGTCCAACAAGAATTTTAAATTTTAAAACTCCTTTTGAAGCTTTCTTTGGTTATAAGCCTGCAGTTAAGCATTTGAGAGTTTTTGGCAGCAAAGCCTTTGCCCATATCCCAAAGGAAGATAGAAATAAACTTGACTGAAAGGCCATCAAATGTATTTTTGTTGGGTATTGTATAGAATTTAAGGCTTACAAACTGTTTAATCCCTTCACTCATAAAGTGTTTGCGAGCAGAGATGTAGTGTTTCATGAGTAGGTTAATGATGGAAGCCATGAGAGTGCTAATTAAGAATGGCACATGCCCTTGTTGGTGGAAGAAGGAAGTGATGAATCAGGTGACAGTAATGAGCAGATGCAAACGCATCAAAATTAGGAGGAAGAGAAATAAGATGATGTAGTTGTCAAAACAAGTCTAGAGAATGATGATCAGACAAGGTTTGAAGCTACCCCACCACTCAGGAGATCAGCCAGGAAAACTCAATTGCTAGCAAGATATAGGGAAAATGCTTTTATAACTGGTATGATGAATATTGTTGAACTCTATAGTTATAAAAAAGCCAGTGAATATAGTGAATGGACGGCTGCTATGGAAGAGGAATATGAATCAATTTTCATAAAAAAAACTTTGGATTTAATTAAACTACCTAAAGGCAAACAACCCATAGGATGCAAATGGCTATATAAGCCTAAATTTAAAGAAGATGAGAGCATAGATAAGTATAAAGCTAGGCTAGTTGCAATGGGGTATTTGCAGCAAGAAGGCATAGCTTGTGATGAAACGTTTGCCCCTGTAGCTAAATCAAACACAATCCGAATGATAATTGCTTTAGCTACCAAACACCATTGGATGATTCACCAACTAGATGTTAAATCTGCATTTTTAAATGGGGACTTAAAAGAAGAAGTCTACTTAGTGCAACCTGAGATGTTTGTCAAACAGGGTGAAGAGAATTTAGTTTGCAGGTTGAAGAAAGTGTTGTGTGGACTAAAACAGGCACCCAAGTCATGATATGACAAAATTGATTCATTTCTCTTGCAGCATGGTTATAAAAGAAGCAAAAATGACCCTAATCTTTATACTGTGTTTGATAAAGAGGGGAGGATTGTTTTGATTTATTTATATGTAGATGATCTAATCATCACAGGAAATGTTGATGATCTCATTAAAGAAATCAAAGAGCAAATGTCACAAGTTTTTGAGATGAAAGACCTTGGAGAGCTACACTACTGTTTGGGTTCTGGACAAACTTTTCTGTCACAAAGTAAGCATGTAAGGAGCTTACTGGAAAAGTTCAGAATGGATCAGTGCAAAGATGTAGCAGTACCTATACAACAGAACTTAAAACTTCAGAATGATGACGAATCTAAGGAGGCAGATGTGACGTTGTATAGATAGCTGGTTGGGAGTCTGATCTACTTGACTACAACTAGGCCTAATTTGGCTTATGTAGTGAGTGCATTGAGCCAATTTATGTCAAAGCCCCCTGAGAGCCATTGGGTTGCAGCTAAAGGTGTTTTGAGGTATCTAGGGAACGTTAGATTTTGGTATTGTTTATATTGATTCATGTGATGTTAGATTGACAGGTTTTTCAGACTCCAATTGAGCTAAAAATGTAGATGACAGACAATCCATAACAGGCTATGCATTCAGCATTGGATCTGGGGTCATTACCTAGAGTAGCAAAAAGCAAAACACAGTATCATTGTCTTCCGCATAAGTTGAATATCAAGCTATGTGTGCAGCGAAATGTGAAGCAATTTGATTGAGGAGACTTCTCCTTGATGTTGGAGAAGAACAAAAGGTTGCAACAGTGATCAAATGCGACAACTAGAGCTCCATCAAACTTGAAAATAATCTAGTATTTTCATAAGAACACAAAGCATATCGATACACAACTTCATTTTGTCAAGGAGAAAGTTCAGACAAAAGAAATCCATATTGAGTATTGTAATAGTTTTGACAATGATGTTGATAATTTTACCAAACCTCTTAGTAGAATCAAATTTGAGTTGTTTAGGGAAGTGTTAGGTATATATGTGAATCCATTTCTCGATTAAGGAGGAGTGTTGAGATTAATGTAGAAACTGTTCAAACCGAACCCTAGATTAGGGTTATGTTCCTATTTTGTAGGATTTAGTTCAACTTCCTTATATGTGAGCTTGCTATCTATCTATCTATATATATATTGTTATAGACATTTTTGTGCCTTACAGCATTGAGCATGAAATTTCCATAATCTAAGGGATCCAAAGTCCCTAAACATGTTGTTCCTACCCCTAGAGGAACAAGGCTAACAAACTACAGCAATTCACAAAAGTTCTCCACCAGAAACTGCTCAAAAACAAGTCAATTCAGGATCATTTCAGTGGCTCCACTAGTTGTTTGCGCTGAATGTCAAAGCCAACACTGGCTACCTGCGCTGAATGTCAAAGGCAACACTGGCTACCTGCGCTGAGCGAGAGTGGACATGTGGCAAGTTCATTTCTCAAGGTGTCAGAACCCAGGAAGCTTCCAAAATGACACTTGCCTCAGGGAATTCGACTCGTGATGAGTAAGAGGTTCCAAATCTCCAAGTGGAAGCAAGAACCTCCAAGTGGAATCAAGAACTGACAGAGGGAGAGGACACTAGTCAGATCTCAAGCTGACTCATCCTCTCTCCAAACATCTATATATGGATCTCTCCTCCATGAGATCTAAGAGGCTGGAATTTTGTTATTGCAAAGAATTGCTGTTGGTTTGAGATTGGAATCATTGGGTGCTTAATGCTTTGAAGGGGGTGAAGATAGGAATTCCATTTGCTGGGAAGGAGATGCTGGATTGGAGCCCTCTGGGTTGTATCTCTTCCTAAACCTTGCTATTCATCAATAAAGCTATCTTGGTTTCTCCTATATACTGATGTATCTTTGATGTATGGTTGTATTAGTATGTTTAGTTTATTTCTAATCCTGAACTAGTTATGAATATGAATCCATGTCTTGTGTAGTGTTCTCTTCTTGTGATCCTGCAGAAACCTCTTGAAGCTGGGCGAGCGAGAAGGCAAGTAGCTGGGAACTCTCCAAGAGAAGAGAAGCCAGATCGAGGGACAAACGGAAGACACCGGTTAGTCCATCCATCTCTCTCTTCATTCTTAATTCATAAAGGAAGAATACTAGAATAGCTGTCTCTGTTTGTTGCTAAGGCACTGTCACACCTTAGGTGGATAGGATCGTCCTGCACAGGCATTTTTCCCCACAACAAATTGGCGACTCCGCTGGGGAGATCTGTTTAGTCATTTTATTTGTGTTTCTATCATTTTTTGTTTCATAGACTCGACAACAACAATCGAACTGCATCTGCTATTCCCGGATGCAAAGTAGACAGTTGCTGCTTTGATCCAATCACTGGACTTGTCTATGATCTGAACAATGAACTCACAAATGATTTGATGATCCTTTGTGATAGATCTTAGTACTCCCTCAAAGCATCCCTTTGATTACACCTTGCTTGTTGCTTTTATTTGGCCTGAAACAGTGGATTAAATAGCAATCTGTGACCCAGAACCAGTGAGAAACGAGAGTTTCTCCTTCAGCGCAGACCCAGTGAAGGGATTCTGCATTTCAACGCAGGTCCGGTGAAGGCTACCTGCGCTGAATGTCAAAACCCCTGTGTTGAGGTTGCGCTGAACCAGTTTGGCCTTGTGCAGCTGGGGTTCTCTGCTCTGTTTTGCCTTGTTTTGATCTCTGATTTTTGCAACCTGTAACCAGCATAGGTACCATTCTGATAACTCATTTTCTCTGCTTATATTCCGCCTCCTTTTTTACAAAAAGACTGTGAGTGTTTTTATGTGTTTGTGGCGTCATTTACAGTTTTCCTTTGCATGAGTGAAATAATCATCCTGTAGCCCTTGATTCAGATCTGTTGATTGTGATCTTAGGAGAGAGTTCATTGGCTGTTTGCAGTTGATTATACATTTACTTTTGCATTTGGTTTGAGTTTGTCTCTTTTAAGTGTCAAAACAAGTATTCATTTCGAAAATCGTTAAGTGTTGTAATCTCTTCTACCCTCTCTGATTTCGAAAAAGTAAACTTCTTTGTATTTCTCATTTAAAAGCAAATTCAAAGTTGTACAAAAAGCTTTCTTTGTAGGCATCAATACTAAGAAAGCGGAAAACAAACACCTGCATTGTGCATTTGCATCTTGATAGTTTGCATGTTTGATTTAGGAAAAGTGCATTAGAGTGTGTTGATTGCTCTTTGAGAAAAGATGGTGTCTTTCTTTTCCCTTAGTAGCTAGGATTTTCAAAGTTGAAAAGATATAAAGCTTGCTTATCATCTTTAGACTGCATTTAGGAATTGTATCATACATCTCGTGGTGAACCTTGAAAGGCAAACTTCTAAAAAGATCAACCTAAAATAAATTGAATGAACTTAACAATGCTTTGCAACATAACGCACAACATAGAGGTCTAGGCTAGAGACGTGTTCCGGCGTCGTAAAGCCTGGTGACTGTCGATCTCATGGATGGTGGGTGATTCCTCCTGAGGGACGATAGCGCCAGTACGGATTGTGCTCCCACGTACCGTCTCGTATATATTGGGAGACCCCTATAGGCATAAAACCTTTATCCTTAGGAAGCCGTGTCGGCCGCCCTACTGATCACAATGCACTGAACACAACATTCAGGAAGATCGACCGCCCGTACCCTAAAAAGTATTCTGCGGTTTTGCGAAAAGTTTGGCACACCCTCTGCCTAGAACTCCAGAGCAGTTCCTTTTGGCCTTTTTCAGACTTTATAACGGAAAAATTCCATCCGAGCATTTGTCACTTCGGGCTCGTTAAAACATCGAAGGAGACTAGAGTCATCTTTAGCTTTTTCTCGACTCTTTAAAAGTGAAAAAGCAAGTTGTGTCTAAAAGCGTCTAAAAAAATTCATTTAATTCGGAAACACACCTTCCCCTTTTGTATTTTGGTTGACCGAGTACTCCGCAATCGTGGAAGAAAGTCAATTGAAACCCCGTCGTTTTCGGAGGCTTACGAGTCAACCGTCTTTGTCTCCGGAATCGAAAACAGTACGAACAAAGCGAACTCGCTTAACCGGTTCGAAATCTCCTATCAAAGTTAGAACAAGTGTTCCGACGACATCGGAGGTTCCGGTTACTCCAAACATTTCTGGAAACCCTACCTCTATAGAAGAAGTTCAACAACCACAGAGGGATAGTAACACTGATCCTAATCTGGGGGCAAATACTTGTGTTACTGAACCAGTTCCATCTGTAACTGGTTCAGAGAGTCTTGCTCCTCAAACAACTGTCGCTGTCGATTCAACCCCTTCTTCGGCACCAGAAATATTTTACGGACCTGACGGTATTCCTCTTCCACCTGGTTTGATTGCGATAGAGGAAATTTTAGAGGATCCGCAAGCAAGTACTCCAACACATTTTGGAGTAGGGGTCACTCTATTTCCTTCTACATCAGAAGTTAGTCTATCACCAATGGAAATTCCTGTAGAATCGCTAGGCAATCTATTGGATAGACTCAAAATGTCTGAACAACCGTCAACATCTAGGACTGTGTCGAATGACACAGCGACAGCAGAAGCCCTTGCCGTCACTCTGAAAATGTTTGCCGGCATACCATCTGTCCCGACTAGCTCACAACCGCTAGAAGGAGTCCACCAAGGGACTATTTCGACAGTGTGGTCTGTTCCAGTTTGTTCATCCGGAATAATATCTGGCAACTCTTATGTTGAAACTCGCCAGATTGATCCATTTGGAGGTCAATTTAGGCAATCCAGTCCCCAAGGACAAACAATCCCCTTGAGTTCCGAATTGCTACCGTATGGGGGGCAGTATGCCCTTTCATTAACCCCTCCGGGAGGGTATCCATACGGGAGTTCACAACAATATTCAGGTTATATTGGAGTTACATCAAGTGGTTGGATACCTATGCTACCTCAACAACCAAGGGTTGTGTATTCTATGCAACAATGTGTACCTATGTCGAACATCCCGACCACACCAGCTATTGTAACAGTGTCGCAAGTTCAAACGTTGCCTGTTGTATGTCAACCTCAGATTTCTCAGGTTGTAATGCAACAGCCCCTTGACCCTGTGACACAACCACAATCGCCAACTTGTGGGGCGACACAGGTCCAAACGGGTACAATTACCACACACCTTGGTCCAACAGTTAGTATAGCGCAACAGAACATGGCTTCACAACCATGGCTGGTGCAATACCAACAACCACAATTCCAGCAAGTGTACCAAGGTTCTGAGCAGCAGATCTTTGCGAATAGTGGACAACCGTATATTCAAAACGGTCAAAATAAACCACTTTACAGTGGTCAAGTCCACCAACCGTATCAGTCATACCAACATCAATTACATTATGCTGGTATGCAAAGGCCCACTTCTCAAGCGATTCCATCGTACCCTGGGTATGCTTCACCTAACCTGAATCAACAGTTACCATTCGTGGCAACCTTAGAGTTACCCGATTTACACTGGTTAACCAACGATTCGATTGCTTACGCCCCTTGGTGGCCAGCGATTCCTCACAAACTTCCATCGGACATTCCTAAATTTAATGGAAATCCAGGTGAAGACCCATCGAATCACGTGATGACGTTTCATCTGTGGTGTTCGTCAAACACCCTAAACGATGATTCGATAAGACTTCGCCTTTTTCAGAGGACGTTAACGGGTCCAGCGGCTAAATGGTATATTGAATTACCTAGAGCATCGTTCGACAATTTCAGCTCCCTAGCCACGACTTTCTTAACCCATTTTCAATTACCAATAAGGTATGAAACGGGAACGGAAATCTTAACCAACTTCAAGCAGACAACAGCCACTCACATATCTGATCATATACATGAGTGGCGTCGTCGTCGTAGGATGGTGAAAACATACGTTCCCGATCAGCTGTTAGCTGAATGGTTTATAAAGTCGTTACTTCCTGCTATAACAGAAGATGTGGCCAAGGGGGGAGTCGTAACGGAGGAGCAAGTTATTTCTCGTGCACAATATCTAGACTTAGTTTATACTCAGTCTGGAATGCTCTATGACAAAATACCTGACGCCCCTAGACCGGAATTCTCAATTCCTCCTCCTCCTAAATCAAACAGTGACTCTCATGCCGACGATGGTGTGATTGGCACGACAAACGCGAAATCGACAAAGGCTTCGTCTAAGAAAGCCCGTAAGACTTCAGATCAAAATGCAAAAGAAGAGATTCTTGCTTCGGAAGTAAATGTCGTATCAGCAGATAAGGGCAAAGAAACCAAACAACCAGGGAGCAAGAAGAAGCAAAAAAAAGGGAAGAAGAAGAAACAGGGTGAGTCATCTCCTGAAAAAACTTCTTCAAACCCTCCTGGAAATAGGAAACTGAAATATCCATGTCAAATATGTGATGAGGATCATCGGACAGGAGAATTTCCATACAAAGCTGAGCTTAAAAGGTTCTTCAAGAGTTCGCAAACCTCAGCGGTGTTAACTGATCCGTTTCCAAATCCAGGTCAAAATCTGGTTGAAAGTGGAAATGCTTCCCCGTCGCAAGTGCTCATGTTGTCGGTTTCAAAACAACAGAATGATGCTTTGATTTCGACAAGGAACAAAGATTACGGGAATCCGCAGCTGTCGAACGACAAAGGTAAAGATCAACCAAGTAGTTCGAAAACAACTTCGACAGAAGTTGTACCGCCCATCATTCCTGAATTAACAATAAAACCGCCAAAGGGAGTAGTACACAAGTCGACATTTAATCCTCGCGCCAGAGCGGCGCAACATTATAACATAGTGGAAGATTTGGCCCAATCGCCATCCGCTATGTCGACTCTTGAAGTACTACAAAATTGCCCATCCCAAAGGCAGGCTTTGTTATCGGCTATTGGTGGGGTTGATCCTAAGGATTCCAATCTTGTATCCTTCGACCACAAAGGATACGATCCTCAGTTACCAGCTCAACTAGCTTTCCTTATTCAAGTGAAAGCCCTCAACAAAACTGTTCACCGAACAATTATTGATGAGGGCGCACCTACATGTATTATGTCGATGAGTTGCTGGAAAACTTTAGGGTCTCCGACCTTGTCGCGATCTTCGACGACATTGAAAGCATTCGACGGAAGGACCTATACCCCGTGCGGTATCCTTAATAACTTGAAAGTTGAACTAGGGGGAAAAACAGTAGAAATAGATGTTGAAGTCATCGATGGGAATCTTGACTACAACATCCTACTAGGAAGACCGTGGATCTATGCCATGGCAGCTGTTGTGTCGACTTATTTTAGGAAGATCGCATTCCCTTTTCAAGGAGGGATTACGATCGTCGACCAACAAGACTTCCTCCCTAATGGTTCACAAGTTACAGGAAGCATTCCCATGATCCATGGAAGCAACCATTCGCTTCAAGATATCGGAGTAGGCCTACTGAAAGACCCCACATTAATGGGAACTTTCGCACTTCCACCTCCAATCTATATAGGAGAAGTAGCATTGGTAGGAGCCTGCAACATGATATCTTCCACGAAGATCTCAGAAGACGATATCGACATGGATCATGAAATGGTTTTGCCCCCAAGCCCTATAGAAATATTGTAGCAATCAATGTTTCGGGCATGGGAGGCGAACCCAAATCAACGCTCGTCAAGCGTTTGGGTAGATAGGTCTAGAGAATATGGTACCCCATTAGATCCTTGGTCGAAAGTACATGGGACTGACGAAGGAATCCTACAATCAATGTTGATTGAGGGGGCACCATGGAGTGATTGCCACCATCGTTCCCTTCTTCCAGAATATGAAGAAGATACTCAACATGACCTTTATCACCCTTCAGTTTTTGAATTCCTATCAAATACTGTAAATACGGTGGATTCCGAGCGAAACTTATCCAATATTGAAGAGACTATAGCCATAAATATCTCGACTAAGACAAATGTTGTAGAGAATATTTATGTCGGCAAAGGATGTTCTCCTTCAGAACTGGAAATATATAACGCTTTTTTTCACGAATTCAGAGATGTCTTTGCTTGGTCATATGATGAAATGCCAGGCATTGACTCGAGTATCGTTGAACATGAAATTAAAATGTATCCTGATGTCAAACCAGTAAGACAATGGCTTCGACAGGTGCACCCCAAGAAAGTCACTGCCATTAAAGCAGAAGTTGAAAAGCTTCTCCATGCTGGTTTCATCTACCTGGTTCCTCTAACCGATTGGGTATCGAATATTGTCCCTGTTATGAAGAAACAAGGGACAATTAGAGTGTGTGTCGATTATAGGGATGTAAACCAAACTTGTCCGAAGGACAACTACCCTACACCCTTCATCGACCAGATAATTGATGAATGCGCCGGATGTGAAATCTTTTCATTCATGGATGGATTTTCTGGGTATAATCAAATAAATATCCGCCCACAGGACCAGTCAAAGACTGCATTCATCTGTCCGTGGGGCACATTCGCTTATCGAAAATTACCCTTTGGTTTAAAGAACACAGGGGCGACGTTTCAGAGGGCAATGAATTATGCCTTCCATGACATCAAGAACATCGTTCAACCATATCTCGACAATCTTCCGGCTCATTCGCGAAAGCTGACTGATCATCCGCAGCATTTAAGAGCGATATTTCTACGTTGCCGACACTACAAGATAAGACTCAATCCACACAAATGTGTGTTTTGCGTCGGTTCTGGTCGTTTACTTAGCTTTGTAGTCTCTAAGGATGGGATTCGTCTCGACCCCTGGAAGGTTCAGGCAATCATTAATTTGCCTCCACCTTCAAATTTGCTTCAGATTCAGAAACTCCAAGGGAAAGCAAACTTTCTGAGGAGGTTCATTCCAAATTACGCAGAACTTGCTAAAGGTTATACTCGTCTATTGAAAAAGGATGTACCTTTTGTCTGGGATCAGGTGGCGCAAGCTTCCTTTGATGCTCTGAAAGATTCCCTAGTAAAAGCATCATTAATGTATGCCCCGGACTATCAAAGAGATTTTAACCTGTATCTGGCTGCAACAGATACGACCATTGCGATGGTTTTAGTTCAAGAAGTCGATGGAATTGAACATCCTATATATTATTTAAGTAAAAACTTGAATGATACAGAAAGCAAATATTCTTATGTTGAAAAGCTAGCACTCGCTGTTGTTCAAGCGATACAAAGATTTCGACATTATGTCCTCTTTCGGAAAACTACCATTCTATCAGATTGCAACCCCATGACTTATATATTGTCGCGACAGTTGCTGGGGGGCAAATATTCAAAATGGATAGCGATCCTTCAAGAGTTTGATCTGGAATTTGTAAAATCCAAATCAAAGAAAGCTTTAGTCTTCGCAGAATTATTGTGCGATCTCCCATCGTCGTCCAACGATGAAACATCCGAAGAATCAATCGTGGACGAAAGTTTGTTTCTAATATCTGCAAGAAATGAGTGGTATGGAGATATAATAATTTATCTCCAAACCCAAAAATCCAGGACTGACACCTCTCACTCAGAACAGAAACGTATACGATACCAAGCGAAAGACTACATGATCGTCGGTGATACACTTTACCGTCGTGGTATCGATACAGTTCTGAGGAGGTGCCTCACCCATGAAGAGGCCGAAAAAGTCCTGAATGAGTGTCATTCAGGCGCGTGTGGGGGGCATCAATTTGGATATGCTACAGCACAGAAAATCTTACGAGCATGATACTTTTGGCCATCCATGTTCAAAGATTGCATAACCGCAGTCAGAAGTTGCCATGCTTGTCAAATTTTCGATAGCAAAACCAGAAGACCACCCGCACCTTTACAGCCAATAGTTGTTGTTGGGCCTTTCGCCAAATGGGGCATCGATTTCATGACATGTAACCCCACCTCGACCGGGGGGCATGGGTATATTATAGTCGCTGTTGACTATTTTACCAAATGGGCCGAGGCGATGCCTACATTAGATAACACTGGTGAAACAGCTGCCCTTTTCTTTTTTAATCATGTAGTCGCCAGGTTCGGCGTACCACAGGCCATAGTTACAGATCATGGGTCGCATTTTCGCAATCACATGATGGTTGAATTAGTTGCCAAGCTAGGGCTATCTCACGACAGCTCTACCCTGTATTATCCGCAAGCCAACGGACAAGTTGAAGCAATCAACAAGGTCCTGAAGCGTATGTTGCAAAGGATGATCGGGGTTCACAAAAGAAGGTGGCACCTAATCCTGTACTCATCCTTGTGGGCTTACCGAACATCGGTAAGGAATGCGATCGGGTTCACACCTTTCCAACTGGTGTATGGCCTGGAAGCAGTCTTGCCAATCCAGTGTGAAATTTCGCCTCTTAAACTCGCAATTGATATCCTCCCCGGAACTTCGGAAGAAGAGGCTCGTTTCTTGGAATTAATCCAATTGGATGAAACCCGTCGTGATGCCGCTTTGGCTAACGAAGCCCATAAGAAACGAGTCAAGGCGCAGTTCGACAAAAATGTCAAACCCCGTGTCTTCTCAGAAGGCGACTTAGTCTTGCTTTATGACCAAGAATCCGACAAATTGGGAGAAGGTAAATTTAATTCTTTATGGATGGGCCCATATATTGTTAAACGAGTGTTAGAAAAAGGAGCCTACGAGTTAATGGATTATGACGGAATTCCACTGGCGCAACCCCGTAATGGGTTGTACCTCAAGCGTTACTATGCTTAAATAGTAACCTGTATGCTTTTGTTGTATTTTGTTTTCGCTAAAGTGTTTGTTTTGGTCGGGTAATCCACCTTTTTACATTTATTGCAGATGTCTAACCTTCCGGAGACATGTGTTGGATATGCCGACGGAGCGAGTCGTAGTTCGCGGAACCTGTCCTCCGCAGCCTGGGCCATTTTTGATCCAAGCGGTGAGTTAGTAAGTTTCAGAGGTGTATGTATCGGGCAATCAACGAATAACATCGCTGAGTATAGCGCGTTGATAGAACTACTCTCTGATGCCATCATCCATGGTATACGCCGACTAATCGTCAGGCTAGACTCACAACTCGTAATACTACAACTCAATGGTATATATTCCGTTCGCAACCCAGCTATTTATCGCATGTTCCTAAGGGTTAAGATTTTGGAAAGACAATTTGATTTAATTCAATACCAACATATTTCCAGAAACTTAAACACATTAACCGACTCATTAGCAAACTATGTGTTAGATAGACATTTGCGACATTTATAAAAAGAGACACACCATCAATGTTGTACATATGGATCATATAACTCAACCAGAATAAACCCCGAAAATCAAAATATATATATATAAGCTGTTTATCGTTCATACATAATGTTCTGTAACCAAGACAAAAATCGGTCGCATGACCCAAAAACTCAAAAATGCTAGGGGGCACCCTAGTCTAGTGATGCTCATGATAGCACGTCACGGCCTGTGCAATCATGCGTAAGAGACGAGTCCATCGTCTAGGCACACCAGTAGTATGCCGCTACAACTACAAAGGTAACTCATCAATCCTCACATCGGGAATGCCGAGAGTAAGGCTCTCAACCTGCTCCTGCACAGCTGTAAGGGTCTCGGCCACGTCAAGGTCGCGGAGAATAACCCTCCTAGCAGTCTCCCCTGCTGGGGCAGCGACTAGCACTCTCGGGCAAACTACTGGACGAACAGGACCAACATCTGCATGCACACATGAGTTTGATTAAAGTCTTGATAAATTAAAGCACAAGGACATTATAAATAAGAACAGTAAACATTAATATGGTCGAAGATTTTACCAATAGCGCCCCATTGTTCGCCATCCGGCAGTACCAAGTCCGGATCACCTCGAAAATCCATACCAACATATGGATACTCGGAATAGACCATCTCCTGACGCTCGAACCACCTGAAGAAGGTATCAGTGAAAGAAATCTGAGATTGACCAGCATGCCTAGACATGTGATCAACCCATCTCTGCATACGTGGCTCGGTAGGATAAGGCAAGTCGAGTGCGATATACTGAGGCTGCATCAGTGGTATTTTCTCCAAGGCAAAGGCAGTCAGAATAGAACCAAATCCAAAGTTCTTCAGCTTCCCGTCCTTTACCTTGTTCAACTGACTTTTCATCTGAAGAAGTACTGCATCACACCAGTTGAATATTTTCGGTTGGAGGCACTCCAAGGCATGATACACATAGGATCTGTTGGCAACATGAAGAGATGCGCTACCGGCCATCCTACCAATAGTATACAGAATGGACCTGAGAGATCTGTCAGCAATCTCACGGATAACAACCTTACCGTCTCTGCTCGACTGAGATCCTTCCCTGCAATACTGACGGACATAATCCTTACTGAGAGGGCAGTCTCTAAATAGGTTCCCATGCTCATGGCACCTGCGACATCTGAAGGGAATATGTTCATAATCTACTAGTTGCACCCATTCTTCATCAAAAACTTCCAAGATGACCTCATCTGGTAGAGCTCCAAAGAGATCCATCTCCACACATATTCGTGCGAAGGAAGTGTATTTTCCTCATCTGGTGGCCTCAGAGGATTTGACAAAATTCCCTAGTTTATTTGCTATGGCAAATAATGATTCCGTTTGCCAGTAATCAAGAGGTAGGGAGTAGAGTCTTACCCAGATCGGGACCGAAGTGAAAATCTCTCACTCTGGGACAAAATTCATCATCCACAGCCGCATGTAGAGGCTTGCTGCAGCATAGAAGTAGGGTCCTCTTTCAAACACCCTGTCTTTGTCCTCAATATTTGTAAAAACCACAATGAAGAAACCCTTTGACCCAAGATATAGGTCTATGCTTCCTTTTGGTTTCCAATGGTATTTAATTCATGCTTATAATGCCTTTTCAGTGGGCCACAATCCCATGAATTTGCAAATGATGGCATAAGTCCACATGTGGTCCCTGCGCACCTACAGAGCAAGATCATTTAAAACTACTCTCTGAGTGACCTCAGCCTTGGGTTTACATGGCCCCTTTTGCGCCTTGTTTTCTGCTCCCTGTTTCTTGTCTTCTTCCTCATTATTTTTTTGTGTTGTTTTCCTCCCTCGATTTGGTTAAATCTTGATCCTCTTCCATGTTCCTTTTCCCTTCCCCTGAAGGACCTCTGACAGATTCTATTGGTTTCTTACCTCGGCTGGCCACTGCCTGCGTGTAGGAGGGAGTGGAGCTCCCCCCTTTGCGTGCCTCCATGGAGCTCAGAAGCCTGAAACCCTAGCTCTGCGTCCGCGTCCTCTGTCCGCAGTTCTCCGACCAAGTGCACCACGAGCTATTGTTTTCATACATGCAAAACGTGTTTTATTTTCCAAAAAAACTAAGATGGACTCTTATCTTTACACTAAATTTCATGTAAAATATGCAACAATATCATTTACATAGTTTCAAATATTTAAATTGAAATATATAATTTTATTTGGAATAATAAATGTGATACAAAATTAATAAATAATGATTTTATAAACGACAAAAAAAAATATATTATAAAAATAATATTAATTTTATAATTATAATATTCATTTCTATATTAATAAATACAGCATATTTATAAATATATAAATGTGAATTTTCATATATATATATATATATATATAATTAATAACACTACGCTTAATAAACCTCATAATCAACTCTTCTTGGCCTACACTTCATAATTATAAATATATAAATGTGAATTTTCATATATATATATATATATAATAACACTACGCTTAATAAACCTCATAATCAACTCTTCTTGGCCTACACTTCATAATTAATGACCCTCCACCTAATAAATCTCATAATGAACTCTTTTTCACCCAGTAAACCCAAGTATACAATATTTCTATATCCGTAATTCTTCTCCATAATTAAGAATTGAAAAATATCTTTGTTATTATATTCTGCATATAGCATGTTAGATATATCTCATGGAACTTTAGTTGGAAGATAACATCTGGGGACAAACTCTAACCGTCTCAAAATCAGCTCAACGTCCTACTCATGTTGATATGATAGATGATAGGAACATAAACTCTTCGCAAGAAGATATTAAAATTAATTAAAACATAGCAATATACAGCGCAGTATGACTCATGGTAAAGTCGCCCCGCTAATGATTATTTTATTATTTTACAACTATGTACCATAAAAGTCTAGACTCAATTCTGCAAGCTTCTAATCTCTACTGGTAACTAACGATTTTCCTTGGTGATCCAAGGCAGAATTTCCACCACAATCAGAGGTGACAATCAGTCGATTCCACGCTTTGTCACTGTCCACGGGGATGACATACAGCAGTGCCATTATAGACATATTCCATTATTGTTTAATGACAGTAGAACACCCCGTACGGAGTGCCATTATCGACATTTCTATTATTGTTCAATGACAGTGGAACACCCCATACGGATACACAAAGCGATAGCAGGCCAAAGGCGGCTTGTGTGAAGGGCCAGATTTATGCAGAGAATTGGCAGTATAGTGACGAGATGAAATGGATTATTAGACCGATAATTAAAAAATTAGTATTCATTTTTTTTATAAAACAATCATACCTATTAGTATATATGAACGGTTTTATAATTATTTTTCAGTTTATAACTCCATACTGTTAATTTTATAGACTAAATTGTATTAATTTTATAATTTTATAAATTAACCTGTATTAATTTAATAATTTGTATAATGAATTAAGTTTATGTCAAAGTAATAAATACATTTATAAAAGTAAGTTAATTAATATTTCAAATTTTATTCATAAATGTTTAAAAGATAAAAGAAAATATAATATTTAAATTATTATATAAAAAAATTGAAGAAAAAAATAATCTATAAAATATAAGTTAACACATTAAAATTAAAAACACTATGATAAAATTAAATATTATTATTATAAAATATAATTAAATATTATCATTATAAAATATATATAATTTTCATTATTTTAACAATTATTCTAGTTCCATAAAGTTTACTATAAAATGTAAAATCTATGGCAACCTATATTTCCTAAGACTTTATTATTTCAAAAAGAAAGAGAGATGATGATTTTTTCTCTCACCATGTTTTTCAGAAGAAAAATCAGAATGAACAATATCTTCATACATTTTTAAATAACAATGGTTATAGTAGGCCCTAATGTCTTAAAGTCTTCTTTAAGGCTGCAAAAGGCCTTAGAATTAGAAAATATCTTAAATATCGATTTTCAAGGAGAAGCATAAGGTTCTTTAGACATTTAGGCCCCTAAATACTATCTGAAGCTCCCTAAGTTCGGGGAAGGACCTTGTAAACCCTAAATATGGGAAAGGTGTTTACGTCATCCCTTGCTCCTGCGGGACTCCGTACATTGCTGAATATAGCTACTAAATTAATTAGGATTCATGATCATGTCGCTGACATCAAACGTGGAAAGTCTAGCTCAAACATGGAAGGTCTAGCTCCTAAGCTTTGGTAGAACATGCTGAAAAGGAAAAACATCACATTTGCATTGAAGAATCAAGGGTCATTGCAGGGATTGACCATTTCCATCACAGTAAGTATCGGCAGGCCTTGGAAATTGAAAGGAGACTTATCTATCTAAATAGAGAAGATGGTTAAATTATTAGCAGATGTTGGATATGTGCCTTGTCTTCCTAAGTTTTAGTTTATTTATTTATTTTAATACGAATTACTTTAATCATTTATTTCATGTTTATTTATCATTCATAACTGGTTATATATATATATATATATATATATATATATATATATATATATATATATATATATATATATATATATATATATATATCTTTTATTTGATTTAAATAATAAAATTGAGCTAATTCATTATTTATTTTATTTTATTTTTTTCCATTTTTTTATTATTAATTTTAATTTTATTGTTTAGAATATTAAAATTTGATTTTGTTTTTCGTTTTCTTATTAGTATTTTTTAGTTGTATTGTTTAGAATAATTAAGTTTGACCTTATTATTACTAGACCTTGGCTTAGACTAAAATAATATTAATAATAAAATTAGTTCTATTCTTTATTTACAACTAATTTCCATCTATTACGTGATTTAAATTAAAAATTTGTTTATTAATTAATGACAACTCTTTAGTCAAAACTAGTTGTTATTTTCTAACGGTTAGAAAACATTTTTATTCATTTATTGAATCGAACACCATGTTCTAGTGCTTCATTTTGCCCTGAAAATGAACCAAGCTAGATGATTCGAAACACGTCCACTTAAATTTTTTATGTAATTTTTACCATAAAAACTCTGAAATTTATAATGTAAATTACAAAAACCTAAATTAAAATATTAAAAATAAATATTATTATTACACATTATAAATTTATTAATAATTTATAAAATAAATAAGTTTTATGTTAAAAAGTTTTATAAAACATTAAAAAACCTAAATTGAAATATTATTATTACACATTATCAATTTATTAATAATTTAAATAATTTATAAAATAAATAAGTTTTATGTTAAAAAGATTTAGAAAACACTAAAAATATGAACATATTAAATGATAAATGATAAAGAATTTTCCAAACTATATTTTGAAGGATTATAAAAATGATATTTACGGCAAGCAAAAGAGTTTGCGGAGTGTGCGGTAAATATCATTGTTCGAAGTCTTAAAAATATTTAAAGCTGGGAGAACCGAATGAACGACACAAGTGAATGAGAAATCTGAAAACCAACTATGGACGAACTCTGACCCCTGCCCTCCTTTTCAGGCCTTTTCTATTAATATTTTCGGTTACTTTCAAATCTATGTATTTATAACAAACAAAACCTTTTAAAAACTGAGATGAGAAAGCCTACACTGTTACTCTGCTACAGATATCGTGTAACACAACAGATTAAAACTACTCCAAAAACTATTTAAAACTCATTTTTCGACAAATTTAGCGAACTTTCCATCCGCAAAACTGTGTGACACCAACAGATTCAAACGATATAAAGATCAATTATAGCCGATGTTTCATTTCCATCTATGCAAATAGTTTGATTAAGAATGTAGAAGGTACAGACAATAATGCAATGCTTTTCTGTAAGTTCTTATTTGGGTTATAGGAACAATATACAATGCTTTTTCGTATTTTTTATTTCGTTTATAGGAACAATCTACTCATTTCTGATTTTCGTGTATTGGTATAAGAAAACATGAGTGAATGAGTAGGAAAATCTAAGATAGAGAAAAGTTTTTTTTTCCTTTTCCTTTTTTTTTAAAAAAATGAGTAACCTCTGGTTTGGATAAGCTAAAAGAAAAATTAATTTAAGATAGGAAATATTTACATTAAACACTATAATAAACAAATAAGAAAATTAATATAAAATGAAAAATCTGATACACACTGAAAAGAAGAAAAAGATACCCACAAAATTAAAGAAAGAAAATGGTAAAATAATTAATTTGAAGGTTTTAAAGTGGTCTAAGTTTGAAGGGATGTATAATGGGAGGATGTGAAGTACAATAATGAAATATGTCCATAATCAATAACAAAAGGGGTTTCTAATGGGCATAGTGCAATGTTCAAACAAAAGGACTAATGGTGAACCCCATGAGACATGTTTCTAATGGACATATTGTAACGTTCAACAAACAGACCAATGGTGAACCTCATGAGACATGTTTCTAATGGACATATTGTAACGTTCAACAAACAGACCAATGGTGAACCTCATGAGACATGTTTCTGATGGACATATTGCAATAATCAAACAAAAGGACCAATGGTGAACCCCATGAGACATGTAGCTAGAACAAGGTAGTGGTGATATATAAAAATAATTGTCTAAGAACTATTTAAATACCAAGAAAGTGAGTGTTAAGTTCAGTTATACTAATAGTAAAAAATGCATGAGTGGATCAACATATCAACAATTTGCTATTAGTAATGATGGCTTGATTGCCTTTTTTGTGTCCCTTTCCCTAAATTATCTTAGTTTCAAGATCTAGTTATGAAGCTTATATCAAACAAATCAAATATGGTAGATTATATTATCTAGATTTATCAACTACCATACATGTTAATATAAGAGAATGAAAACTTGTTGGTATGCATAAACGTCCCAACAAGGTTCTCCCTTTCGTCTTAATAAGGTTAGATATTGAGAGACCTACATAATTTTTTTTTCTATGTAAATCTAAAATTTATTACTGTAACAAAATGATACAAGGAGGCTCTGGCCTTTGCAGTTCTTAGCCAAGGTTCATGGCATATTGCAACAAAAAGAAAATGAAGATTGCCCAGAAGAGGGAAACCATTCCAATCCAAAATAGATTTGTTGCCCTCGCAGGGGAAACTAGCTTGTGAACATGGAGCGATATTCTATTGAAATCTTCAAAACTAACTATTTTGCTCAAAAATGCAAAAATAAACCCATCGAATTGGGTGATGAGAACTTGAAACTTGAAGATGTGTGTTGGTTTAGCTGTCATTTCGTGCTGACGGGTGTTCTTCAAGAATTAAACACCTGTAGGCATCAAGGTCATCCTCGTCTTTTGGCAGTTCACCTGTGTCTTCCTTCGTTGGAGTTTCTCGATTCTGCTCTGCTACAGAAGGCTTGCCCTAAGCAATACCATTCTTCTCTGTTGCGTGAGTGGGATGTCCTTAAGCAATGGTCGGATCCTCCTAAAACGTGATTGTAATGGTGGCCTTGATAAGAGGTCGATCCAGAGAGCATTGGTATGTGAATTGAGCTGTATGGTCGAAGTGCTAAGAGCTGGAAGGAAGAGTAGTAACTAATGGATAAGTTTACGAAGGCTAGGAGAAAAAAACACGAGGGTGACCTCTACCACTGCGTGTATCAAGATAACGAGCCGAGAAGTAATTTGAAGAGGGGGAGGAGAAGTCAGAGACCATTGAGGGCGCAAAATGGAGCATTCTGCCTCTGCTACTGCCCCTCCTGCTACGTATTCGCCGGCGATGTCGAGGCATAATGGCATAGGGAGAAAGGGACTGACTTTGAGAAGTAGGCACTGAGTGGAAATCAGAGGTAGAAGTTTCAAAAGGCTCAAAAGCAAGGGTCAGGTTGCATACCAGGCTCCGTGAGTAGTGGTTTTCCTTTCCTAATTCTATACAGCAGGGAATATTGCATCCCTGGCTGTTGTCGTGCAAGTGCTTGGCTCCACGACAGCCAGGGGGCACTTGCAATTCAGAGGTAGAGGAGCAGACATAGACGAGGATGTGGGCCAAATAGCACCTGAGGTCACCATGATGCAGAGCCGAGGCGGGATGGTGCTGGTAAGTTGGTTTGAGTGCCACATTGAATGGCATTTATGAATGTTGTGAGATAGTTTTATTACATTGTGTGTGAGATTACGGGTGGCCATGTGGCTATGCCACTTGCTGGCCTTTTTCTCTGCAGTCGCATCATCCCTTGTGAACACCCGCATCCGGGAGTTTTGCTTCTTTGTGCACCAGGGCAGTGCATTCTTGCAATTGAGTGCTACCATTAAGGATTGTGAGGGATCCTAATATGAGTACTTGATCGTTGTCTACCCCTGTATTTGCCAAAAGATCAGCAACCTTGTTGCCTTCCCTCTTGAAATGATTGAAGGTGAGAACTCTTCTGTTTTTTAACCATTGCTCATTGAGTTTTAAACGAAGCGCCAGTCTCCAACTAGTAGCCACTTTAGAAGCCATGGTCCCTAGTTGAATTTGATTAGCCATGTTGATGAGGATTTGGGAATCCCCTTCGATTATAACCGGGTGAAAATTGTTTTTATGAGCCAAACAAAGTCCCTGCCATAGTACTTCCAGTTCTGCTGAGTTATTCATATCCCAGCCAATTGATCCAAAATAAATTAAAACAGGGGTGCCTTCATGATTCCTAAATATGCCTCCATAGCCCACCTTGCCCAGGTTGCCTTTTGAGGCACCATCAAAGTTTAATTTGATCATACCTATTGGAGGGGGATTCCACTGAGTGGAAGGCCTAAAAGTGGTGGTAGAGATGTTGAGATCATCCTGAACCAGCGGAATCCGGATATTCCAATTCTTCCAAATATTCTATTCCTGTGCCTGAGTGGGAAGATCATCTGCTTGCCATTTCTGGAGAGCCAAGGTTTCTTAAATATTCTGGCATAATTTGCTCCAAATAATGTCGAGGGGAGTGCATTGATTCTTAAAGATTCGCTTATTTCTTTCCTTCCAAATTGCCCAAAGAAGCAAACCCAAAAGGATTCGCCATAGAGAATTTAGTATCTCGTTGTTGTAGGGAGCGGAGGCCCAGTTACAGATGGTGTTGATAATGTCCCCTAAAATTGTGCAGGGTCTCTGACACCAGAGGCTGAGTTTTTCCCATAATTTGTTGGCCAGGTTGAATGAATCCATGAGGTGCTAAATGGTTTCGCTTTGTTGATTGCAATTGGGGTAGTATGAGGGTCCTTGGAACCCTCTTTTAATGAGATTATCCCATGTGAGAATTCTTCTATGACAAAGCAGCCATATGAAAGTAGATACTTTGGGCCATATTCCAGGGGTCCACATACGTTCCCAAACTGGGTCCACGGGTTCTTGAGTGTGAATCATCAACCCATATGCCTCCTTAGTTGAGAAAATTCCCCGCGGGGTGTATCCCCATCTTAAAATGTCTTTTTTGTCTGAATATCTGATTTTCCTATTGTTGAGCTCTGTGTTCATTGCTTTGTAGAAGTCCTCTATTTCTTGATGAATGATTTGTTCTGCCTTTTTCCATTGCCTGTATCCCTGATTGATATGTTGAGTCCAGTGCTGAGAGACTTTTTCATTCTGATGAATAGCATGTTCCTCAAGATTTTGGGGATGGATGGCTTCTAATAATTTGGGTTGTTGTTGCCATGAGTCAACCGAAAATTGGGTAGTGCCACCATCTCTAATCTCCCAAAAACTGTGCTGTTGTATCATTGCTCTGTGTTGTTTTGCCGCATTCCAAATTAGAGAGCCTGCATCATTATTTGTGAGTTTGATAAGCTCTTCCGGCGGTCGATTATTTTCATATTTTGTAGCCCATAAATTGCCCCATGATGTGTGTGGGGTTGATAACCATTGCCACCATAGTCTTGGCCCCATCATTGCGTTACTATGTTTAGGATCCCGTAATCCAAGGCCTCCCTACTTTTTGGTGTGCAAACTGTTGACCATTTCACTAGGGCCCATTTGTGATTTTTCCCTGATGATCCCCATAGAAATTTGCGTTGCATGTCCTTGATCTTTTTGAGAACGCACTTCGGCACTGCGAGAACAGAGAAAGGGTATAGAGGCATAGTTTGTAGTACCGCTTTGACAAGATCAAGCTAACTTGCCATATTGAGGACTCTATAAGTCCATAAAGATAGGCAACCTTCAAGTTTTCCTAGGAGTAGATGCTAGGATGCGTGCTTTATAGCAGAGTCGATCAATGGTGCACCCAAATATTTAGAGGGAAGATTGGTGACAGTAAAACCTAGGATTCTAGCTATATTTCTTTGTGTTACTGAGGGAGTATGAAAGAAGAAGATTTGAGACTTAACAATGTTAATGGTAGTTCCTGAAGCCTCAGAGAAGGTATCTAACAGGGATTTGAGTGTATGAGCTTCTTGGACTGAAGGGTGCCCAAAAAACATATTATCATCCACGAATTGTTGATGAGTGATGGCAGAGGTTCCATGGACAGAAATGCCTCTAAGGTTTTGAGAATGAAGAGCATGCTTTATAAGATGACCTAAGCCTTCTGCCATGAGGACAAAAAGAAAAGGGGAGAGGGGATCACCTTGATGAATGCCTCTAGAGGGGGAGAAGGGGCGAGAGGGGATGCCATTTACCAAGATGGAGAAAAAGGTGGATGATATGAGATTCATAACCCATCTGACCCAGGTTGGGCTGAAGCCAAAGGTTGTAAGCATTCGTTTTATATATGTATAGCTTAATTTGTCAAATGCTTTAGATAAGTCAATTTTGAGAATCATACTTGCCTATTTGTTGTGCTTTAGGGAGTGAATGATCTCATGCATCAGAATTAGATTTGACGTCCCTCCACATATCCTGATTGTTCTGTCAAGATGAGTATGGGGAGCAGCGGCTTGAGTCTATTGGTGATTACTTTCAAGATGATTTTGTATATAACATTGCAAAGTGCTAGGGGCCTGAACTTCTCTGGAGTATTTGGATGGTCTTCTTTGGGGATGAGAGATATGAATGTTTCATTTAGAGACGAAAGAATCTAGTGCATAGTCCGATATTCTTCCATAACTTTCCAGACCTGCAAGTTGATGAGATCCCAAAAGTGATGGAAAAAGTTGGAGGTGAATCCGTCAGGTCCAGGGGCTTTCCCATCTTTCAGTTGAGCTATTGCTAATTCGACTTCTAGAAGAGTGACTGGTCGAAGTAATAGCTGATTGTGCTCTTCTGTTATAATTTTTGGCACATGCTGAAGAATTTTGTTTATGGTCGGTTGCCTGTTTACTTGAGGATCTTGATGTACAGATTTAAAATGGGTGAGGGTTTCTCCCTCAATGTCATCATGTTCCTCCATTCTTTCTCCCTGCCAATTCTGAAGTTGTGCAATGTTATTATGCATTCGTCTCTGGATGGTGGTGCGATGCAAGAATTTGGTATTCCTTTCCCCCTCTTTTAACCATCTGATTCTCGATTTTTGTTTCCAAAGTACCTCCTCTTGCTTCCTTCTATGTTTTGTCTGAGTAAGGAGATCTTGTTCTTGATTTTCTAGTGTTTTGGTTCTCCCTCCCTCAATAATTCTCTGCTGGAGCTCAATCATGCTTTTCTCAAGTGTTTTTTGAGCTTGAAAAATATTTCCAAAGGTGGAATGATTCCATTGCTTGATTTGTTGTTTGAGATTCTTTAGTCGTTGTTGGAATTGATACATGATTGATCCTTCAGGAGGAGTGAAATTTTCCCAAGTTGTTTTGACTATATTTTTGAAGTTTGGATGAGATAGCCAGAAAGCTTCAAATCAAAAAGGCCTTCTGGTAGAGTCTCTCAGTCTTTGCCACTAAAGTGAAATGGGCCAATGGTCTGAGCCTGACAGAGGCAAGATTGAGGCTGTGATGTCTCTGCCCAGGTGAATGGCATTGTCTGAAATGAGAAATCTATCCAGCCGAGATGCAATTTGTTGGGATCCTGACCTTTTGTTATTCCAAGTATAGATTCCATTATTGAATGGTAAATCTATCAGCCAGTTGTTTTGTATGTAGTCTCTGAAGCGGCTGCTTTCATTGTCTAGTTTGACTCTGCCTCCTTTTTTCTCTTCTAGTTTAGTAATCATGTTGAAATCCCCACCTGTGATCCATAGTGGGTGTGTTCTGGTGGAATTGAGAGCTTCCAATGTGTTTAGCAGCGCAGTATTTTGCAATGAGTCCTGAGGAAAATAATCATTTGATAGATGACCATGTATATTAGTTCCTATGATATGGAAGCTAGCCTGTATGAGATGATGGGAGGCATGAAAGTCTGTGAGTAAGATAGCCTATGTATTCCAGTAACTGAGTGACATCCTGGCCAAGCTCTGGATAGAATAGAACCCAATGTATTACTATTGCATTTTATTTCTTGCATGAAGAAGATTTGTGGTTTTTCATGCTTTATCATGTTTTTTATCATTCTGTATTCCCAGGGTTGTTGAGCCCTCTTAAATTTCATGAGATGAGCTTCATGGCTGACCAATGGGTAACGGCCTATAGTACTTAGTTAACTTGGAATATCTTCCTGACTCCACCAACGTTTCCCCAATGATGATGGTTCTTTGTAGATCTGTCTTTATTCACCTTTTATTGCTATATTTGTGGTTATTTTTCCCATCCCAGCTACTGCCTGGTCGTATGCCTAAGGTTCTCTACTGATGCACTCTTGAAAGGACTACTTCCAAATTTTCGAGCTGCCTATCCGGAATTTTGTCAAACTCTTTCTTTCTGCAAGCTTGTTCAAGACCAAAGATGTCTGGGTCTCCGAGGTCAAAGCTATTTGGTTCCTCGTCCATGTGCCTATTTTGGCTTCTCTCAGGCATTGAATTAGTTGTCTTTGCTAGATCTAATAAAAAGTTGTCGATGTCCATTCCTTTTGCCTGCCATAGGACTATATCTATCTCCTGGATGGGGATGGATGGAGAGGTTGCTCTCTTTTGATCAATTTTCTGATCATGCAAAGGTATACTAGACTCATTAAGTTGAGGTGAGGTGGATGGCATGGTGGATGGTTCAACAGGTTTGGACAGATCTGCTTCAGGCATGGAATGTTGTGACAAAATATCAAAGCTATTACTAGTGGAGGGTGCAGAGGAAGTGGGCAAGGGGTTTTTGAGGACAGGTGGGGGCTTTTTGGCATGCTTCTTTCGATTGGTGACCTTGGTGAATCCTTCAGAGTCAGACTTCTCCGAGTTATCACTGGTTTTGGGGGAAGCGTTTAATGGACAGTCGCGGAATAGATGGCCATGAGCATGGCATTTTCTACATCTGAAGGGCACATGTTCATAATCTATGGGCTCAATCCATTCAAAATCATCATGAAGAAGGCTTACCGAATCCGTGAGGGCTTTGCCGAGCCGCATGTAAACGCAGATGCGAGCATACAAGGTGTACCTTCAGAGCTTTGTTTCCTCTGCAATATTTATGAATTCTCCTAGTCCATTGCCAATGGCTTTTAGCGATTCTTCATCCCAATATTCCAGAGGCAGAGAGTACATTCAAATCCAAACTGGTGCCCAGCTAAAGTCCTCTTTATCTGGATTAAATCTTTCAATCCAATCCCTTAAATACAGACCCGCTGCATTGAAGAAATAAGGGCCGTCGTCTAAGATTCTATTCCTGTCTTCGATGTAGTTGAATATAGCATTGAAGAAACCTTTTGGCCCTAGCTATAGGGTAACATGTCCTTTTGGTTTCCATTTTGAAGCAATCCATCCCTGCAAGGCTTTCTCGGTTGGCCAGAAACCAATGAATTTACCTATAAGTGCATGATCCTTCATAAATTGTATTTGGGTGTTGATTCGATGGCTTGGTAAGTCGATCTTGGGTCGATCTGCTGCTATGGGCTTGCATGTGGACGATGTCGCCTTCATGGGTTCTGCATTTCCTGTGGAGGCCTTCTCCTACCCTTTGTTCAAATGTTTCACCTGTTGCTGCTGGGCGGATTGATTTTGCGACGGTACCACTGTTCCGAACAATGTATTTTCATTTTCATTGGTATTCCAGTTGGGATTTCGGTTGTCGTTGTTGCCTGTGAGGTGAGGCGTCGTGGCCTCCCCCATCTAAATATTCATTATGTAGACTCTGTCCGTGCGTCTGAACCAGTGCTCAAGAGTCTACGTCGCTACACTGGAGGCCTGCTACACCTGTACTCATGTTGTGGTAGGGTTTTTCAGAAACCCTAGACTGTCATGGTTCACGAACTTGATTTCTTAGAGACCTACATAATTGAAAATATAAGAATTAGTAAAAAAAACTACCAAATTATAAGAGATTAAACTAATTTTTGAATGTAAAATAACATATAAAATTATAATATAAATTAGTCTTGGTTACTATAAACATTTGTCATTTACAATTATAAATTATTTATTGATATAAATTCTTTTATTACACAATATAAAAATTAACATTTATCAACTTATTTGAAAATTAATATATTTGTTTAATTTTTATTATCCTATAAATACTCACAACTAAATCAATAACTTTTACATATTAAATCTATCATCATAGTTGATGAAAGAAGTTTCAATTAATAAAATATGGAGGACATTAATAACTTTTACAAATTAAATCTATCATCATAATTAATGCAAAAAGTTTCAATTAAAAAATATGGAAGACATTAATTTGGTTTCAGCGGACGTTAACCATCATCATCATCATTATCAGAATTGATGCAAAAAATTTTCATTAATAAAACATGGAAACTTGAGTATTCACCAATATCATTTAAATATTTTCAAATATTTAAGTTGAGATAATTTTATTCTAATTTTTATAGTTCACAATGATAATTAGTATAATATAAAATTAATAAAAAAATTATAAATATTTATTTTATAAAATAGAAGAAATAAAATTTATATTATCAAAATAGTTTTAATTTTGTAAATATAATATCTATTTATTTATATTTATATTTTTTTACACCATATATAAATAATATATAAATAGATAAATATACTTTTTATTAAATAATAAATTATTTTTAATTATATATATATATATATATATATATAATATTTTTTTAATATTATAAATATTTTTTTAAATTATATTCCAATCAACTGGGAAAAAAAATTTACCATCCACTTCATAATCAATGTCACTACACCCAATAAATCTTATAATCAACTGCACTTAATAAATCTCATAATCAACTGTTTTGCACCTAGTAAACCGTAATATTTCTATATCCATAATTAAGAATTGAAAATATTTTATTCCATTATATTCTGCATAACCTGTTAGATATGTCTGGTTGAAGTTTAGTTGGAAGGTAACATCTAGATATAAACTCTGAACTTCTCAAAATCAGCTCAACATCCTACTTGTCTGGATATGATATCATGTGTTATCATGGGAACACAATCTCTTCCTAATAAAACGCTCTGAAATATATATTAAAATTAACTGGAACATAGTAATATTCAACGTACTAAATCTCACAATAAAGTGGCCCCAGTCGTGATTATTTATTATTTTACAACTATGTTCCATAAAACTCCAGACTCATTTCTGCAAGCTTCTAATCTCGACTGGCAATTAACGATTTTCTTTGGTGAGCCAAAGCAGAGTGTCCCCCACAATGAGGTGACAATTAGTGGATTCCTCGCTATGTTCTTGTCCATGGGGATGACATACATCTCTAACCTTATAGACATTTCCATGGTTCTCTAACACCTCCACTTCTATGGCAAAAGTCATCGTGTGAGAGAAAGAATGACAGTAAAACACCTCATAGGGATACACCATGCGATGGCAGGCCAAAGGTGGCTGGTGTGAAGGGTCAGACTGTCTTTCAATTACATTTCTTAGCATTGCTTTCTTTCCAATGTCAGCTGTGGGCCGAGGGTGAGAAATGAGATCCACACCATGAGAAGTACAAAAGTTAGAGAACACAAACTCTATCGTGCCCTCAATAGAAGTTGTGCACTTCCCAATCTCTTCCTTAGGGAGGTTGGCCTCTGACGCACTCAAAGTCATGTTCATGTCCAAAGTCATATTTGATTTCTCAAGGATGCCAAATGAAGAGAGGACATCTGGAAGCGCTTTCTTCGAAAATGGGAACAACTCTGATAGATTATGGGGTAAAAATGACTTCCAAGTTCCACGGACTGTAAAGCTCTGGCAACGTTATTTGTCCCCTTTCTCTAAGTTTCTTCAGTGAGAAAAACACACCACTCGTCTTATTCAACTATCTCACTTGTCCGGATCTGGACCAACTGAGGATAGGAGCAACCAAATCTACAGGTTGGGGACACAGTAAATTTGCGGATTTACAGAATTGGGTGGCATGGAATTGCATATTTCCATCCTTGATGATTTTAGAGAACGTGTTCGCCTCCTCCTCTGTAAGGGGCGACAAGCTTGCTGCAAGAGTCTCGGGTACTTGAATGCTCGGAAGTTTTTCTCTCCAGAAGTTCAGTTGCATGTGTGCGACGTCTTTATTTGTGCCAGCCACTGTAGTGAGGGCTATCATCACGATGACAGCAAAAAGACACTGCGAACCACAAAGAAACGCTATAAATATAATTTTCACAAAGAAAAGCTATAAATACTGCCAATTCCTCTGAAGCAAATTCCATATAAATATAAATATATGAGACGCAGAAAAGTTGGTTTGGGTTTCATAAGGTGTATAATAATTGGTTTGGGCTTGTGTGGGATTATTTCTTTGTGTGTTATAATTTTAAATTTTATTGGAATTGAGAATTAGAATCACTTTTGCAGAAATTTGGTTAGCCATTAGTAACAAGTACTATATATTATTATTAATAATAATTGTAAAGGATATATATGGATAATCATTACTGCTTCTTTATCACAACTATTCATTTCTTAAATCAGCACTAATTAACTATAAATTCGTATTTTTATTTTATAAATTAAAATATTCAATTAATAATTGGATAATAATTTGATATGGAGAAGATAAATTAAATCCCATAATTAAAACTATAATATTTAAGTAGGCAAACTATAAGAAAAGGCACTTGAAAACTTAAAATGAAAAACATACATTAAATTCAAAAAAATTAAAATATTTTTTATATTAAAAAGTTCCATAAAACTTTAAAATATCATAGATAAAACACTAAAATATTATAGATCAAATAGTAAGAGAATTTTTCAAATGATATGATGAAATATGTTTTTTAATATATGTATTTCTTTGAAATGAATTCTTTAAAAACTATATATGCTCTGGTAGCCCATGAAAACATACCAGTAATGTTAATGACCTAACAACCAAGACATATTTAATTTAAAAAAAAACTTACAAAGCTCTCGAGCCTTGGAGTGGATATCATTGTTCGATTCCTTTAAAATACGGAAGGCCAGAAGAGCCGAGCGAATGGCACAAGTGAGTTGAAAAATCTGAAAACCAACTATGAGGAACTGTGACCTCTGCCCTCCACTTCATGTCATGAATTTTCTGTTACTTTTAGTAACAAATAGAAAAAGGCATAAAAAAGCTGGCTGTAATATTGAAACATTTATGTTAATTTCAGTAACAAATAGAAAAAAGCATAAAAAAGGCTGATTGTAATCACCAGCATCTCTTTGTTGTCGGTGCGCGAATATTCTTTGGATAGCGCAGAAGAACCATCAATTCTGTGTGACACAACAGATAAAATTGACCTCAGAAACAATGGAAAATGCATTTTCAATGAACTGAGCAAACTTTCCACCAGCAGAACTGTGTGGCTCAACAGATTCAAATGGCTTCAAGATCAATTATAGTCAGTGTATGCTTTCTCATTACGTTCGATCTATGCAAATAGTTTTATTAAGAATATCTGAGGCACAAACAATTGAATGATTTCCTCGTATTTTTTTATTTCGGTTAAGAGTACGAACATAGCAGGAGAAGAATGTTATGTACAGTTAACTATTTTGGGTTGGAGTGAATAAATTCATTTATATTTTTCGTATGCTATGCAGATATTCAATAATATTATAAAATTGTTATTTTGGTTAACGGTAAAGCTTCTAAGATAATAGATACAAATCAATAGCGTGTCGTAGTAACGATATTATATATTTAATGGGGTAGATATTTAATAATATTATAAAAATGTTATTTTGGTTTCTGTAAAGTTTTTAAGAAAAGAGATAGAAATCAATAATGTGTGGATGGATGGAAATCAATAATGTGCAGAAGGAAGGAAGGACGGATAAATCAATAATGTGTAGATAGATAGATAGAAAGAAAGAAATGTTATTTTAGTTTCTCTAAAGTTTTTAAGAAAATAGATACAAATGTCACGTAGATAGATAGATAAATATGTTATTTTGGTTTTTTTTATATACAAATGTCACGTAGATAGATAGATAAATATGTTATTTTGGTTTTTTTTATAAGTTTTTAAAAAAATAGATACAAATCAATAATGTGTCGTAGATAAATAGATAGTGTTTGGATGTTACATGCATTTATAAATGGAAGAGAGAAAACTTAGTATTGGTAAAGAAAAAGAATTTACAAAGAAAAGAGAACAACATAATAAGTAAAGAGAAATCTTTTTAGGATGTGAAAGATGTACAAAGCAGAGAGAACACCAGAATAAGTAAACAACGCGACATGACTTGGATTAATACACAATGAAGAAATGGAAATATACTAGTAGAACTAGGGGAATAGAATGCCAAAATAAATTAAAGAAATAATTTGTTTTTGGATAAAGAGAAGTGCTTTGGATGGTTCATGAATAATTAATAGAGGATATTTTGAATAGGTATAATGAATAATTAATCTAAATGTATTTTAGAGTATCTAGGCATCAAAGAATGTGGATGTGATGAAGTAAAATCATCAAATCTCTCCGAAGTCAATAATGGAGAGGGTTTCCAATGGACATATCACAATGTCCCAAGTCAATAATG
Organism: Pinus tabuliformis; assembly: GCA_031772625.1. Lineage (NCBI taxonomy): Eukaryota > Viridiplantae > Streptophyta > Pinopsida > Pinales > Pinaceae > Pinus > Pinus tabuliformis. The sequence continues at coordinate 171,083,802 of CM062806.1, read as the reverse complement.
GAGGGGGTTTCTAATAGACATATCACAATATTTAAATAAAAATCCCCATGTTGGATCCCATGAGAAATGGGGCAGAAATAATGTTGTGGTAATTTATCTCTCAATGACTATTGAAATCAAAATAAAATGAGTGCTATGATCGAGTGCTATCAATAGTCCAAAATACATGGGTGTCAACAATTTGCCAGTACTAATGATGACATATTGGTTTTGATTTATGTGGTTTTCCTAAGTTATCCTTGTTTCATGATGTAGTTATGATGCCTAGTTCAAAACTTTCAAATATCATAGATTATATAATAGGGATTTATTAACTAAATTACATGTTAATATAAGAGCATAAGAAATGTTGTTTGAAGGAAAAAATATTCACATGGATAAATGACCGAGAATAAGTTATAAGGTTCTCTTCGTATGAGGTCCCATTTAAACTTCACAGCTTTTGAAATGAGAGACCCATTATGATTTTGTTTGGCATTCATGAGTTTTTTTTGGGTGCTAGAAAATTCAGAGACCTTGGGAGATAGTCATAGCTCAAAATATATTAATTAAATTAAAAAATTACCTAATTTTAGGAAATGAAAGTGATATAATCTAACTTACATCAAAAATAAAAGAGGGAAATCAAAGATGAGTGAATAGACCTGACATTTGTTTAATCAAGGAAAACAATTACTTGATTTTTTGGCTTGTTGTTTCTTTCTAAAGGAATATAATACCTATGTATCATGTTGTATATTCATGTATTGATAAATAAGCAATTAATATGTGCAAAGAATTTTTTTGAGTATTTAACTAGAATTCTACTTTCTCTATTTTCATATTTCACATATGTACTACATTTTATATTCATATATTCAAAAGTAAACATATTAATAGGTTAAAAAATTCTTTTATAAATATTTAACTATGAATTTTATTTTTTTACTAAAAAATAAAAGTGATGTAATGATTAATATGTTTTTAGTTATAATGATTACGTTTTAATTTCCAACTTAGCTATCATAAACATTTTATTGATTTTCTTAAAATAATTAATATCATAATTAATATTTGCTTTTAGTTTTAAATCTAATTTTGTTTTATTCACAAATAAAAATAAATTATAGTATGTATCATTTTCTTCCTTAATATATATAAAAGAAATATACAACAACAAAATAAAATATCTACAATCTTATCTTTGAAGATACCATGCTCACAACTTAATATTTCAAGCAACTTATTTTCTTAATAGTTTGAAAAAGGAGAAAAGAAGATCAACATATTTATAAGAAACTATGCATTTGAGTTATGAACTCTATTTTATTCGTCATGTGTTTTTTATCTTATTATTTATATAATATATTTAATATATAATTTAAAATAAATGTTATTTCATACTTATACCAAAAAGTTATTTTATTTTAACGTCCAATAAAATTATTAAAATTAAATTATAAACGTTCATGAAAATGGTTTATAAACATTCAGCTCCACTATCAACACATATGTGGGACTTCAACCATTCATAGTCAATATTAACTTAAATACTCTAAATATTTTTTATGTTATATCTATTTGAATGAAAGAAAATTTGATATAATTATAACCATCTCAGCACAAGGAAACTCTTATACATCCATGGTGATTTATGCAGAGAGGTGTCACTATAGTGACAAGAAGAAATGGTTTATCAAATAGATAATTAAAAAATTAGTATTTATTTCTCTATAAAACAAACAAAAAATAATGACATTAAAAATAATGACATTTTTATTTTATCAATGGCTTTATAACAACTATTCACTTTATAAATTAATAATATAAATTTTATAAACTAAATTTTATTAATTTAATAATTAATATAAATTTTATAAGCTAAATTTTATTAATTTAATAATTTGCATGCGAATTAAGTAAATAAAATGTAACAAATTTATAAATACAAATTAATGAATATTTAAAATTTGATTCATTGATGTAGAAAATATATAATTTATAATTCTAATATAAATAATTTGAATGTAACACTTCAAATTACATGAACAATTAATTTATTTTACTGTGTTTATTTTTATTTTTATTTTATTGTTGTGTTTTTATTTTTATCATTATATATTCGATAGAAACATTAAAGAACTATAGTTGAGTCGGCCAAAACAATTTATGAATAATACATAATAAGAATTAAAGTATTTTTAAGAACAGGAAAACAGATGTTAAACCTAATGAGACAGTGAAGGTGGTTACTCACCTTTTTCCTCAAAATAAGAATTCAAGGAAGGCCTAGGGGCTCGAGAATTGGAGAGAGGAAAGTAATACATTGGGTTAAAGGCATAATGCTGGGTGAGATAAACCAGTGAGAGATCTAGAGCGAACCAATGAGCCTATGTGACTTGAGGTTGGACTATTAGTCTTGATGTTTCAGGATACCCAAATTGATCACAGGGTTCATAAATACTGTCTGGAGGGGAAGATCGTGGGGGAGAGTCTCGACATCATTGCCATACTTGAGGCTAGGTAGAGGGATCTTCCGGCAACGACAAAAGATTGCAGAAAGGAGGAAAGAAACTAACAAGCCAAAAGACAAAACAAATAAGTTTATTATGCACTCAAATGAAAAATCTTCATTTTCTTTCTGTACATATTTAATTGCAGAAAACATGAAAATACCTTAATAGTACAGAATAAAGGAATCAATAACTCTAGTTAAGAATTATATAATTCATTCATATAGAAAGTCTTTATTTTTCATTCTTCATAAACCTGAGCACATCAACCTTGAATAAGACCTAATTATTATTGTATAAGGGAACAAATAAGCATAGCATTATGTAGTTTTTTAGTTATAAACCTAAGTTAAGGAAGTTGTCTAGAACGTTTCTTTATGTTACTCTTAATAGACATTAAAGGAAAGAAAACTATCTTTTACACTAGAATCCATGCCTAGATACATATATTGTTATGCAAATATTTCTTCACATATATAATAAATCTAGAAAATCTAAAAGTAGTAATTACATTGAAATGGCAGCATCTATCTTAAGTTAAGGATCACATAGACACAAAAACTCGGGGAGATGACAACATCCCTCTTCGAATAAGTTAAAAGATTAACTTCAACAAAACCACGTAGTCAAGTTAAGACCGAGCAAAACCCACATCTAGACCATAGGTTTCTAACAAATATTAATATGGAATCATTTCCAAAGTAATTTCATAAAAATCTCTACGCACATAGAAAATATAACAAGCCTAGTTTGATTCTAAACCTGATGAACTCAAAAGAACATGAAAATTAAATGATAATATCTAGTTCATCGTAGGCTCTGAACGATATTTAACCCTGGAACCAAAAGTGTACAAACTCAACTATCATTTGGGGTTTTGCTGGAAGACAAAACCGTACAGGAAAAGAAAACTATAGAATCACCTAACCGAGATGCAACCAGACTCAAGAAAGATTTGAGCCACAAGAGTGGACAAACCTAAAACAAGAGCGGGAAACCGAGAATTATGGTCACCTTGATTTCATTTATGCAAATATATAACAGTGAGATTCCTCGTTTACTTGTACAAAAAGAATTTCAAGGGTTAGATGGGTTCAAGTGATAAAAACCCTCATTGGGTTGTTAAAACATAAGTAAAGAACAATGCTTAAAGGTAGAAATCGTGAGCAATTTACTTGTGGTCAAAGCCTCGACAGTAGAATCCATGATAACCTCTATCATTAAGATCGACAAGGGTAAGTGATGGTAATTAACTTACGTTATTTTAAAGAAGGTAAACTGAATTGGGTAAAAAATCCCCTACCTGTAAAAGCACCTCTTTCGAGTCATCACTAAACATCATTATGGTCAGATAAAATGTAGAAGAAGAAGGTGAAGCTCTGCCATAACAGGGTTTCCATCGTAAGGAGGAAGAACAAACAATAGGAAAGGAAAACTCTTCCTCGTATTGCAAAGATGGAAAAACAACATTAATGGAAGTGAGGTACCTTGTCATAGTGGTTTCCATAGCCATCTAGAACCATTAGAACTCAAAAACCTCACCTTGTTAAACACTCCGCGCTGCAAAGCCTATCCACCAAAGTAACCAGTGCTAGAATTCCATGAGTAGCTAGATGGGGAAAGGTAGACGTTTACCACAACAACCTTGGCTGCAGCCGATTCGTCAGATCAACATCAGCATGATCGACGGTGGACAACCCTTCACCTACACAGGAATGATCTGGAAGGTGTGCTTAGTGTAAAATACATGAGTTGGGTGGTAGCTGACTCCTCCAATGGATTTTAATGAATTAAATTACCTGGGGATGGGGGCGACAAAATATTAAAAATCATTAACCTTAATCATTCAAATTATGTTTGTGGTTGGGATATGGAATTAATCATTATATCTCTATATTATGTATGGTTTGCGAATAATAATTGACAGTAAATATTTTTTTTTGGTATTATTTGAATGCTTACATGTTACATATGGTATCAAAGCCCAGGTTTATGACATTGAGGCTTCTAGGAAAAAAATAACTAAGAGGAACTGTGTGTGAATGATTGAACAGAGAGAGAGAGAGAGAGAGAGAGAGAGGTAGAAAGCCACAGGGACAGAATGCAGAGGGGATCAAGATTGCCAAGTTAGCCAGGTGCAATGTATGTAGGGACCAATCCGGATATTTGGATACAATTGGGAGAAGAGTGTCGCCAAACCAATGCTTCCCTACTCGAAACTGTGCAGCAATTATATGCTGAGATGACTAATTTAAGAACTGACAATGAGAGATTATGACAAGAACAAGAAAGAATTTTCAAAATCTTATCTTATCGACAAAATAAAACACGGAAAATTATGCGTACTTGGGAGGATGCACGCAACTCCAATTTGTATGCCATAGTACCAATATTTTGCAACACCTTGTAAGGACCATAATACTTGGGTGATAATTTATTACCTATATTAGCTTGCTTGTGGGACAATTGTTTGTATGATTGTAGTTGTAACAATACCCATTGACCTATGTCATTCGATTTTGTGCTAGAGCGAGGTTATCCTTTAAGAGTTGGAGAGCTTGTTGTTGATGCTTGATGTGATATTCCACTACTTGAACCTTATAATTTACTCTTAAAGATGATGTGATGGATGGTGGATGATATCCATAAAGAGCCATACATGAGGTCATTTTTTCTACAGTTAGAAGGAATTGTTATGTTGGGTCCCTATAATACTACTGATTACCCCATTAATATTGTAGTTGCATCCCTTATTAATATTGTTGTGCCCCTATTATCCCCATATTGTTATTGCTGTGCCCAATAGAATCCCTCTATTATTATTTTTGTGGCTTTATATTATTATTGTTAGGTCGGCTGGGTTATATTGTGACCCCTTAGACTCCTGTATATAGAAAGGAGTTTTTTTCATTTGTATCATCCAAGAATTGTTCATTTATGTAATGTAAAGGAGGTTGCCCCCTCGAAGAGGCTGAATTCTAAGGTGTGGATTTATCTTTTCTGTCTTTTCTTGAGCTGGTTTCATAACATTTGGTATCAGAGCTTTGGATTCTAGGGTTTCGCTGCTCCAAACAAGTCATCGTGGCATTTTCGCTATAAATTTTTTCTGCGACGTTTCAAAAGCTAAAAAAAAACCCATTTGAGAAGAAATCGCACTGAATCTTGGGTCCGAATTTCAGAACTTTTCGCGCTATATTGGCGGAGATATGATCTGAGGAAGTTGGTCTTCTTGCAGACTCCTGAATTACATTCCAAACAGGTGACCTAGGGAAAATTGTCATAACTTTCTCTCTGAGCATTGGATTGAAATTTCGTAAGAAGATACAGAACGAGGACGGACTTTAGTTTCTTGTAAATATTTTTTTAGAGCAAACAGTTGAAACAGTGACTCGTGGCACGTCGTACAAGTTCTCTCTACTAAACTAGTCTATAAGCAGGTCACTGTGGGAGATTTTGCATAACTCTTCCTTGGAGAATCCAATTTGGATCATACAGGTGGCATTGGAAAGAGGACATAGAGGGCTACTGCAGGTTCAAATTTCATAACTGGATGATCCAAAAGTACAGAGCTGCATTAGAGGCAATATCGAGCTCCTACAAAGTGAAAAAAGGTGTGTAGATTCTTTTAAATTTTTGCTTAAGATTGGTCTGAAAAATTATTTTGAAGGAATTCAAAGGGTATAGTAGAGCATTATTATCGGTAACTGATGCCCCGAGGAAAGAAAATGCAAACACCCAGTAAGGAACCTGAAATCTCTAGCATGACTCATGAAGAAGAGGAAGAAATGCTACATGATATATCAAAATTACAAGAACAAGTGCAACAAATGTCACACTCACAAAAGCTAACAGAAGCTAAGATAAATGGCGTGGAATCTAAGATAAAGGGTATAGAAGCTAAGATGGATGATTTGAAGATAGATTTGAAGACAGATTTGAAGAGAGACATGGCAGATTTGAAGACAGATTTGAAGACAGACATGGCAGATTTGAAGACAGATTTGACAAATTTTCTACAAGAAATACTTACTAATGGTGAAAAGGTTGTAAAGGAAACTCATGAAGGGAACAAACGAAATGTTAATCATTATTTCATAGACTCTAATGTGGGATCAAAGACCCACCATATTCCAAAAATCGATATGAGGAAGTTTGATGGCAAGGATCCCGCAACATGGATATTACAGATGGAGAAATTTTTCGATCTCAATAATGTGCAAAACACACAAAATGTACATATTGCAACTTTATATTTGGAACCAAATCAGTTTGTATGGTATCAATGGCTTTGCTCTCGTAAACAAATTATCACTTGGGCAATTTTTACGGAAGAATTGACAACACATTATGAGGATACAAAAAGCAACACTTTTTTTAGCCAATTAATAAGTCTCAAACAAAAAGGTTCAATAATGGAGCACATTGAGGAGTTCCAAAAATTGAACATAAGGGTAAAAAAATTCCAAAGGAGCATAGGATTGATGTGTTCATAGGGACTTTAAAGGATAATATCCAACATGATGTTCGCCTTTGGGAACCTGCTTCACTAGAGAAGGCATTCAGGTTAGCAAGAAAAATGGAAAGCAAAATTATGGCAACCAAGAAGCATACCACTCACAACTATAAAGATGGAACTATTGTTGCCCCTAGTCTTCCACAACCTATAAGGATGACACCACAACAATTGGAAAGAAAAAAGAGCAAAAGGGCTTTGTTACAGTTATGATAGCAAATACACTAAAGGTCATAAGTGTGCTGAGAAGAAATTATTCTACATAGATTGTGAAGAGGAAGAAGAAAAGGAGCAAGAAAGGTCAAAATAAGAGGATATACTCGAGGAATAAAGCCTAGATAAAGAAGAAATGAATCCGACCATATCTTGTAATGCATTGGATGGAATTACCACTCCTCAAACCATCAAGATAGAAGGACAAATCAAGAAGAAAAAGGTAATAGTGTTGATTGATTTAAGAAGTACCCACAATTTTATTGATTGTAAGGTAGCAAAAGAATTGAATTGATTCTTATATCCAGCACCAGAGTGTCAAGTGATGGTTGCAAATGGAGGAACAATAAATTACTCTGGAAAGTGCCATAATATCAAGCTATCAATGGGAGAATATGTATTGACTAGCCCAATGCTTTCCATTCCAATGGGAGGTGTTGATGTTGTACTAGGATTCCAATGGGTACAATAACTTTTAATTTTCAAGAACTTTTCATGAAATTTTCTGTGGAAGGAAAGGAAGTTGAATTAAGGGGTATTGCGGGGAAACTAGGAAAGATAATCAGCTCTGATGGTATGACAAAGCTTCTAAAAAAGGAACAAAGGGGTGTAATTACACAATTATGTTCGCTAGATGTTTCCACATTGGAATCATCTATTTCTCCAGATCTCCAAAAAGTATTGAACAATAATTCGAAGGTATTTGATAGTCCCAAAGGTCTCCCACCTATTCGTAATCATGATCATGCTATTCATCTGATTCCAGGAAGCGTTCCTCCAAACATCAGGCCGTACAGATATCCCTATGCCCAAAAGAGTGAAATTGAATGTATGGTTGCAGAAATGCTAGAGGTTGGTATAATCCAACTGAGTCAAAGTTCTTTCTCTGCTCCAGTAGTATTAGTGCACAAGAAAGATGGATCATGGTGCATGTGTCCGGATTATAGGGAGCTCAACAAGCTCACTATTAAAGATAAGTTTCCCATTCCTGTCATTGATGAATTACTGGATGAATTGCATGGATCAATTTACTTCACCAAGTTGGATCTTCATTCAGGATATCATCAAATCAGAATGAAGACTGAAGACATTCCGAAAACAGCATTTAGAACTCATGAGGGTCATTATGAATTTTTGGTCATGCCTTTTGGCCTTACCAATGCACCTTCAACATTTCAAGGTTTGATGAATTCCATTTTCAAACCATTCCTTCGAAAATTTGTGTTAGTATTTTTTGATGATATACTAATCTACAGCAAGTCTTGGAAGGATCATGTTGAACATGTTGATAGGGTGCTACAACTATTGGAGGAGAAACAATTATATGCAAAAAGATCCAAATGTTTCTTTGGAGTACAAGAGGTGGAATATTTGGGTCATATTGTATCTCATGAAGGAGTTAAGGTAGACCTTAGCAAAATTAAATCCATTCAGGAATGGAAAATCCCCACATCCATAAAGCATCTGCGAGGATTTCTCGGGTTGACAGGGTATTATCGCAAGTTTGTTAAGAATTATGGGAGAATAGCAGCACCTCTAACAACATTATTAAAGAAAGATGCATTTTCATGGACTCGAGAAGCAACAAAGGCCTTCGAACATCTTAAATAGGCAATGTGCCAAGCACCGGTCTTAGCTACATTGGACTTCACAAAAACCTTTATTGTGGAATGTGATGCTTCAGGAAATGGAATTAGTGTTGTTTTAATGCAAGATGAAAGACCCATTGCTTTTGAAAGTCATCCAATCAAGGGAAAGTTCTTACACAAAGCTATTTATGAGAAGGAAATGTCGGCAATACTCCATGCACTTAAGAAATGGCGACCCTACCTAATGGGAAGACACTTCAAGGTAAAAACAGATCATGATAGCCTTAAATACTTTTTAGAACAAAGATTATCGTCTGAAGAGCAACAAAAGTGGGTCACAAAGATGTTGGGTTATGACTTTGAAATCATCTACAAAAAAGGGAAGCAAATTGTGGTGGCAGATGCACTCTCAAGAAAGGATGAGGACGTGGACGCATTGGTGTGCGCCATTTCTATTATCCTACCAGATTGGATAAACGAAGCAAGGGAGGAATGGAAGAATGACAAAGAAGTGTGGGCACTTATTCGAAAGTTACAACAAGATTCCAGTACGTCTAATACATTTAGCTGGAAAAATGATTCTTTATGGTACAAAGATCGCTTATACCTCTGTAAGAATTCCCAACTAAACAAAAGATTCTTATGGAATTGCACACTTATCCCTTAGGAGGGCACTCAGGATTTTTAAAAACTTACCTCAGGGTTAAGAAGGAATTGTTTTGGGATGGCCTTAAATCAGATATTCAAAATTTTGTGGCAGAATGTTTGGTTTGCCAACACAATAAAGTTGAGACAATTAAGACCCCAGGTCTATTACAACCTTTATCCATTCCAAGCCAACATTGGGAGGAGGTTTCAATGGATTTTATCACAAGTTTACCCAAGTCTAAGGGAAAGAGTGTCATCATGGTGGTAGTGGATAGACTTACCAAGTATGCACACTTTTGCGCATTATCAGATCCATTTAAAGCCAGTACAGTATCTACTGCATTTATGGAAACAATTCAAAAGCTACATGGACACCCTAAGATTATTGTAAGTGACATAGATCCCATTTTCACTGGAAATTTTTGGACAGAATTATTTTCTTGTCTTGGTACTGTTATCACTCAGGTTGTCCCTTTTGACTCCTAAAGGGATGCGGCCGAGGTAACCACAAACCAACTTTGGACTGCAGGTCCTAGCCTACCTACAGTCAGAGAGGGCTCTCTCTTTATGATTTAGCTTTGTTGAAAAAGGGTGATTTTAGGCTAGATATGATGCACAGGGGCTTTGATTGAGTTTTGGTGGGAAAACTGACACTTTCAGGTAGAGAGGCAGAGTATAGTCTGAATGTTTCAAACCATTGGGCGTGGAGTCGAGGAGGGGAACTGCTGGTGTCTTTCCTTAATAATAGTGAGGGGAAAATGGAGCAAGATAACTGAAGCAGAAGCAACTTTCAGGTTCAAAGGATGGAATGAATGCTAAAGAAAGAGAGGCAGTTAAGAATCTCTCCAACAAATTAGCAGAGAAAATAACAGGGCGCTACCCAGGGGCAGTTAAGAATCCCTAGATAATTGGCCAGCACAGGTGAATTGGGGTAAACATGAGCCGGGAGGAATTCAATGTTCATAACCAATTCTTTTAGAGGAAAACATAAAGAAACAATAGAAATTGAGCATAGAGAGTGTTTAAACTAATTCTAGGCTATTCCTTTTTTCTGCTATTTAGATAATGGCAAACACATAAACAGAGATAAGAGGCACTTATTGCTTCAGACCACAGCGTAGGAATTCCATCTTCAACTCCTCAGAACATTCATCAGCAACAGACAGTTCGCTCTCTAAGCTTTAAGCGATCTTTGATTACAGAAAAGTTCAGGTATACACAGCGAGTCTCTAGTGAAAATCTCAATTAACCAACCCTTAAAACTATACAGAGGGTGGTATATATAGGGCAAAAACTCTCTGCAGAGTTCCTTTATTACATCTTGACCTAATTAGGTCATAAAAAATGACTACTAGACCTAATCCTATCTAGAAATGAATGCAAAAAATATCTCGGGCCGTGCTCAGGGCCGATGTGTCAAAACTGAATAAATGATGTTGTCCTCGGTGGCTTGCTGCAGTGTTTTCTGCAATAAATGAGTATGGGTTTCTGCTTCCTTGCTGTCCTGGTGCTTTGAATGCCTTAATGGTGATTTGAAGGCAAGGATGGGCTGATGCTTATTGATTTCACTTTCTGGGGGCTTCATCAATGTTCAGGTTCCTCGAGCCCCTAAAAAATTGTGACTGATTCTCTCTGGCATCCTTTCTTCCATTGATACTCTCTGACAAAATCTGGACTGCTGATCTGCTGTGCTACTGGTCTAATCACCAGTAAATGGCCGCTGTTCGACCTCTGTATCATCTGGAATTGTCTTCTGATCATTTTGGTATGCTCTGTGAAGAAAACGGATCATTTTTGCGCCTTTTCGGGCTTCCTGGGGCCGCATGGTGAGAAGATTCCCTAAAGATTCCCTGAAGATTCTCCATTTTGGCCCAAAAAATCCTGCGATGAGCAATTTGCACTAATCGCTCATCAAAAACTGCCTCAGAATTCGATTTCGGGGCTCCGAAGTGCGACTTTTGCGCCTTTGCGCCCAAAAAAGTGCTGATGACGTCATCATTGTACGACGGGTGATGTCATCATGACGTTAGCAGTGCGACATGGCGGGATGACATCATCATGACATCATCACGTACGGACTATGACGTGGCAGGTACGGTAGAGGGGACACGTGGCAGTGACGTGGCAGGAGGCCAGGCAGGCAGGTGACTCATCGGGTGACTGGGCAGGGCAGTGACGTGGGGTATGACTGTGCAGGGGGTGACGTGGGTGGTGATGTCACCCAGCAGGAGGCAGTAAGCGGTATATGGTACACCGCTTATGGGCAAAGGCAGTTTCGGGGGAGGGGGCTCCGCCACAGCCCAGTGCCTGACGCGTGGCGGGAGTACGGCGGCAAAACCGCCGAACTCCCGGACGTTAAAGTTCGGGCATGTCGGGAATCGGGATGCCCGCCAGCCGTTGATCTGTGGGGCAGGCGATCCAACGGTTGGCGGCGGATGCGAAGGGAAGGTGGGTTAACGGGTGGGAATATTCGCAGGAATATTCCCTTTTTTAATACGCGCGACAGATGGGTTAAAACATAGAAAAATAGGTTTATGCGGGTTTTCACAGGCGCGGGTTAATATTTATGCATAGAAGCTTTGGGTTAGGGGCGGAATATGGGTTAAGGGAGAGGTTACTAGCTGACCAGATGTCAAACTAGTTCCTCAATGACGCGGATGGGCTAAAAACAATCCCAGATGGACTGTGATTTCCCGGACTTAGTAGAATTATTTCTATAATGCCAGGGGGGAATATTTACATAAGGGGTTTTATATACATGATTTTAATAGGGGAAGGGAAAACTAATAGGGAGTTTATATAGTAAGGGTGATGAGAAGAAGAGAGAGGTTAGTGAACTCCAGCCTGAGTACCTCCAACTGAAAAACTGCCTTAAACCGAAAAATGGACTGCTTATCAAAATTGGAACGCAACAGTGGCATTTAGACTAGCATACTCTTATGGACACTTCTTTGGCCATCTGTAGCAAATATGGAGCATTGCAGCATGGATAGTACGACATATTTGACATGTAAAATTGTCAATCATGAAAGATGATTAACCTGCTGCAGCAGGAGGCTAACAGTGGCTCCACTTGGGGATGGCTTTTCCTTGTGAAAAGCCAAGAACAGCAGGTCAGATTGCCTTGTATTCAATTATTGCTGTGTTCTGCAAATTTCTCTTGGATGGCTGCCTTATTGATACTACCTACCTACCTACCCTAACCAGTACTTACTTTGCTGTTAGGTGTAGTGAAATAGCCAATGCAGCCACTTAAGCAATAATAACATGAGTGGGATTTGCTACTTGTGCTTGCCGGTGAGACCAACTGAGATTCTGCAATTTGTTATGGATTTGTCAATCTTTGAGAAGATCAGGAAGCTACTGACCTCCTTTGCGGTGTTTAAATACTGTACAAAACTGTCCTGCAACATATATATACAATTTCTAGGCTGAAATAAAGAACTGTACAAAGGTTGAGGATCACTACCACGCCTTAGAGTCAGGAGATCATTGACAACCCGATACTGAGCCTTGCAGCCTATTAATGGAGAAGAGCACTGATCTCTTTCATCATTCTGCCTGCCAGCGAATAGGTCATTTAGAACTTGCAGAGGTGTTTGTAATTTGTTACAATCTGGCTCGAATAGGACTTGACTGATCTTTGCAGGCTATTGGTCTTCTTCTTCTTTGAACAACTCAAATGGATGAAAATAATGAGGCGGGGGATCCATTTGGATCTTTTGGTCATATGTTGCTGCTTCTGGATCCTCCTCAATCTGATATTCAATGGCTCTTTGGGGCTGCAAAATTGGAGTCAATACCTTTGGAACAATATCTTGATTAACCTCCAGACGGTCAATAGCGGCACGCGGTGACACTTGATCATATATAGCATGATAGTTATCCTTGATAAATTGAAAAGATTCAAGACAAAAGGGTAAAGTTCCTTCACTGAAATCAACGCACTCTGCGTTTTCTTCCTTTTCTTCATAGCTGAGATGGGCACGCTGATCATGGGTTTCAGGTTGCTGAACCTGAACACTGCTTCCTGCCAAAATAGGATCTCATTCCTCTGCAAGGCTGATTTGATCGTTAGGCTCATAATCATCATCATATAGATCATATTTGGGCAAACAATTGAAAGAAGAGAAGCTATTATATTCACACAGTATATCAGGAGACTGCTCCATCATGTATGGCTGGATGAATATGTCATCTGTTTTGTGGCAGGTTTGTTCGTGAATGTCACTACTTTCCTGTTGTGAAACAGATCTGTTCTGGTGCTCTGAACATTCCACTTTCATTGTGATCAGCTGCATCATTTTCTCTGTCCTTTGTAACACACTATGAAATCTTTCTTCTTGCTCTGCTTTGCGCTGTTCTTCCCTCCTTCTTAAATTTTCCTCTACGTCCACAACTATGTCCTGCATCTGTTTCAAAGTGGACGGGCCTCTTTCTCTCAAACAGAACTCCATTTCTGTGTCAAATGCTCTAGGATATTGCAATAGAGCTAGATCAAGGGGAGGTCTTATATTTAAAGGCATGGACTGATAAACTTGATTGAATCTGTCTGAAAACTGCTGAACAGATTCATCTAGATGCCTTTCTAAATGATTGTATTCTTCAATGAGCGTGAACAGATTACCTCTGATCATCCATTTATCAAGGAAAATCTTGGCACACTGCTGAAACTTAGAGATGCTTGCCTCAGGCAACGCTTTAAACCAAGTCCTAGCTTCGCTTTGCAAAGAAAGGGCAAATAGTCTAAGACTGACATCTTCATCTTCCACTTCAAATGTATTAAGATAATCTTCAAAAACCTGGATATGTTTATGGGCAGTAATGCCATTCTCTCCATAAAATCTAGGGAGATATTCAGGATGATTTGCCGGCAGGGGACCAAGCACAAGAGGCAAAATGAGCGGCTTATATCTTTCAGGAACTTTACGAGGCACAGGAGTATGTACATGAACTAGAAGACTGGGTTCTATTTTTGGTTCCCCCTTGGCTGTATGATGATCTTCAATAGCATTTGAAAGCTGCTGCTCTGATGTGCAAGGAGGCTTTTCAACAATCTTTTCCAAAGGAAAAACATAAAAATCTGACATAAAATCATTTTTAAAGTACAATATGCACAGCAAAATCTGGTGCAAGAGAAAGAACATGATATCTTGGATGATAGTCCAAGTCAAGAGCCTGGTCTGCTTGTATAATTACTTCGGGTTCATTTCTCCAACGGAGTCTTTATTATGAGGATGATGTGGAGTCGCCAGGTGGATGAATTAACCTTGAAGTGCCTGATCTCTGTCCACCGTCACATATCAGAGCTGAACATGAAAAACCCTGAAGAAAAGGAACACTTTCTCCAGAAAACGAGGCAAAATAGTCAAAATTGAGGATTTACACTGATAAACACATGATTCACTTCCCCAGCGAAGTCGCCATTATGTTATCACTCAGGTTGTCCCTTTTGACTCCTAAAGGGATACGGCCGAGGTAACCACAAACCAACTTTGGACTGCAGGTCCTAGCCTACCTGCAGTCAGAGAGGGCTCTCTCTTTATGATTTAGCTTTGTTGAAAAAGGGTGATTTTAGGCTAGATATGATGCACAGGGGCTTTGATTGAGTTTTGGTGGGAAAACTGACACTTTCAGGTAGAGAGGCAGAGTATAGTCTGAATGTTTCAAACCATTGGGCGTGGAGTCGAGGAGGGGAACTGCTGGTGTCTTTCCTTAATAATAGTGAGGGGAAAATGGAGCAAGATAACTGAAGCAGAAGCAACTTTTAGGTTCAAAGGATGGAATGAATGCTAAAGAAAGGGAGGCAGTTAAGAATCTCTCCAACAAATTAGCAGAGAAAATAACAGGGCGTTGCCTAGGGGCAGTTAAGAATCCCTAGATAATTGGCCAGCACAGGTGAATTGGGGTAAACATGAGCCGGGAGGAATTCAATGTTCATAACCAATTCTTTTAGAGGAAAACATAAAGAAACAACATAAATTGAGCATAGAGAGTGTTTAAACTAATTCTAGGCTATTCCTTTTTTCTGCTATTTAGATAATGGCAAACACATAAACAGAGATAAGAGGCACTTATTGCTTCAAACCGCAGCGCAGGAATTCCATCTTCAACTCCTCAGAACATTCATCAGCAACAGACAGTTCGCTCTCCAAGCTTTAAGCGATCTTTGATTACAGAAAAGTTCAGGTATACACAGCGAGTCTCTAGTGAAAATCTCAATTAACCAACCCTTAAAACTATACAGAGGGTGGTATATATAGGGCAAAAACTCTCTGCAGAGTTCCTTTGTTACATCTTGACCTAATTAGGTCATAAAAAATGACTACTAGACCTAATCCTATCTAGAAATGAATGAAAAAAATATCTCGGGCCGTGCTCAGGGCCGATGTGTCAAAATGAATAAATGATGTTGTCCTCGGTGGCTTGCTGCAGTGTTTTCTGCAATAAATGAGTATGGGTTTCTGCTTCCTTGCTGTCCTGGTGCTTTGAATGCCTTAATGGTGATTTGAAGGCAAGGATGGGCTGATGCTTATTGATTTGACTTTCTGGGGGCTTCATCAATGTTCAGGTGCCTCGAGCCCCTAAAAAATCGTGACTGATTCTCTCTGGCGTCCTTTCTTCCACTGATACTCTCTGACAAAATCTGGACTGCTGATCTGCTGTGCTGCTGGTCTAATCACCAGTAAATGGCCGTTGTTCGGCCTCTGTATCATCTGGAATTGTCTTCTGATCATTTTGGTATGCTCTGTGAAGAAAACGGATCATTTTTGCGCCTTTTCGGGCTTCCTGGGGCCGCATGGTGAGAAGATTCCCTGAAGATTCTCCATTTTGGCCCAAAAAATCCTGCGATGAGCGATTTGCGCAAATCGCTCATCAAAAACTGCCTCAGAATTTGATTCCGGGGCTCCGAAGTGCGACTTTTGCGCCTTTGCACCCAAAAAAGTGTTGATGATGTCAGCATGACGTCATCATTGTACGACGGGTGACGTCAGCATGACGTCAGCAGGGTGACGTGGCGGGATGACGTCAGCATGACATCATCACGTATGGACTATGACGTGGCAGGTACGGTGGAGGGGACACGTGGCAGTGACGTGGCAGGAGGCCACGCAGGCAGGTGACTCATCGGGTGACTGGGCAGGGCAGTGACGTGGGCATGTGACTGCGCAGGGGGTGACGTGGGGTATGACTGTGCAGGGGGTGACGTGGGTGGTGACGTCACCCGGCAGGAGGCGGTAAGCGGTATATGGCGCACCGCTTATGGGCAAAGGCGGTTTCGGGGGAGGGGGCTCCGCCACAGCCCAGCGCCTGACGCGTGGCGGGAGTACGGCGGCAAAACCGCCGAACTCCCGGACGTTAAAGGCCGGGCGTGTCGGGAATGGGGATGCCTGCCAGCCGTTGATCTGTGGGGCGGGTGATCCAACGGTTGGCGGCGGATGCGAAGGGAAGGCGGGTTAACGGGTGGGAATATTCGCAGGAATATTCCCTTTTTTAATACGCGCGGCGGATGGGTTAAAACATAGAAAAATAGGTTTATGCGGGTTTTCACAGGCGCGGGTTAATATTTATGCATAGAAACTTTGGGTTAGGGGCGGAATATGGGTTAAGGGAGAGGTTACTAGCTGACCAGATGTCAAACTAGTTCCTCAATGACGCGGATGGGCTAAAAACAATCCCAGATGGACTGTGATTTCCTGGACTTAGTAGAATTATGGCTATAATGCCAGGGCGGAATATTTACATAAGGGGATTTATATACATGATTTTAATAGGGGAAGGGAAAACTAATAGGGAGTTTATATAATAAGGGTGATGAGAAGAAGAGAGAGGTTAGTGAACTCCAGCCTGAGTACCTCCAACTGAAAAACTGCCTTAAACCGAAAAATGGACTGCTTATCAAAATTGGAACACAACAGTGGCATTTAGACTAGCATACGCTTATGGACACTTCTTTGGTCATCTGTAGCAAATATGGAGCATTGGAGCATGGATAGTACGACATATTTGGCATGTAAAACTGTCGATCATGAAAGATGATTAACCTGTTGCAGCAGGAGGCTAACAGGTACTCAGTTAACTCATAGCTCATCTTATCATCCTCAATCTGATGGGAAAACTGAGATAGTAAACAAATGTTTGGAAGTATATCTTCGTTTCTTTGTATCTGATAAACATACAAAATGGGTCAAATGGTTGCCTCTTGCTGAATGGTGGTATTTTAGTTCCTTCCATACAGTAACAAAAATGACCCCATATATGGCACTTTATGGATATCAGCCACCATCCATCACATCATATTTAAGAGAAAATTCTAAGGTTCAAGCAGTGGAACATCACATCGAACATCAACAACAAGTCCTCCAACTCTTAAAGGATAACCTCGTGTTGGCACATAATAGAATGAAACAATAGGCAGATCAACATCGCAGCAAAAGAAGTTTTGATGTAGGTGATTGGGTATTCCTACGGCTAGAACCATATAAACAAATTTCCCTAAAGCAAGCTAAGAAGGATAATAAATTATCACCAAAGTATTATGGTCCGTACAAGGTGTTGCAAAAGATTGGTACTATGGCATACAAATTGGAGCTTCCTGCAGCTTCTCAATTGCACCCAATTTTCCATGTTTCATGTCTAAAGAAGGTTATAGGCGACAAGATCCCAGTTCAAACAATATTGCCATAACTTGATGAGGAAGGAAAAATTATATCAAAACCGGAAGCAGTCACAGAAACAAGAACTTGACAGCTACGAAATCGATCAATTTCGGAGTATCTTATCAAGTGGAAGAACTTATCCGCTGAAGATTCCACATGGGAGGATGAGAATTTTATACAATAGCATCCAGAACTACTCAAGCGTTGAGGAAAACACTTTTTTTGAAGGAGAGGGGCATGTTGGGTCCCTATAATACTAGTGATTACCCCATAAATATTGTAGTTGCATCCCTTATTAATATTGTTGTGCCCCTATTATCCCCATATTGTTATTACTGTGCCCCATAGAATCCCTCTATTGTTATTTTTGTGGCTTTATATTATTATTGTGAGGTCGGCTAGGTTATATTGTGACCCCTTAGACTCCTATATATAGAAAGGAGGTTTTGTCATTTGTATCATCCAAGAATTGTTCATTTATGTAATGTAAAGGAGGTTGCCCCCTCGAAGAGGCTGAATTCTAAGGCGTAGATTTATCTTTTCTATCTTTTCTTGAGCTGGTTTCATAACATGTTATGCCATCATTCAGCCAGAGGTAACCACTTGACCCATTGTGTTTGTTTATCAAATACAAAGAAACAAAGATATCCTTCCAAACATTCTTTTACCTATCTCAATTTTCCCATCAGATTGAGGATGATAAAATGAGGTATGAGTTAATTTAGTACCAAAACAAGAAAATAATTCCATCCAAAAATTTCCAGTGAAAATGGGATCTCTATCACTTACAATGTCTTTTGGATTTCCATGTAGCTTTTGAATTGTTTCCATAAATGCAATAGCAACTATATTTGCTTTAAAAGGATGAGATAATGCACAAAAGTGTGCATACTTTGTAATGCTATCAACTACCACCATGATGACACTCTTTCCTTCAAACTTGGATAAACCTGTGGTAAAATTCATTGTGACCTCCTCCTAATGCTGACTTGGAATGGATAAAGGTTTTAAAAGAGCCACGATATTAATTGTCTCATCATTATTTTGTTGGAAAACCAAACATTCTACCCCAAACTTCTAAATATCAGATTTAAGGCCATCCCCAAAAAATTCCTTCTTGACGGTAAGTTTTCAAAAATCTTGAGTTCCCTCCTAAGGAGGAGGTCTGCAATTCCAAAATAATCTTTTATTTGAGTTGGGAATTTTCACATAGATATAAGCGACCTTTGTACCATAATGAATCATTTTTCCAGATAAATGTATTAGATGTATTTGGATCTTGCTCCAAGTTTTGAATGAGTGTCAACACATCTTCATCATTCCTTCATTCATCCCTTGCTTTAGATATCCAATCATGTTGTACAATAGAAATGGCACAAAGAAATGTTGTTGAAAATAGAAACAAGAAATGTTAAAAATAACATCTAGAAATTCTAATTTAATTTTACCTTGAATTAAATTGTGAATTAAATTGTAATTCTATTCTCATAGCAGCTTGTAGCAGTTAACTAAGTTAAGTTGGCTCAGTAAATTCGAGTTGGAAGTCTATCTAGAGTCATGTAGAGTTGTCCCTAAATTTTAGAGGCCTAGGTCGAGTTCTTTTGAGTTGTAATTAGATAACTTAGTCCAACTGAGTTACAGTCAGTTAAACTAGTTCTAATTGTTGGAAGAACTAGTAGAGTTCTAATAGTGGAGTAGTGCAACAATGAATTACTAGTACCACACTAGTTAAATATACATTCACTCATAAATAATTCATGAATATTAGTTCAGATGAAGACCCAGTTGGGATTAGAGTTCAGGGACAGTGTACTATGAGTTGTATAATTTCCTGAGTTGTACAACTGTTGCATGCAATCAGTTGAGGGCCTGTGTTTGGATTGCACAGTTACGGAGAGTAGATTTCCCAATTAAATAAGGGTTGATCCTCTTAGGAATTAAACAAGGAAGTAGGGGCTTGGAAGGCAACAAAATTAGCTAAGTGTTGGCTTAAGCTGACTTGTGAGGCAGAGAGTTAGATCATACTTGTTCAGGAATTGTTCTAGTGTGAACACACATTGTATTTTCTTCTTAGGTAATTTTGTTAATGAAATATAAATAGTTAGGGTTTTGAGCAGTTGCTTTCCCCAGATAAATGTTGTGCTATGTGCGATTGATATTCTTCCTCTTTCTGCTTATTATTTTCATTGATCATTTTTGGTTTCTTCTTAGAAGAGGAGAATAGATTCTTGTGTTGTGTTTTAGCATATCACTTGAGCTATTGAATCTACAGTAAAAATATACATGGTATCGGAGCTGAAGACATTATAGAATAGAAGAATTGTGGAGCTCTAGTTCAAGGAAGATCTAGAAGACCCTATGTGTAGAATTTTTAATGGATCTAGAAGATTTCTAGTGGACAGATCAGTGAGGCAATGTTTAGTGACACAAAAGTAGTTGTGATCATTGATATTGGCAGATTGAGGAGCAAAAATTTTTTTGGCGTTGAGTTTTCATAGTAGATCTAGATTTTTTTTTTTGAAAATTTTCAAAACAAAATAGCAGATCTAGATTCCTTATAAAACAATATCCAAATTCAAAAAAAAAAGTCATCCAAATCGGAGATCGGATGAGGGACGTATCGCTGATTTCATTAAGGGAATTTTGAGGTCTAAAATGGGCCTTGTAAGAAAAATGTACAAAAAAAAAAATTATAATAACCAATAGCATTCAAGATGATGTCATCAACCATGGGGGATGATTCACCATTTTTTAAGTAAAAATCTAAAAATATTAAAAAATATTAATATAATAAAACTACTTTTTTTAGCTCGTATTTTCAACTTATCTCCCTAATTTTTTACTCAAATTTTGAGCGATAGTACTCGTTGGATGAAAAATTTAATTCTCCATCCAAGGAGTATCCATGTTGCATACTTTCGATGGACCTTGCTAAATGAAAAATGAGAAGTACATGAAAAACATGATTGCAATCACATTTTTCATGTATTTCTCATTTTTCGTGTAGCAGAGTCCATTAAAAGTATGCAGCATGGGTACTCCTTGGATTAGGAATTAAATTATGCGTCCAATGAGTGTTTTCGCTCGAAATTTGAGTAAACGCATAGGGAGATAAGTTGAAAATATGAGTTGAAAAATAGTTTTTCTTTTTTTCCTCCAAAATTTGATGATATAATCTAATATTATTTTATTATTTCCACTATTATTTTATAATTTCCTTAGGAGGCCCATTCTAGACCTTAAAATTACCCTAATGAAAATACTCTTCTTTTTTAAGAAAATTTTGTGATAACAGGACAAATGAAACAAATTGGTGTGCAAGTGAAGAACCTATATGCACTTGAGATACAAGATGCGTGAAAATACTTGAGGAGAATAACAATGGTTAGAAACTTGGTGGTTGGAAGGGAACGTGAATTACCTCTCAACATGTAGCCCCAAAAGTATTCTTAGAAGAAGTCTCACAAAGTTGTGGAGGAATGACAATTAGAGAAGCAAAGAGGAGACCGAGTGGAGAGATCTACTCAAGCAGAGAAGAAGCATCCTCAGAAGTAGACTTAGAAAGTTGTGGAGCAACCACAATTGGAGAAGTAGAGAGGAGACTGATTGGAGACATCCATTCAAGTGGAAGCCTCCAATATGGGGAAATTTCATGCCAAGTGGGCAGAGGGAGCACATGTAGCCATACCTCCAAGCGAGAGGTGGGTCGATGTGAAGTATTAGTCCCAAGAGTGCAAAAATTTGGGCAGGGTCCATTGAGGGGTTTTGTCTCATGGATCATTAACTTGCTGTGGGAGCCCATAGTACATAGTAGCAGGATGGATCAGTGGCGGTTGATGCAGTCAGATATCCAAATGACAGAGGCAAAGGCTAGTAGCAGTCAGATACTGGGGAGCACAGAGGAGTGTTAACAACAATGCAGCTGGAACAGAGGCAGAGTCAACAAAAGCACAAATTTTTTAGTCGAAAGAGGTAGAGCTAGTAGTAGTCAGACACTTTGGTGATATATGCATCATAGTGATTTAGTTTGGCTGATTTTTCAGTTGCAAAAGTTGCAACAACAAAAACACTAGAGAGAAGTTTTGCATGCAAAACATTCCAAAGTTAATAGATTGAGATAGAGTTGAATTCATTTCTTGTTGAGAGGGAGTGTTGAAAATAGAAACAATAAATGTTAAAAACAGCATCTAGAAATTCAAATTTAATTTCACCTTGAATTAAATTGTAATTCTATTCTCATAGCAGCTTGTAACAGTTAACTAAGTTAAGTTGGCTTAGTAAACTCAAGTTGGAAGTCTATCTAGAGTCATGTAGAGTTGTCCCTAAATTTTAGAGGCCTAGGTTGAGTTCTTTTGAGTTGTAATTAGATAACTTAGTCCAACTGAGTTACATTCAGTTAAACCAGTTCTAACTGTTGGAGGAACTAGTAGAGTTCTAGTAGTGGAGTAGCGCAGCAGTGCATCACCAATACCACACCATTTAACTGAAGATTCACTCATAAATCATTCTTGCACGTCAATTTAGATGAAGGCCCAATTGATATTAGAGTTCAGGGACAATGTACTCTCATTTGTATCATTTTCTGATTTGTACAGATGGTGCATGCAATCAATTAAGGGCCTACGTTTGGATTGCACAGTTATGGAGAGTGGATTTCCCAATTAAATATGGGTTGATCCTCATAGGAATTGTGCAAGGAATTTGGAGCTTGGCATGCAACATAACTGGCTAAGTGTTGGCTTGCGCTGGCTTGTAAGGTAGAGAGTTAGATCATACTTGTGCAGGAATTGTTCTAGTGTGAACAAGCATTGTATTTTCTTCTCATATCTTCTGGTTAATGCAATATATATATATATATATATATATATATATATATATATATATATATATATATATATATCTATATATATGTACATATGTACATATGTACATATGTACATATGTACATATGTATATATGTACATATGTATATATGTACATATGTATATATGTATATATATATATATATATATGTACATATGTTAATGCAATATATATATATATATATATATATATATATATCTATATATATGTACATATGTATATATGTACATATGTATATATGTATATATGTACATATGTACATATGTATATATATATATGTACATATGTACATATATATATATATATATATATATATATATATATATATATATATATATTCGGGGTTTTGAGCAATTGCTTTCCTGAGAGAAATGTTGTGTTATGTACGATTGATATTCTTCCTCTTTATTCTTATTGCTTTCATCGATATTTTTTTGGTTTCCATTGAGAAGAGTAGAGTACGTTCCTATCTTATGTTTTAGTATATCACATGAGTTGTTGAATCTACAATAAAAATCTACAGTTTCCACATCCTCATCCTTTATTGAGAGTGCATCTGCAACAACATTTTGTTTCCCTTTTTTGTAGATGATTTCAAAGTCATGAACAAACATCTTTGTAACCCATTTTTTATCCTCTTCCGAAGATAACCTCTGTTCCAAGAAGAGTTTAAGAGTATCATGATCTTTTTTTATCTTGAAGTGTCTTCCCATTAGGTAAGGTTGACATTTCTTTAGTGCATGTAGTATTTCCAACATTTCATTATCATAAATAGGTTTGTGTAAATATTTTCCTTTGGTTGCACGAATTTCAAAAGAAATGGGTCTTCCTTCTTGAATTCTTTTCCATTTCCTAAGGCATCACATTCCACAATAAAGGTTTTTGTGAAGTCTCATCTAGCTACGACCAATTCTTGGCATGTTTCCTCTTTAATATGTTCAAAGGCCTTAGTTTCTTCTCGATTCCAAGAAAATGCATATTTCTTTAGTAATGTTATTAGAGGCACTACTATAATCCCATAATTCTTAACAAACTTGCGATAATGCCATGTCAGCTCGAGAAATCCTTAAAGATGCTTTAAGGTTGTGGGGATTTTCCACTCCTTAATGTCTTTATTTTTGTTAGGGTCTACCTTAACACCCTTATGAGATACAATATGACCCAAATATTCCACCTCATGTACTCAAAGAAACATTTGGAGGTTTTTTCATATAATTGTTTCTCCTCCGATACTTTGAGCACCCTATCAACATGTTGAACATGATCCTTTGAAGACTTTTGTAGATTAGTATATCATCAAATAATACTAACAAAAATTTTCTGAGGAAGTATTTAAAAATGGAATTCATCAAACCTTGAAATGTGGAAGGTGCATTAGCGAGGCCAAAAGGCATGAAAAGAATTCATAATGGCCTTCATGAGTTGTGAGTCCTGTTTTCAGAATTTCTTTAGTCTTCATTCAAATTTGATGATATCTTGAATGAAGGTCCAACTTGGTAAAGTAAATTTCTCCATCTGATTCGTCCAATAATTAATCAATGATAGTAATGGAGAATTGATCTTTAATAGTGATTTTGTTTGTCTCTGTGTCATTCAAACACATACACCATGATCTATCCTTCCTACGCACCAATACTACCTAAGTAGAGAAAGAAATTTTGCAAGGTTGAAGTATACCAACCTCTAGCATTTATGCAACCATACACTCAATTTCACTCTTATGGGCATAGGGATATATGCAAGGCCTGATGTTTGGGGAACCTCTTCTTGGAATAAAGTCAATAGCATGATCATAATCATGAATAGGTGGGAGAACTTTTGGAGTCTCAAATACCTTGGAATGATTGTCCAAGACCTTTTGGAGATCTGGAGAAATGAATGATTTCAATGTTTCAACCTCTAGTGAGCATAATTATGCTGTTATGCCCCGTTGTTCTTTATTCAAAAGCTTTTCATGCCATTAGAGCTAATTATCTTCTTTGGTTTCCTTGCGATACCCCTTAATTCAATTTCCTTTCCTTCCGAGAAATATTTTAAGAAAAGTTCCTAAAGAT
Source organism: Pinus tabuliformis (assembly GCA_031772625.1). Classification (NCBI taxonomy): domain Eukaryota; kingdom Viridiplantae; phylum Streptophyta; class Pinopsida; order Pinales; family Pinaceae; genus Pinus; species Pinus tabuliformis. The sequence continues at coordinate 171,058,770 of CM062806.1, read as the reverse complement.
TAAAAGCTATTGTCCCCAAAGATTGTAACCATTAGACTCATATTACAACATCAACAACACCCATTGGAATGGAAAGAATTGGAATATTCAATACATATTCACCAATGGTTAGCTTGATATTATGGGACTTTCTAGAGAAATTTATAGTTCCTCCATTTACAATCATCACTCAACACTCTGGTGTTGTATATAGAAATCAATTCAATTTCTTGGCTATCTTATAATGAATAAAATTATGGGTACTACTTAAATCAATCAACACTATTACCTTTTTCTTCTTCATATATCCTTCTATCTTGAGAGTTTGAGGGGTAGTAATTCCCACCAATGCATTACAAGATATGATAAAATTCATTTCTTATTTTTCTAGTTTTATTTCTTGGTATATATCTCTTCTTTTGATGTTTCTTATTCCTTTTCTTCCTCCTCTTTGTAATATATGTAAAATAATTTCTTCTTAGCACACTTATTACCTTTACTGTATTTTCTATCATAACTATATCAAAGCCCTTTTTTGTCTTTTTTTGTCCAGTTGTTGTGGTGTCATCCTTGTATGTTGTGGGAGGCTAGGAGTAGCAACACTTCCATATATATAATTGTGAGTGGTATACTTCCTTGTTGCCATAATTTTGCTTTCAAACATCCCACCGTGAATGTCATCTCTAATGAATTAGGATCCCAAAGGAAAAGCTCATGTTGGATGTTATCCTTTAAAATCCATATGAAGACGTCAACCCCATGATCCTCTAGAATATTAGTTATCATGATATTCAATGTTTGGAATTCCTCAATGTGATCCAGCCTGGAACCGTTTTGTTTGAGACTTATCAATTGGCTAAAGAAGGTGTTGCTCTTTGTATCCTCATAATGTGCTATCATTTCCTTTGTAAAAATTAACCAAGTGAAAAGTGGTTTATGAGAACAAAGCCCTCAATACCATACAAACTGATTGGGTTCTAAATATAAAGATGAAATGCATACCTTTTATGAGTGTTGCAAATCATGTAGGTCAAAATATTGTTCCATCAGAAGTATTGATGTTACTAGATCCTTGCCATCAAGCTTTCTCATATCGATCTTTGGAATGTGGTTTATCTTCAACCCAAATATAGTGTCTCGAAAATCATGATTAAAATTCATTTTGTTCCCATCATGAGTTTGACGGAATACTTTTTCACAAATTGGAAGCATTTTTTGTAGCAACCTTGTCAAATCTTACTTCAAGCCTTCAATGTTTGCTTTTAAACCATTCATGTCGCCTTTTATTTATAATTTTAAACCATCCGTGTCACATTTTATTTATTCTTTTAAACCACCCATGTCCCCTTCTAGTTCATTATTGGTTTATTTTTGTGAGAGCGGAATGTTTTGCACTTGATCCCTTAATTTTGATATATCATGTTGCAATTCTTCCTCTTTATGCATCATAGTAGAGCTTTGTGAGGGCTTAAGCGGTGTACAATTCTTTTGTTTGGGAGGAATTTTAGAAACAAATATAAATATAAATATATATATATATATATATATATATATATATATATATATATATATATATATATATATATATATATATATATATATATATATATATATATATATGCTTAAATATTTCCTTGGAATCTCTTCAAACTGATTTTTCGAAAAATAATTATGCAATTCAAAAAAAATACACACCTTTTTCTTGCTTTTAAGAGCTTGATCTTGAAAATGTTGTATCTCTATAATTTTGGCTCTCCAAGGTCTAAAATTTAGTTATGTGGTAGCCCTCTTAGTGTTATTTTCAACACCAAAATTCAAACCACGATTGGATTCTTGAAGGTAAAGTTATGCCCAATCTCCTAGGATGACCTAGTTACAGAATGGTTCAGTAGAGCCAACTTGTACGTAATGCCACATGTTACGCATTCATCCTTCATCCCTAAAAATGATACAAGGAAAAACAAAGTTTATGGAATTTCGGTTACTTCTTACAAAGTTCAAATTCTGTGCTCATAGAGAATGTTACCATGATTTTTCATAGGTCACTTGTTTGAGACTGAACTCTGAAGCATGTATAATCCCTATATTCCTCAGACTATTTTTCTAAAAATATATCAAAACAAGATTTGAAATTTGTACATGAACTTAACTAAGTTTTATGCTCTCTGTGGTAAAAATTTTAGCTTCTAAAGCCTCTTACTAAAATCTTTATAGCAAAAATTCAAAGATGACCTATTTACAGCAACAAAAGCTTTGAACCCAAAGCTCTGTACCAAATGTTATGAAACCAAATCACAAAAGAAAAGAAAAGATAGATCAATGACTTGAAAATTATCTTCTTTGAGGGGGAAACCTCCTTTAATGACATAAATTAACAATTCTTAGATGATACAAATGACAAGACCTCCTTGGGATATATAGGAGTTTGACTGGTCTTAATATAATTAGAGCCTGCATAACAATAATAATGTAAGGAAACAAAATATAAATAGTGGGATTCTATGTGGAAAAATAATAAAAATATGGGGGGTAGATTGGCACAACAATAACAATAATGGGGCTACACTAACAATAACAATAATGAGGCTACACTAGTATTATATGGACCTGACAATAGAAGTAGGACTGTGGGGTAATATAATGCAAAAATACTCTCTATATGTGGTCTCCCTATCCCTCTCAAATACTTTTCTCATCTATGGAAGAAGCTTCACTTGAAAAGAATGAAACCCCTAAATTCCCTCCTAGCGGCCCGAATATAAGACAACCCGATAACCTATTAGTGGTTAGGTTTGACTCCTTCAAATCTTAAATAGATTGACAATATGGACTCTTCTAGATTCTCTTGCATCATTTTCATGTTCCTAGCCCATTTTCCATGAGTAATGGTGGCTAACATGACATACTCTCAAATTAGTTTTGCCAAAATAAGAAGGTCAACTTTTGAGTGGCATAAAATTTTCATATGAACTCTAATTGAGGTGATTCTTGTGTTGCTGGAAAGGTATCTATATTTGGAATAATAAATAAAGATGTCATTTAAAGAAAAAATTCCTTACCCTAAGAAAATGTCATTTAATGGCTCAAAAACTTTCTGAACGATTTTAAACACCAATTTTTCAAACTGGATCATGTTGGTAAAAATTTTCATGTGAGCTTATCTCTCCACTTTTTTTACTCTAAAAGTATCAAGATGGATGAAAAAAAATATAATTATCCAATTTGGACTGTAAATAAAAACTAAGGGAAATGATATGGCAAGGTAATGGGGAATAAAAAGAGAGAATATGCTTGAATACTCACAATCATAAAAAAACATTACGGGGAAATAATGGGAGGTTCAAATTTATAAAACAAATGTGATGTTTTAGAATGTAGTTAATCAGGAAAGTTTCTCAATAGTACCTTACGTCACCATTGCCTTTTTTTGTTTAAAACCTTTGTCACCAAAAATACATTGTTTTTCTTACATACTTCTCCTTAAACATGATTATTTTAACAATAGGCCATTCAATAAAATTTAGTTTCTATAAAAAATCATTAACTCTCATAGTCATCATATTTCCTAACACGATTACTTATTTACATCCTCTTTATCACAAATTAGTTTCCATTATTTTTATTTATATTACATTAATTCATTTGTGAACCAATTCCATAATGTAAACTCTATATGTTGATGCACTCTACATACAATGGAAGCTAGTTGGATGTTTAGAAAGTATCATAAGTAGACCCAATGTATGTCAATTATGTAGCCATAAAAGTAAATATTTTCAATTGTGTTTATAATTGTAATATAGGGGTGGTAGGAGTGGGGAAGGGAGGTGTGTGCAGAGGAAGTGATCACTGACCCTGAGAAAAATCAGGATTTCTTAAGGATTGGGAGAGGTGACCAACAATGCTACAAAAGCCTATGCACTTTATCAGGGAATAAAACAAGAAGTGCAATTAAAAATTCAAGTGCTCATCGTGATCAGAGATTCAATCATTCTGTCAACAATTATAAAAAAAACTATCCCCAATGATCTTAAGCTAGCTTATAGCATCAAACACATTCTTAGTTTACTCTATCTCATCCCCAAAAATCAATGTTTTCATGTCCCAAGCATAAATAACTCACTAGAAGATGAAATGGAGAATCTAGCCTCTACTCTCACCAAAAGAAATTTAGTTTGTCAAGGCAAGGTCAAAAATGTCCCTCTTCCATTGTTAAAAGTTCTGATATCTAGGGGAGAGAGCTCTAGAGCACGCTCAACAACCCAGTACCTGACCTAGCCACCGCTGCTCCTGCAGAACTCTCTCTCGGTAGCCTCCTGCTGCTGAGGCCAACCAGAAAGAGAGTGGAGAGTGAGCTTCTTCATCTGGTAAAAACTTGAGTCTACCATCATGGAAGTCGGAGAGGACCCTCAACCTCCCCTCCCTCTTGAGATCGCTGCCTTCAAACAATTGGTAGCCTCCTGCAACAAGAGGAAAGCAAACCCGAACCAGCAGAAGTTTGTTAAGAAAGCCGAATCCATCCCCTTTGTAGAATTGCCTGTGGAACACCCGTGCTGAACTACATTGAACCTAGTAGAACGCTAGCTTATTGGTCAATTTACGAGGCTATGGCCCTCTCCCAAAGCCATTAATGGATGGGTCCAGCGAAACTAGAGGCCCCTTGTCTCTGAAGGAATCCAAAATCATCTGGTAGGCAGAGGATATTATGTATTTTTCTTCAAATCAACAGAAGATTGAGACCTTACCTTCCGAAATGGTCCATATTTCATGGCCCCCGAGGGCTCTATCTGAATAAATCAATGTTGGACTTTGATCCTTCCTAGGATACTCCTTTATCCATTCTTGTTTGGGTAAGGTTACCCCACCTACCTCTTTATTGTTGGAACTAGGAATCTATGGAAACAACTGGGAACAAACTAGGAAAATACATTGATAAGGATAAAAGGAGAGAAAAATACTCGTGTGCCAGAATATGTGTTGAAGTTGATCTAGAGATAGGGTTGCCTGAGGCGATTAAGCTTACCATAGTTGGTTGGTCTCAAATTCGGGAACTTGATTATGAATAGCTCCCCTTCAAGTGCCGACATTGTCACGGCTATGGTCACTTCGCTCGAAACTCCAAGAAGAAAACTAAGGGGAGAATTTGAAAAAGAGAAGGGTGATTAGTGGACATAAGCCTGAAAAGCAGGCACATCAAAATAAACCAACAGAGTGAAAAGGAAAGGAGGGAATACAGAGAATGGAGGACCCACCGTTGGGAAGAGTCTACCCAAAGATCAAGGCACAGCAAATGCCACCATCTCAACAAATCCTTTTGCTACTCTAAATCCTCTAGAAGACCAACCAAAACTTGAAGAGGGAGAGGTGCAACAATATATAGCAGACGGAGAAATAAACTCAGGATCTCGGGAACAAACTGGAGAAGCCATTACAGAAATCCCTTATGTAGATGCAATCTAGCAGGAAAATTAGGGCCCCCCAATAGGCATTATATTTCCACCCTCTTATGCAGAAATGACTAAAAAGAAAAAGCTGATAGATAGCCCTTGTTCTTCCGAAGATGACTCTTTTGAGCGATCCAATAAAAAGGCAGGAAGGAAGTCTCGTAAGGAGATCAGAGAAGAAGAGGCGGAGTGATTAAAGATGTAGGGCACGTAGTCCACAATCAAAATGTCATTAGGCAGAACCACAAGGACCCAACTGACAAAGGGAGGGTCTACTCCTTCCTTCCTTAGTAAATAATGCAGATTTTCTCTTGGGATTGCAGGGATTTGGGGAACCGTTTGAAAGCTGAAGCAGTAAAATATTTATCAAGAATGGAACCCTTAGATATTCTCTTTCTCCAAGAGACAAAGATATAAGAAGATTCTCTTCTATCTTTAAGTCGAAACAAGTGGAGAAAGAACTCAGGCAAAGTAGTTAATGTCCAAGGTACTTCAGGGGGCCTTGCAACCTTATGGTCAAAGGATATGTTTCAGCTGAAAATCTCCTTCGAAACCCAACACTGGATATATACAGATCTTCTATACCTCCCAAGTAATATTTCTTTAGCTCTCTTAAATCTATATGTTCTTGTTAATTTCTTGGAAAAGAAGGACTGTTGGAATACTCTCTCAGACTTCCTAGAAATCTACTTCCCCCTAAGCATCATACTGGTAGGGGACCTTAACATCACTCTAGATCCAAACGAGAAAAAAGGTGGAGTATGGGGTAAATATCCCTTCCATGTCTCGGTGGAGTCTCTGATTCTCGCATGGGACCTTCTTGACCTCAAACCTAAGAAAGGTCACTATACCTGGACCAACAATAGAGTAGGTAGTGCCAACATTGCTGCTCGTCTAGACTGATTTTTAGTTCAAATTACATTGATGGAGGGGAAGCATTTAATCTCTTCAAAAATACTGCCCAAAATAACTTCTGATCATAACCCCATCTTGCTACTACTAGAAAAAGAGGAGGACTTGGGCCCTATTCCCTTTAGATTCAACCCTCTTTAGGTATCGAGAGAGTGCTTTATGGACACAATGGCTCACACTTGGTCGCAACCAGTCAAAGGATCCCCAGCTTTGTGTGGGAGAAGAAACTCAAATTCACTAAGTTTTCTCTAAAATCCTAGGAAAAAAAACCCTATCCACTCTAATGAGCACTAGACAAAAGACTATACAGGCTCTAACCGAGATTTAGTTAGGCATGGAAGGAACTGAATCACCAAAGCTTAGTTTCTCATCGAACAGAACACCCAATTCAACTCTTTTCTTTCCTTTCGACAGGAAGAGGAAAACTGCCGCCTTAAGTCTCACAGCCTCTGGCTGCAAGTTGGAGACAGAAACACAACATTCTTTCATAGACAATGCAGAGCTCATCTCTTTTGGAATCACATTTCCAAAATATCCACTAGTGAGGTTTGAGTCATCAAAGGACAGTCGCTCATAAAACAGGCCACCACATCCCATTTTCAGCATCTGTTTGAGGAGGATGGTTCTTCCGATGAAGACATGGCTGCTGATTTTTTGTCAAATATCCCCTCACTTGTCACTGTAGATTTAAATGATGGGTTATTGAAGCCTTTTACTGAAAAAGAGATAGTGGAAGTCATATGGTCAATGGAGCCCGATAAAGCCCCTGGGTCGGATGGCTTCACCATCCATTTTTACAAAGCTTGCTAGAATGTAATAAAACTCGATCTCCTCAGAATGGTAAAAGCCTTCCAAAAGAAAGCCAAAGTGGGAGGGTGCACAAACTCCACCTTCCTTTCCCTAATCCTAAAGGAAGTTAATCCTCAGACTTTTGATAGGTTCCAACCTATCTCTCTTTGCAATGCCTCGTACAAGATCCTTACCAAACTCTTAGCCAATAGACTCAAGACTCTGTTATGGAACCTGATCTCCCCTCTGCAGGGAGGTTTTGTCAAAGGAAAACACCTCATAGACAATGTGATCCAAGTGCAGGAAGCCCTCCACTCTAGCCACACTCGGAAGGAAAAAGGCATGCTCATCAAGTTGGATATGTCAAATGCATTTTATCGGGTTAAACTTTCATTCCTCTATAAAATCCTTCTCTCCTTCAGTTTTAGTGCTGAGTTTGTCAACTTGATAAAAGCCTGCACTCACAGACCTTGAATAGTGCCCCTAGTCAATGGCAGACCTGCTGAATTTTTCCAAGCTTCAAGAGGGCTCTGCCAAGGGTGCCCATTGTCACCCTTCCTTTATATCTTGTTGGCAAAATCCCTAAGCAGAAAGCTAATAGCAAAAATGGAATCAAGATCTATTCTAGGCATCAAGGCAACAAGAGGAGTGGATCCAATAAATCACACCCTATTTGCGGATGACTCTCTCCTCTTGGGAGGGACCTTGATTAAGATAGCAAAGGCTTTCAAAGAAATTCTTCAACAGTACTGCTTAATCTCAGGAGCCTTGATCAACAAAAGAAAAAGTGTTGTCTACGGCTGGAATGTAGATCATCCAATTATCCTTCGAATTACCTGCTCATTTGGATTCCCTGGGTATGACAAATGGGAAAAGATCAAATACCTAGGCCTTCCCTTAACCTTGGGACAAAGTGCTCCCTCCCTCTCGACTGAAGTAATTAGCAAGATAAAAGAAAAAATAGCATATTAGGAAGGCCAATGGCTAATAAAGGCCAGGAAGATGGTTTTAATAAAGGCAGTCCTCTCTGCCCTCCCCATCTTCCAATATTCTCTCCTACTAGCACCCAAGTCTATCACGGAACATATTTCCAAGCTCCTTCAGGACTTTCTTTAGAATGGAGGCAAGGGCAACCAAAGCAAGTTACATATGGTAAGTTGGGATATCCTAAAAAGACCACTCCAGCAAGTTGGGTTACATATACGGGATCCAGGCCTGGCAAATATGGCTCTTGGTGGAAAAATCATATGGCAACTATATGCAGATAAAAATCATCTTGTCAGCAAGATCCTCTGGAATAAATACCTAAAGGGAAGCCCCCTGAGAAACCTCACAACAACATCAACTCCAACAAGAACAACAATATGGAATTTAGCCAAAAGAAGCATCGAAAATTTACAGCAGCATTTACACAAATTCCAGGCAATGGACAGAGAACATTACTGTGGGAGGATACTATTCAAGGGAACGCCCCCTTGGCCACCCTAGATTCCTGCAATGATATAAGGATCTAGCTAGTGAGAAAAGGTCTCCTTCAACTAGTAGACATAAGTTCTTAGGATAGCCAAGGGAATTAGGCAGGATGGACTTTTCCAGGGGTTCCCAACCACCTAGAATCCCAAAAAAACTTGTTGTGTGTAGCACTCTATAGTCTCACCCTTGTCCATCACTCATCCAAAGATAAATGGGGGTGGGGAAGAACCGGAATTTACACAGAAGCTCAAGGATTCTCCTCTTTACAAGATATACAAGCCCCTTCGTTGACACCGAAGCTCTGGAAATCCATTTGGTCCCCCTTTAGTCTACCAAAGGTGAATTTATTCACTTGGTTACTCATGCATAAAAAGGCACTAACAAGAGAAAATCTTAACAAAAGAGGGTTCCACTGCCCCTTTAGATGCTGCCTATGCAATGCTGCTATTGAAACCTCTGACCACTTACTAGTTGACTGCGATTTCACATAAGTAGTCTGGAAGATGGTCCTCCATGGCCTTAACGTCCCCCCCGCTCCTAGATATTAGTTGTTTCCCTCTACACCTCCTGGCCAGACCAAAACACTGAGAAAAAAACTAAAAACTCAGTCTGGAAAAAAATTTGGCAAGCTATTCCAAAATGCATTTGGTGGAAAGTGTGGTTGGCTAGAAATGATTGCGTTTTCAACAACAGGCTCTTGAATTCAGTGGAAGTGGCTGCCAAAGTGAAAGCCCTTTTGATGGAAATCGTAGATAAATCAGTTTTGCCTCCTTTTTTCCTCCGAAAGCTTCTGCGTGGATAGGATCTTGCGCGTCAGGTGAGAGGAAAGATTCAGTCAACAAACCGATGAATTCTCCTACTTGGCGCTTGCGTCTCTCTGAAGGTGACTTTCTCACATGGTGGCAGGGGACCTCAAAAGCCATAACCTTCTTCGATGGAGCGTCCAAGGGGAATCGAGGAACTGTAGGTGTAGGAGGATTGATTCTCTCCCCAGATAGATTGAATAAAACCAGCTTTAGTTGGGGTCTAGGCATAAGTTCGATCAATCAAGCAGAGAGTTATAGTCTCTTAAAAGCTTGCCAGATTGTGAAGGAGCTAGGTTATAAAACAATTCAAATATTTGGAGACTTGGAGCTTCTAATTAATCTCTTAAACTCCGAAGATCATTTTCGTAATCCTACTTTAAACAAAACCTTGCAGCAAATTTGAAACACATTGAAAGACTTTGACACAGTTGACTCATACCACATGCGGAGGGAATTAAATAAGCAAGCAGATTCGCTGGCAAATAAAGGTTGTCTAATGTCTCAAGGAAATCTTAGCCTTATTGGAGGACCATGCTCGACTTATCCTTTGCCTAAACCAATCTACAACAAGAAGATCTGCACTCGCTGGCCCCACTATTCAGAGTGAGAGTTGTATTAGGAATTCTGAAATTCACATTCAAGAACGCCAAGTAGAAAGCAGAAGGAACAACAAGCATAAGGAACAACTCCAGAAGGAAAAGCAGTAGAAGGAACAACTAGCAGAAGGAACAAGAAGCAGAGGGAACAATAGCAGAAGGAACAACAAAAAGAAGGAATAGCAACGGAAGGAATAGTAAGCAGAAGGAACAAAACGTAGAAGGAACAACAAGCAAAAGGAACAACTGCAAAAGGAACAACAAGCTAAAGGAACAACATCCAAAGGAACATCAAGCATAAGGAACAGTTGCAGAAGGAACAACAACAGAGGGAATAACACCCGAAGGAACAACATCTGAAGGAACAACAAGCAGAAAGAACAACAGTAGAAGGAATAGCGTCTGAAGGAACAACAGGTGAAGGAACAATAGCAGAAGGAATAACAAACAGAAGAAGGAATAGCAAGCAGAAGGAATAACAAACAGAAGGAACGACAAGCATAAGGAACAACAAGAAAAAGGAATAGAAAGCAGACGAAGTGGCAAGCAGAAGGAACAAGCAGCAAAATGAACTGTAGCAGAACGAACAACAAGTAGAAGGAACAACACAACAACAGAAGGAACAGGCCCTAGTAGTAACAATGAAAACCAATGTTATGTAAATTTGCTTTTCTAGTGGGACAATACATAAGACAGTATTCAAGAATAACTAAAGAACTCAATGAATTTTTGAATATAAGCATAGGCGAAGGGACTAAGCTCCCAGCTCATTCTCATTGCTCAGTTTTTTAAGTTACAGCCAATTGTAATAGGAGCTTGCTCCACTTTTGGCAATATATCCACTACCCATTCTTGTTAAAAACAAAAAAAAATGTCCCTCTTCCATAATGTTTTATATGAATTGCATTACGCATATTTTTAATATATTCAAAGTTATTAAGATGGAGGATTCCCTCCTTATGGACACTGAGACTTCTTCGCATGGTGTACACATTCCCCCTCTTGCATATGCTAACTTTTAAAGCCTTTGGCCCAAAGCATAGTCGACGCTTGAAAATCATGTTTAATGGATGTTTTATGTACACAATCCCTAACTGACATCCATGTTGGGTGTGGATACTAGATTCAAAAGACTTTAGGGAATATTACCTATAAGGGGAAATTCATGAAACAACAGGAGAAGTAGGACAATACATCGTGGAGGAGAAACACCTTACCCGTACTTTCAAGTGCAGGTGATGGTATAAATGAAATTTATTCCTGTGAGTGGAAGATCAAGGTCGAAAATCTTTCAGAGTTTCTCATCTTAGATTATAAATATTCTATATTTAAATACTAGCTACCTCACTTCTTAGCAATGATTCATTCAATCCTCAGAATCCAACTCTCCTCTCAAGGTTATATTTCATAGGTAATTCCCTTAGTTTAATATGTCTATTTAATTCTAGCTCAACTTTCCAGTATTTTCCCTGTGTATCAAGGTTGTTTGATTCAAATTTTCATTACATCTCAGTGTGTTTCATTGGTTTATTTTGCGACTACTTAGGTTCACTGTCTATTAGGCATCGCTCTCTAGAGACTTCACCTTGTCCACCTAATAGCCATGTGTCTCTCATTATTCCTCTTCTCTTAAGTCACCTTGGAACCAGATTTGACATGGCCTCATTGAAGTCTTTGTTTCTTCTTCTTGGTTTTCTAATTGACGTAGAGGTGATATCAATTTCACTTATGTTGGATTTTAATATCAACTCCCATAGGGCTAAGAATGTTTGGGATGCCATACTCTGTGTTGTTTCAATTTATTACATTCAACTTTCAATTGTAACCCAGAAAGTTATGACCTCGAGGGGCAACTCCAATGAAAATTTCATGAGTATGGTCCAACTGGATGGCTCCCACACAATGGAAGGAATGCAACCCAATCAATTCAACACCTACATATTGAAGATTGAAGTGAATGTCCTGCTCCCTCAACTAGATGAGATGCAAACTTAGATAGAGAAGCTACAATAGGTAAATTATGAAGAGAAAAGTGTCTCCAAGAATTATTAACCATAGGATTAAGCACTTCCATCTCGATGAACTACAATTTTTTTTATGTTTTGTTAATCATTTTTGGCACTACTATAAGTGATCTAAGGAGATCATTAACACTAAGTGATTAAGCATGATGCATCTATAAAATAGAGGCAAGGTGAAAATAGAAATAGTAGCTCTAAAAACAATCTCTCTAAATAATTTTGGCATGTACTATATATGAGATTTACGATTAAGACATTCTTAATACAATATATACTCGGTTCTTGCTAAAAAGAAATCGTAATTTTTAATAGTCAATTAAAAGAAATAGAAGGAAATACATTGCCTAGCATTTTTTGTTGTTTTGTGTACAACTCAAAATCAACATTAACACTACTTTAATTATAGAAAACTATTTACCAAAATATGAACATGTTTGATGATATAGATCTTTAAATTTGATCATTAATAAGATTTCTAATAAATTTAACTTTCATGACCATTAACACTTAGCTTCTAATCCTTTTGGCTACCATTAACACTTGGTTTCTTTTCCTTCTCTAAAGGAACATGGTGTCTATGTACTGCATTGTATATTCTTATTTTTAAAAGTAAGCATATTAATATACTCCAAAGATATTTTGTAAATATTTAATGAAGAATCTTAGTTTTTTGAGTTTGAGATAAGGATTATGGGAAATAGAATTTGAAAAATATAATTTCAATTTGTTTTGGTTTCTAAGTAAAGGAGTTTGTTCCTATTTTTTAGGAGTTGTTTAGATGATTCTTATTTTAACGTTTGGCTGAGAGATTTACTCAACTAAATGATTGTATAGTTAAGATAGTATTTCTATTTTATAGCAATCATTAATATATTTATGTGTGATTAATCTAATATATTTATGTGTGTTTAATGTAATGTAATTTTTTTTTTTTTTTTAAAGTAAATCACCCATTGGTATCAGAAATATCAGAGCCCTTTTCGGCTTCACTCCTGTATGGGAGACCCAGGGATATAGGGGTAATAGTTTTTTGCAGTGTGTGTTTGTTTATAGAATATATTTTCTGCTAATGTGATAGATCGATGTTTGAGAGAGGACATGAGATTTAATATAGATCTGATATAGATTTTGGATTTTGGACAGGGGCTACATAGCAGGTGTTCTGCCATTGGATCGAAGCGGTTAGTGTGGAGAACCGCATGTTGCAGATCAATTTAAAGTCAAAAGACGAGAAGGGTCTGGTGCATAGAGGGTGCAGAAAGTGTGGCATGTCTCATTGCAAGAACGTTTGGAAAAGTCGAGCAACTACAATAATTAAACTTGTATGATGATAGCTACTGCTAGAGCAAGCTCGACTCAACATAAATAGATACGTTGGGCCATGAATATGATTGTTTTTGGAGCCGTCACAAAGAAAAATCAAAGATTTGTTGTTGTAGAAGACTGAAATTGGAACTGTGATGAATTGAAGAACTTGCATACCTGCTTGTAGTTGGACAGGAGGTGCGCGTGAATGGGGAAGTGAATGCATAACATTAAGGGCTTAATCACGCCGATTCGAGGTCCGCCCACATGAAAAGAAAATGGTATTATTTTATTTTTTTGTGAGATTTTGACAGTTCTGTGGTAACTCCGACGCCTGTCGATTCTACTTTTTTTCGATTTCGACTTGTTTTGCAATATTGCACGGATAGTAGTGAGCAAGTAAGTCTGAAAATGTTACAGTTGGTGCTTCAATGGTTGTGAACATGCGTGGTATTAATAATTAGAGTGAGTTGACCATTCAACTCAACTTTTTCTTGCATGGAGACGCATCGTTAGAACTGCCCCCTGCGCAAGCTATACCTAAGCCCACAGTGGAGATTGAAGATGCCAATGAGGTGTGGTTATGTTCTCTGTTGGCCTCTACAGGTCATATTTAGAGAACTGCGAACGCTTTATAGAAGAATTTATGAGAATGACAGGGATGCACCAAAATTAGTGTTTTTAATAACGGTTAAGATTTTGGTAGTGTAATTAAATTATTTTATTTATTTTACAGATAAGATTTTAATTATGGTTGGTATTTTACCAAATTGGTTTAATTCTTTCAAGTGATATATAGAGGGAATTATTAGGCAAAAGCTCTGTGTGGAGGGTTGTCTAGATAGTTTGCTAGTTGTGGATTTAGGGAAGGATTGCTCATTTGTGGAGAATGTGAGAGTGGTCTTCTTATGAGGTTATGGGACAACTTGGGAGGTTGTTCAATAATTGAATTTGGAAGGTTCATGATTTACACGAGGGTGAAGAGACAACTTGATGGAGCTAGTATCCTAGAAGATTTCAAATTGATAATGATGGAGAGTTATAATGGTTGAAAGAACCATGTATGTGAGGGACACCCTAGTAGACTCACAGTTGGAGAGGACCCATCCATTCTGGTTAATGGTTGTTCCTTTATATGAACGTCATATTTTGTGTCATGTTTGACCATAACTAGAATTTGTTGATTCAGGTTGTGAAGTAGCTATTAACTGGAGGAGTTGAAAAATATAATTCCTACTTGTCTTGGTTTCTAAGTAAAGGAGCTTATTCTTGTTCTTTAGGATTTGTTTAAATGATTGTAATTTAGTATTTGGTTGAGAGATTTATTCAACTAAATGATTGTATGATTAAAATAGCATTTCTATCTTAAACCAATAGTTGATATATTTATATGTGTGAATAGTTTAATGTAAAATAGTTTTTTTGGTATGTCAACTAGATTCACAAATATAAAAATACAAATTAAAGTAAATTTTTTTATTAGTATGTCTTTTCTTATTATCATGATTTAGTTTTTAAATTTTTTTATTAGTATGTCTTTTCTTATTATCATGATTTAGTTTTTAATATAATTGTATACCTTTCTTTCAATATTAATATTGATATTATAATTTTTATTTAATTTGAATTTTCAATTCAATTTTATTTCATTTAAATAAGTAATCTAACTACAATATATATTTTATTTTTTAAATAATTAAAAAAATTAGATAAAAGATAAAGAATATTTATGTTCTTATGAGGAAACATGTTCTCAAGATTCCATACTCACAACATTAGTTTTAATACAAATTATTTTCTTAATAGCATGAAAAAAGAAACTTCTTTATAAGAAAAAATCTACCATACATTAAGCTTATAAAATCTATTTTATTTATTAAATATACTTTTACCTTTTTTTTAATCTAATATCTTAATATATAATTTTAAATAAATGTTATTTCAAATTTATACCCATAAAATATTACAATTTAATTTTTAATTAAAATTAAATTATATAACTAAATAAACTTATTTGTAAAATTACACCTTATATCATCACCAAATTAACTAATAAAAATTCATCTCAACAACTCTCTCATCCTTCCCTGCTCTATATCATTCCATTCTAAAAGTTAAAGGAATTGACAACATTGGCTCTTGCTCTAGAAACTTTAGATTCACGAAAATGATTGATAAAAATGGATGAAAGACTTGGACATAAGTCAAGCCTCCTTAATCCTATAGCTTAGAGGCTTATTATCATAGTAGTGAATAATATAAATAAATAATTATTTTATATCAAATTTAACAATTTAATAACCATTTAACGACTTTAAATACATTGAAATTTATTAACATGTTAATGAATTCAAAGAAATAACGTTAACTCTCCTCGGAGCCACCATAAAAGTCTAAGTTGAAATATATAAATTTTTGCAATTAAGAAAAATGACGAATGTGTGTTTTTGAAGTGGGAAAAGAATAAACTCAATATTATTAATATATTTTTAATTTTTTCCCAATGGAGTGTTACCAAGGGAAAATAGTGGGATTGGGGCACGAACCCGCCACTCCATGGAAGAGAGGTTATTCAATCAAGTGAGTGGAGTGGACACTTCCTTGCATGCACAAGCACGTGGTCACATGTTATGAAAATTGCCCTGGATATGACATTCAGGGTGTTCATGTGAGTTCGCACATTTAGTTGCGGCGTCGAGCTAGGGGAATAGCTTGGAACTCTTTAGTATGAGGAATGGCTTGATGCAAGAGGGAGTATTGCAAGGATTTTGAGTAATTGGTCACTGATAATTCATGGAAACTATGTTTTGTCTCTTCCGAGGGAAACTTTGGAAACTATGTTTTGTTTTTTCCACAAAAGTTTAGAGGGAATTTCTATAAGCTTGGTTTTTAATTTGTTTGAGTGAGAGCTCTGCACTAGAATGAGGGCACTGAGTTATGGAAGGCTGCATGGAAAGTTGGTTGCACGTCAACATGTCGTGGCTTCTTGTAAGCTCTTCGAACAACTGTTGCAGAAATATCTATTCTAGTCATCCAACCTTTACACACAGAGTTCAATGACTTGGGTAACTCTGAATTTCTCTCTAAGTTTTGTTAAATTGTGTGCCTACATCTTGCTTAGCTTCTAGTGTTGGTTTCGAGGTAGTCTTATATGGTTTCAAGGTCTAGAGGTAGTCTTGTGTCATCTTCTTAGTCATAATAGTGGGCTAACTTGTCTCTTTGTTGTAGTGTATTTTCTACTCTGTTAACTATATCCTACATAAACTAGTTTTGCTTCCTAGCGTGTTGGTTGTTACACTTTCTCTTGAGCTATTTTTTGACTTATATGTGCTCTCAAACCTTTGTCTCCTATTACCATCTTTGGCCTTGGTTAGCTTCGAATTCAGTGCCTTGCCACTGTTAATTATGTGTAGACGTCTAGTACATAAGATTTTCTTTGTTAACATAGAATTTCAAATGATGTGAATTCAAGATGGAGGGGGAGGCCATGGCCACCAAGGTTGAAACGAAGCTCAACGACAAGCCCAAGAAGCTACTAAAACTTATCATTCAATCATCCCCATAAACCCACAATGAAATCTCACAAGTGGAAACCTTAACTGCTACAGATAGACACATTCTCTCACTCTCTCTCAGACTCTAAGTAGGGGAATAAGTATCTAACTAGGTTCCCGACCTTGGTCATACTAGGGGACGAAGGAAGCAATTTCTTAATGTTATATGTCTATACCAATAAATAAAGACGTTGTTAGGAAGGGTCTTAAAGGAAAGAAAAGGAAGAATGCTATAATATCATTGCAGGTTTGGAAGACATCAAACATGTCCACAAAAATCAGTGAGTGTGTTTAGAAAAAAATGGATGTTTGGTTGGCTTATATAGGGTACCACCTCCAGCCTAACTCTACCCCCTAGCTCCTCTAGGGTCGAGTGCCAAAGATTCAACCCCTGACATTTCCTAAGAATTTTGATTTCCTCACTGTTAGACTGTAGTTTTTTGCTTTACAATTCAACAATAGATACTTTAATCATATTAAACTCGTTAAAGTTATTAGAATTTCAAACAAATTTGATAGGTGGTAAAAAAATATTTGGTTTCAAGCTGAAAAAATGTTAATATAGATAGCTTATATGGTATTTTGAAATAATATAATATTAACACACTCTATAAATTATAATAAATATACGCTATACTTCTTTGTGTTAAAATAAGAAAATTACTATTGCATGAGGAGTTGGCTAAAATTAGAGAGTCAGCTAACTCACTGTTGAGGGTTGAGTGTTGAATTAAGTGATATACAAATTTTAGTGTGTCGTTGCACGTGGTTGCATGTCAAGATATGTTAGGCAAGTCACTCGTTGGAAAAGGATAAATATCCTTCACTGGATTCATTGTAAGTATCAAATTTTGTGTGATCAATAGAAGAGAAGCAGCTCGTGAATTTGTGTGTGAATTATTTATGCTTTGTCTCCTCCTCCTTTCCACCAAAATAGTATTAAAGTAAATTTATAAAAAAATACAAAAAACGGATTAGCAACAATCTCTATTAGAGAAGAAATATATTTTTCTCGTGGTGTTTGAGCCTTAACGCTCCCTATAATTATACGCAGGGCGTTATAACGTGTTCAGACTCACGAGAGAGTTGCGTTAACAATCAATTTGGTCGACGACGCACAACATTAAGAGACTAACGCGGGGCTTCGCTTTCGTGGGGGCGTTTGCACACATTCAAAGTTGGTGTGAGGAGCGTTGGCATCTATACAGCGTGAACCATTCGTTGACGTTCAAAGGAGTTCCTGAAGTTTTCAAAGGCGCGCTTTCAATTAATAAACTCATGTGGAGTACATTTGTCATATTCACGTGGGTAGTTCCTTTTTTGGAAGGAAACAAAAAGTTATAAAAGGTCACATGTTTATTCAAACGACAAGTTCAATTGGTCATTTTTAATATGTAAAGATGTTTTTAAAAGGTTATATAAAGGTTTTATTGTTATATATATATAAAGATTTTTAAAAAATAATTTTTTTTTATATAAAAAAAATTATTGAGAATCTTTTAAGAGGGGTTTTTGAAAAAAAAGAAATTTAAGTTTTTTGTTAATAAAAATTTAGGGTTTTATTGAAAGGGGTATTTTTTGAAAAAGTTTATAAAATGAGAATTTTAGGGTTTTTTCAAAGAAATTTTTGGAGAAAGATGGTTTTCTCAAATTTCCAGTCTTAGTTCTCACTTTTTACAGGAAAATATTATGATGTGTGGGTCATTGAAATGACGATCACTTTGCAAGCACATGATGTTTGAGATTATGTCTAGCGTGGGTTTTCAAAACCTAAGAATGAAGAAGAAGAACAAGCTCTCAGTAAAACAGAGAGAGAACAATGGAAGAAAGACAAAAAAAAGAAAGCACAAGCGTCGCAACTTATCAAGCAAGGAGTGGACCAAGTAGTGTTCGAGAAGATTATGATCACATCTTCAGAAAAAGTAGCATGGGATACTTTGACGACAAATTATACAGGTATGGCCAAAGTCAATATTGTTAAGTTGAAGAATACTATGAGAGACTTTGAAGGTCCGCAGATGAAGGAGACAGAGCACATCGATTCTTTCATGAATCAAGTCATAACTGTCGTAAATGAGTTAAAAATCTATGGTGGCGATATTAAGGATGAAACAGGGGTCGAGAAGGTCCACAAATCTTTGTCTACCAAAGCTGATGTTGTGGTAGTGGCCACAGAAGATGCCAAGGATTTGGCATAAATAACAATTGATGATTTGATGGGATCACTTCTATCGCATAAGGCAAGGATAGATAGAAATAAGGATTCCACTTTAGAGGTCACTTTTAAAAGTCAAGTTTCTATTTCAAGCAAGGATAATTTTAGGGGCGAATGTTCGCCCTTTGGCAAAATTAAGGGGTTTGAAATTTTTAGTGGGAGAATATTTTGTATCGTAGTACATTTTTACAAATCACGTCAAATAGCCCACCTTATTTTAAGGGAGAGGGTAAAAAAGGTAAATTTAGCCCTTGAAATTAAGACTTACAACCTTCCATTCGCCCATTTTAAAGAATATGTTTTATTTAGGTGAATCCATTGGCCCATTTTCAAGAATAGGTTTTATTTAAGTGAATCCAATGGAACAAATACCATATTTATAAAAGAGGTATGGTAAATTAATAAAAATATAAATAAATGAGAGGTATGGTAAATAAATAAAACATTCTTTATATTTACTCCGTAAGTCACCATATACATGTAAGGGTGTAAACAAATAAAAATATAAGTAAAGTGGAGGTATGGTAAATAAATAAAACCTCTTTTTATATTTAGTCCATAACTCTCGTTCTATTTATGAAGGCTCAAGAAAGAGGTTTTATTTAAGTGAATCCTATGGGCCAAATACCATATTTGTAAAAGAGGTATGGTAAATTAATAAAAATATAAATAAACGAGAGGTACGGTAAACAAATAAAACATTTTGTTATATTTACTCCATAAGTCACCTTATATTTACGAACACTCAAAAAATGGGTTATATCTAGGTGAAACCTATGGACAAAATACCCTAATATTAGAATTAATAAAAATAAAAATGGCACATGGTATTGACCCATGGTATTCACCAAAATGGCACATGGTATTGACCCATGGTATTCACCTGGAATGTAGCCTATTTAAATAGAGGAATTAAACCAGCATGTAGCCTATGCTAAGATTCACTAGGACTTTACAAAGTTTTATTATTTAGTGAAAGACTCGCCAAGATCTTACAAGATTTTATAATTGAGTAAAATATTCTAATAAAAATAAAAATGGCACATGGTATTGACCCATGGTATTCACCTGGAATGTAGCCTATTTAAATGGGGGAATTAAACCAGCATGTAGCCTATGCTAAGATTCACTAGGACTTTACAAAGTTTTATTATTTAGTGAAAGACTCGCCAAGATCTTACAAGATTTTATAATTGAGTAAAATATTCGCCATGCCTGGTGAGAGATTCGCCAAAAAATTATATATAAATATTATATTATTGATAAAATCGCCTTTCATTTTTCCTATATACCATGGAGATTCGCCCATTTATTATATTTATAAATTTAGGGGGGGTTCTTAAAATTTTCCCTGATTTCAAGAGACATAGGTCGTGGTAAAAGTAGATTGAGAGGCAAAGGACAAAGAAAAATATATGGTGGTCAAAGAGATGGACGAGAAGAGAATGAATATGAAAGTGAAAGCAACTATAGAAGCTTCAACAATAATCAAAGATTTGACAAATCAAAGGTGAGATGTTACTATTGCAATAAATTTGGTGACTATGCTTGTGATTGCAGGAAGAAGATAGTTGATCAAGCGAACTAGAAAGCTAATGTCACTACAGAGAGTACTAACTCCATGTTCCTATCTTTCCATACTATGCATAAACCTTATGCTAGTGTGTGGCTGTTAGACAGTGGTTGCTGTAACCACATGACAAGCAACAAGGATTTGGTTGCAAATTTTGATCAATATGTGAAAATAGAGGTAAAGTTGGGGGCTGAAAATACTATGGAAGTAGATGGCAAAGGAGTGGTCAACATTCTGACCAAACAGGGGGAGACGATGAAAATCTCAGAGATATATTATGTTCCTAGTCTCAAACATAATTTGATTAGTGTTGGTCAATTAACAGAGAAAGGATACAGAGTGATCTTTCAAGATCAAGAATGTGTTATATATGAAAATCCCCCAAGCAAGCAGCTGATAAAAAATGTTCATATGATGAGGAATGTACTCTTTCCTCTAATTATGAATTATAGTTGTCAAGTGAGTTCTTTTACAGTTTCATGTTGTGATAATTACTGGTTATGGCAATTTCAATTTGGACACTTGTAGTTTTCTGGTTTAAGATTGTTGTAGCTGAAACAAATGCTCAAAGGATTACCTCCCATCAAAGAACCTACTAGTACTTGTCAGTGTTGCATCTTGGGAAAGAAACATTGTGAAACTTTTCCAAAGGGAGTTGCATACAACGCAAAGCAACACATTGAGGTAGTGCATACATACTTGTGTGTAACTATGAGGACACAATTGATTGGTGGAAGTTGTTACTTCCATGCTTTCATTCATGATTATAGTAGAAAGACTTGGGTTTACTTCTTGAAGCAGAAGTCTGAAACTTTTGCAAAGTTTAAGGAATTTAAAGCCTTATCAGAGAACTAATGTGATCGACAGATCAAGGTATTGAGGTCAGATCGTGGTGGAGAATATGACAAAAGCCATTCCATGATTACTGTAAACAACATGGAATCAGAAGACAGTTTTACAACCAGGTACACACTACAACACGGTGGTGTAGCAGAGAGAAATAACATGACAATTATGAACATGCTAAGAAGCATATTGAAAGGCATAAACTTTTCTAATGAGTATTAAGCAAAAGCAGTTGCATGTGCTATTTATGTGATCAACAGATATCCTACAAAGAGTGTGATGAATAGAGTACTAAAACAAGCATGGTTAGGTATGTCTTGCAACATATCTCATCTCAGAGTATTTAGAAGTGTATCTTATGCACATGTGCCTAAGGAGAGAAGAGGTAAATTGGATGATAAAAGTGAAAAATGCATATTTATTGGTTATAGTGGGCAATCAAAAGCTTACAAATTGTATAACCCTGTCACAAGCAAGATCATAATTAACAAAGATGTTGTGTTCAAAGAACAAGAGCCATGGAATGGAACTATAAACAAAATAGTTGATGCACAAGTGCCACTGATGGACGACGATGATGTAGCAGAAAAGGATCAACAAGAATCACAAGTGAAGACACCAGACAAAGACACACCAACAAGGACTCCATGTTTTTTAGAGTAGCATGGATCTTCAAGAAAATCAACAGATCATGATGCTCCTAGCAATCAGGTGATGAATTAAACAATGGCAAGAGAAATATGAGAACTTTGAAAGATATTTATAATGATTTGGATGTTAGTCCAAATTTTGCATTGTTTTCATTCCAACCTTCTTTGTTTGAAGAAGCTATCAGAGATGAAAATTGGGTGCAAGCCATGGATGAAGAAATTGAAGCTATTGAAAAGAATGATACATGAGATTTGGTTGATTTTCCAAAGGACAAAAATCTCATTGGTGTAAAATAGGTTTACAAGACAAAGTCGAATGAGAAAGGTGAAATTGATATATTAAAGTTAATCTTATAAGCAAAAGGATTCTCGCAAAAACCAAGAATAGAATTTGGAGAAACGTTTGCTCTGGTAGCCAGATTGGATACTATAAGAGCAGTTCTAGCCATAACATCTCATAACAAGTGGAAACTATATCATATGGATGTGAAATCAACCTTCTTGAATGGAATTCTAGAAGAAGAAATTTATGTGCAATAGCCTCCATGATATGAAATTGAAAGTAATGAAGAGAAATTTTATAGGTTGAAGAAAGCGCTCTATTGACTGAAGCAAGTGCCTAGAGCTTGGTATACAATAATCGAAAGTTACATGATCAAGAATGGATTTTGTAGGAGCAACATTGAACCTACCTTGTACACAAATATAAATGAGCATGGACAAATTTTGATTGTTTTCTTATATGTGATGACATGATTTTTACAGGTGATTTTGAGATAGATGAATTTAAAGCATCCATGATGAAATAATTTGAGATGAAAGATCTTGGTCTCATGAAAAATTTTCTTGGCATAGTAGTTGAGCAATTTGAAAAATGAATTTTTATTCGTCAAAATAGATATGCCAAAGATTTTTTGAAACTATTTAGGATGGAAAATTGCAAACTTGTCCCTACACTAGTTGCAACAGGTACAAGGTTAAGTAAGGATGATAAAGGATCAGATGTCAATCTAACTCTATTCAAAAGATTGGTTGGCAGCCTCATGTCTCTCATAACTACAAGACCAGATATCATGCAATGAGTGATTTTGATTTCTAGATTTATGGAGACTCCAAAAGACATACATTGTAGTGTAGGAAATTCTGAGATACATAGCAGAAACTCAAGATTGTGACATAATGTATGCAAGTACAGAAAACAAAGATTTGATTAGATACACAAATAGTGATTTTGCAGGTAGTTTTGATGATAGGAAGAGCACTTATGGTTTTGTGTTCCACCTTGGTTCAGGTGTGATTTCATAGGCATCTAAGAAGCAACCCATTGTGACACTTTCGTGAGTAGAAGCAAGAATATGTAGCAGCAACATCAGCAGCATGTCACGCAGTGTGGTTAAGAAGAGTATTTGACGGACTCAAGCAGAAACAACAATGATCAACAACAACATATTGTGACAACACATCAGCGATTGTATTATCCAAGAATAGTGTGTTTCATCCGAAGAGAAAGCATATTGATACTAGATATCACTTTATTAAAGAACTTGTGAGCAATGGAAAAGTTCACTTGAAGCCTTGTAAATCTAGTGATCAATTGGTTGATATATTTATTAAGTCGTTAGCACAAGATGTGTTTGATTTTCATAGAAGAAACTTGGGTGTTGTAAGCCTAGCTGAGAGATAGACCAGCAGGCATGATTGAGTTGTCATGAACCATGTTTTAGTTTAGTAGTCGTAATTAAGGGGGAGTGTTAAAATAATATAATTATTCCTGCATGAGGAGTTGACTAAACTTAGAGAAGCACTTAACTAAGTGTTGAGGATTGAGTGTTTGAGTGTTGAGTGAAGTTTAAGTGATAGGCAACTTTTAGTGTGTGGTTGCATGTCAAGATATTTAAAGCAAGTTGTTCGTTGCAAAAGGATAAATACCCTTCATCGAGTTCATTGTAAGTATCAAGTTTGTTGTGATCAATAGAATAGTGTAAGTATCAAGTTTGGTGGGATGAGTAGAAGAGTAGCACCTCGTAGATGTGTGTGAGAATTATTTATACTTTGTCTCCTTCCAACACTTTGGAATGGCACTCTTCAACCAAATATAGAAAATAAACTGATAGTATTCTTATTTTATAAAAAAAAATTGAAAATTATTTAGCTATACACATTAGGCCAATATCTCATACTTAAGTTGGTCACAATCACAGACGAAGCAATATTACCATGGGCCTCTGGAGCCTTTGATCTGGTTCTGTAATCTATGTGATATGCCGCCACAAACACTAGTGATGAAGAAGTTCAAGAAAGCCGTGGAAAAATAGAGGACAGGATTCTCCGCCATGCGTATGATATGATTTTCCTAATATTAGCAATGGGAATTTTGATCATTGTTAATGTTCCAAAGCTTTCTTGAATCCCAATTCTTCATTTTCATTTGAAGATCCATCATCTAAGCTCCATTAGAACCAGTACAGTTGTTCTATTTAAATCAATACTGGGTCAGGACTCATGAATTCTATTGTCTTTCATACAAAGACAGAGGACTATCCTTAACCTTTGTGGTCCTCCTTTTCCTTGCTATCAATTTCATGTCATTTTTATCATAGCATTAACTCTATATAACAACGAAATTATACCAACCAATTTACCTGCTCTAATGCCCATCTGATCTAACTCCATATGCCATGAAAGCTACGCGCAATACACGAGATCGCCATCGCCTTTATTGCGAAGTTTGACGGATTGTGAGCTGATGGTCAGAGTTATACTACCCCAACTTAACTTCATTTTGGATATAGGTGACGTTAATGGCAGGTAAATTTGTTTGGATATGAGTGAGGTTAATTGCTTGATTTTGGTTGAATTTTGTAATTTTATTGTGGACACTAGTGAGGTCAATTATTTAGACATGGGTAAGGCTAATTATAAGTTAATTCTATGGATAAGGTCAAATCTAAATCAATTATTTAGATATAAGTGTAGTCCATTGTTTGAGCTCAACCAAATTATGTAATATTCCAAATATCCACAAATTAAAAATACCTATCTCATTTTATTACCTCCTAACTGAACCAAACATTAAAGGGTTAATATTATGGATTAAGGCTGCTTCCACCCTACAAAAGTCTTATAAGCTTTATGGAACCTAACCTTGAATGTTAAAATTCTGGATGCAGCCTGCTTCACTATCACCATTTTTTTTCAAGCTTTATACGCTATTCTATTATTTTAGTAACTTTTCTGTTGAAAGTTCAGTATGGTCGGCAGTAATGTAATGCCCGTCTCGGTGACGTCAGCCTGGCCATATTTCTCCGCACTCGTTGTTGCGGGAACCTCGGCTATATCGCACTCAAGTGCTTTCTCATCAGAGCAGCCACAGCCGAATCGATGCGCTTAGCTATACTTGATATGTAAGAGTACTTTTGCCCACTTCAACCCTATGGTTGGCTTTGATATTTCTACGAGGTTACTTCTTTCTCTGTTCTCTGAATGTTGACGACCAGAATGGAGACCAGGACATTATTGGTTGTTGGCCGAACAAGCATAATAGGGTGCAATTGTGAGCTTGACACTTTTAATGGAAAACTCATAAAAGGGACAACACATTAGTCATGCAACTTTTGACTTCATATGGAGGTGTCTTTTAGGAGTTTATTTTTAATTCGCCTGCAACGGCCACTTCTTTATATCACAAAAAATAAGGAAAAGCATAATTTTCTTACTAAAAAGTCCAGGGAATAGATGGTTTATTAATGTGGATGAAAAACATAATTTTCTTACTAAAAATTCCAGAGAATGTTTATTAATGTTGATGTGTTTTATTTCCATTAAATATTTTTGTTCTCATTTCTATTTAAAATATTTCTTATTATTTAAAATATAAATCACATAATTTTGAATTTTAATATTAATAATGGAAAGTGTTAATTAAAATATTTTAAAATAAAATAAAATATTAAAATAATAATTATAATTAGTAATTGATATTAATTAAACTAATCTAGATCCATTTTTATTTTGGATTTATCAAAAAGATGAAATCTTTAAATGTGTTAATCTTTCTTCAAATTTTGCACACAAAAAAGGAAAATTACACCTTGATAAATTTGAACCTATACATAAATACAATATTTATGAAATAATAAAATAGAATTTGTTATTTTTATTTTTATAAAAACACATATAATATTAACTTTCTATTAAAAATATATTATTTAAAATTATATTTTTTTCAAATATATTTTTAATTATATTTAGATTTTGAATGGAACACATTTTTTTTGAGTGGGGGAAGAGCATCCCTGCTAAAGAAGCAACATTTTACATATAATCGCAGAAGCGAGTAGATACAACAACCGAAGCTACGAAGCGAAATTCAGAACTGAGCCAAAGTCACATCTTTCACATTTTTCGAGATAGTACAACAAATTGGGAATGGAGCTAGAGTCACATCCTTCACATTTTTCAAGATAGTACAAAATTATGCAAAATTGATAACTGAGCTAGAGTCCCATCCTTTACATTTTTCGAAATAGTACAACGAAATTGGGAATGAAGCCAGAGTCACATCCTTCACATTTTTCAAGATAGTACAAATATCTGCCGCAGCAGAGCAAGTATCAACAACATTAAGCTCAACAACATTAAGCTGCAGAGCAAGTATCAACAACATTAAGCTGCAAGATCAGCCAAAATCATGTATCAACAACATTAAGCTGCAGGGGCAGCCAAAATCATGCATCGAGAGAAATAGAACCGAGTAGGGATGCGGCAAGCTGACCGTACCCACCACAGGGTATAAGCGCAGGTGCTTACCCTTGAAAAATAAATACTTTAACACTAAATTTTATAGCCAACTATTCTACACTTCATAAATCCTAAAATGAACAATTTTGAACCCAATCAACCTCATGTATACCAATATTTCTATATCCATAATTAAGAATTGAAATATATTTTAGTTCAATATATTCTGCATAGCATGTTAGATATGTCTACACTTCATAAATCCTATAATCAACAATTTTGCACCCAGTAAACCTCATGTATACCAATATTTCTATATCCATAATTAAGAATTGAAATATATTTTAGTTCAATATATTCTGCATAGCATGTTAGATATGTTTAATTGAACTTTCGCAGCTAGAAAGTAACCTGTATGTAAACTCTAAACTTCTCAAAATCAGATCAACATCCTACTTGTCTCGATATGATATCACGTGCTATCATAGGAACATAATCTCTTCACAAGAAAACGCTCTGGAAAATATATTAAAAAAACTAAAACATAGTAATATGAAGCGTGCTAAGACTCACAATAAAGTAGGTCCACTAATTTTTATTTTATTGTTTTACAACTATGTACCATAAAACCGTAGACACAATTTTGCAAGCTTCTAATCTCTACTAGTAACGAACGACATTCTTTGTTGTGCCAAAGCAGAGTCTCCACCACAATCAGGTGACAATTAGTCGATTCCTCGCTCTGTTGACATACAACAGTACAATTATAGATTTCCATTATTGTTCAATGACAGTGTAACACCCCATACGGATACACCAAGCGATGGTAGGGCCAGATTGGTAGGGCCAGATTTATGAAGAGAAGTGGCAGTACAGTGACGAGATGAAATGGATTATCAGACACAGGATAAAAAAATTAGTGTTCTTTTTTATAAAAAAACAATGATAACTATATTACTATATGTGGTGTTGGATATATTTTGATAATGTTATTTGGCTGCTGTTATATATATATATATTTGGATTCTCTTAATTTATTGATGATTTTATAATAACTATTCATTTTATAAATAGATATCATTAATCTTAAAAGCTAAATTGATAAACTTAATAATTTGTATAATCAATTAATTTAAAGTGATATTTATTATTATTATTATTATTATTATATAGATGTGAGTTAATTAATATTTGAAATTTTATTTATTGATATTTAAGAAATAAAGAAAATATAATATTTATAGTTATATTATAAAAAATTGGAATAAAAATAAATTAACGTAGTTTAATTTATAGACTAAATTTTAAAAAAGAATGTGATTTTTTGTTATTTAAAATATATTTTTGAATGTATAAATAGATTTAACACTTTGAAAAACATATAATTCTATAGATTAAAAGACTCTCAAGTTTTTAAAAATCTCTATCAGATTTTGGTTAAAATTAATATATAACCCCCTATCAAGGAGAATTGAACCAATGACTTCATATCAAAGAGTACCTATCATAAACATTACAAAATAGAATTTTAAATAGTTTACCTAATTTATTGAATTTACTTAAAAACAAATAAATAATTTTTATGTTCAAAAATTTTATAAAATACTTGAAGATATTAATATATTGAAAAAAAAAATAAATATATTGAAAGATAACTTTTTTTTCTAAATAAATAAAAATATTTATATAGTTCGTTGGACTCTCCTAGCCTTAAATATTTTGAAAGATTCGAACAATGATATTTACTGCAAGGCTCTCCTGCTTTAAAGAGGCTCGTAGCAGTAGATATCAAGGTTGCAATCCTTCAGAATATTTAAGGCTACCAGAGGCGAATGGACCACACAAGTAACTCAAGAATCTCAAAACCAACTATGGAGGAACTCTGACCTCTGCCCTGTTACTTTCAATCTATGTATTTATAACCAACATAAAGTTTAAGAACTGACATGCGAAAAGCCTACACTGTTTAATTACCAGGATCTTTTTATTTTCAATTGTGCTATAGGCTTTTTGGACAGCCAACAGCAATATCGTGTGACACAACAGAAAAGCTACTTCAAAAACTACTACAAACGCATTTTCGATAAATTTAGCGAACTTTCCATCACCAAAAATGTGTGAGATAGCAGATTCAAGGGACTTAAAGATCAATTATACACATCTATCATTTTGATCCATACAAATAGTTTTATTTAGCACATACGAACTATCCACCCGCAAAACTCGGTGACACCAACGGGTTCAACCGACATCAAGATCAATTATACTCGACGTTTCATTTCGATTAGTTTTATTAACAAAGTAGAAGGTAAGGATAAATAATACAATGCTTTTCTGTATTTTTTATTTGGTTGATAAGAATATTGGGAGAGTCTTAGAGTTTTAGTGAGTCTTAGAGATCCGAGAAGAACTTAAAGTGGCTATATTTATTAGCAGTCAGTGAAGTTTGTATATGAGTCAAGTGTGTATATTCTGAGGCAGAGCCTATTTGTTGCTAGGTAGCTTTCGGTATTGTTTGTTCTTCTGTGAATAGGATAAAGTCCGATAAATGCCACGATAGTTCATCTTTGATAAAGAATACTCTATCGTATCTCTCTGCTATAAATGATTTGTAATCCTAATCCATTCTGAGAAATAATATGAGTATACATTTCCGCATCTGAATACCTATGTGCATTTTACATTGTCTGTTGTGGTAGTAGTTGTCTTGCAATCTTCATTCGAAGTTCACAGGAAGTTCATTAGGGGTTCGCCAAAGGATTAAAAGGACGCCAAACCATTGTTAGACGAGGTAGCCATGTGTTGAGATCGCAGAGTGTGAAAAATCTGAATAGGTTCGCACTAAATTAACTAACTTTAAAAATATATTTAATAACATAAATTAGTAGAAAAAATTTAAGATATAAAAAAGTATTTTTCATTTTTATGTTTCTATTGTTTTCTTTTTATTAGTAGTTTTTTTTTGGATAAGGCAACCAGAAAAACCATTTAGGATGAAAAATATTTACATAAAACAGCATTAGAATAAATAAATAAATAAGAAAATTGCAAGATTTGTTATAGTTTAACATGCAATGAAAATAAAATATTTTTAAAGAGGGGCTCTTTAAAATATATCTTATGTATTAATAAAAATCATAATAAACAAAGCCCCAAGGGTTAGCTCAGCTGGTCAAACAAGTGCCTCAAGTCATACAGTCAATTCTCCCCTAAGTCCTTGAGGTTAGCCTAGCTATTGGCCACAAGGCTTGATACCCTTATCATGCTCAGGTATTTCGATGGAGGTAGCAGCAAATTGATACCCTTGATCAAGCTTAGATATTTCCGTGGATGTAGTAGCCACCCAGTGACCACGGGGCTTTATACCCTTATCAAGCTCAGATATTTTTGTGGATGTAGCAGCGTTTCAGTGGATGCAGTAGCCACCCAATGACCACAATCCACGGGTTTAAAAAAATCATAATAAACTAAATTTATAAACAATTTATTTATTATTATTATTATTCTTATTATTTTTTCGAAAGAAACATATAAACAAATCTATTTGACTAACATTTCATTAGAGAATTGAACCAACTTTCAAGACTTAACGTGTATTGTCTTGTAAATACCCACAATGATATTAATTACTTTTACAAAGTAAATCTATAAAAATAATTAATGTAAAAAATATGGAAACCAAAGTATCCACCAATATCATGTAAATATTTTAAAATATTTAAATTTATTCAAATTTTTTATACTTAAAATAATAAATATGATATAATATTAATAAAAAGAAGAATAAAAAATATTTGTTTTATAAAAAACCAAAATAAAATTTATATTATAAAAATAAATTTAATGTTATAAATATAACATTTATGTGTACTCTAATAAACGCAATATATATTTATTTATATTTTTTTGCATCATACAAAGATATATAAATATATATAAATGTGATTTCATTCCCATATATATATAGATAATCAATGCGCTACAGTTAGTAAATATTATAATCAACTTTTCTACACTCATTTATATTCAATTACTTTGTATCTAATAACTGTCATAATCAAAGTATACTAACATTTCTATATCCATGATTAAGGATTGAAAATTAATTTATTCCATTATTACATGGCATGCCAGATATGTGTGAACTTTAGTTGAAAGAAAACATCGGGAGATAAACTCTAACCGTGTCAAAATCGGCTGAACATCCTACTCCTGTGGATATGATATCATGTGATAGTGGGAGCATAATCTCTTCACAAGGAAACAGCATGAAATATATATTAAAATTCACTAAGACATAGCTATATACAGCGTACTATGACTCACAATAATGTCCAGTTACGATTATTTTATTATTTTACAAATCATGTACCCAATTCTGCAAGTTTCTAATCTTACCTAGTGACCAACGATTTTCTTTGGTGAGCCAAAGAAGAGTGTCCTCCACGGTCAGGTCACAATGAGTCGATTCACTCCACACTCAGCTGACAATTAGTCGATTCTTCCTTTTGTCTCTTGTTGAAATCTAATTTCAACGCAGCTGTACGCTCCCCAAAACCGCCAGCAAAAACCACAAACTAGTTTAAAGATTTCTCGGACCGCCTACCTGCAGAGAATGGTTTTCGTACACAAGGGCCCGAGAAAATGTGGAGCTGACACGTGGTTCAGCCCTGACGTAACGCAACGTCATTTTCTCGGAGGATAAAGTTCAGCACTTGTTGGTCTTCCGATATTGCCCTCCACCGTCGGATGTGCTCCACCTTCTTCAACCGTTGATTGCCCGAAGCTACTCCAAACCTGCATACGGCAAATATTAAATTCAATGCATTGCGTGGAGTAAAAGGTTTATGGTTGACCGCCGTAGGTGAGAGAGAGTCATTGAATTTAATGGTGCTACGTAGATTTAGGTGGGCCTTTTTATTATGGGTATGGGCACGTATAATATATGTCTTTTATATATATTTCTTATATACGGCATGTATTAAATGTGAAAACATATGTAATAAGTTTTTATGTTTTTGAGTGTGTTGACTTTTATTATGCATTGCACACGGGAGGTAAAATACATAGGTGTTCACAGCAACGAAAGATTGATGATGACGCAGTAAAAGGTGAAACACACAGCAGTGTGTAAAATGAGAAGAACCAGGTGATGTAATTTTTGGAGTTGTAAGAAAACCATGTGTGGTTTTTGCACAAGCAGTGCATAAAGAAAATGGTGAAGTTTTTTTTGTAAGTCTGTGTGAATTTTGTTTACAGCAGTAAACTTATGTAAACTTTTATTACAGCAGTAAGTTGTTTTCACTGCAGTGAATGTAAAAAGGGATTTACAGCAGTTAACCCAGTAATTTCTCAGAAATCTTTTATGGTGTTGAAATACTCTGTCTCTCAGTGAATTTTTTTTAAGTCTTCTGTGCACAAAAGGATCCTGGAGAAAAGTAAAAACAGAGCATTGCCTCTGTGTGTTTGTTTATTTGGTTTTTGGTATTTTTCCCCATTAAAAAAAAATAACCAACAGTGGTATCAGAGCAGGCTTAGGCTCTTTAAGGAAGTTAAAGAAGCTGAAGGGAGAAGGTTGTTGCTGCAGCAAAACTTCTCAGGCAGACAGAAGACTCAGACAACAAAGGGTTCAGGTATTTCTCAAAGATTTTTCTTTGTGTTGCTGCTGAAAGAGACAGTCAGTTTTTTTTTAAATACACAGTCAAGGAATGGCCAGCACAAGCACTGGTATGGGTATGTTTAATACCCAGCTCCCACAGTTTAATGGGAAGAATTATGACTACTGGTCTATAACTATGAGAGCCTTGTTTGCCTCTCAAGATTTATGGGAGATAGTTGAAGATGGTTTTGAAGAACCAGCAAATGAAACTGAGTTCAATGCACTAACTCAGGGAGAGAGAGATCAGCTGAAGAGCAATAGGAAGAAGGACTCAAAAGCCCGTATGTTGTTGTATCTAGCAGTAGACCAGAGTGTGTTTCCAAGGTTAGCAGCAGCTAAGACAGCAAATGAAGCATGGCAAACCCTCAAGACAGCTTATCAAGGCATGGAGAGAGTGAAGACAGCAAAACTACAATTGCTGAGAAAGGATTTTGAAAACTTGAAAATGAAGGAGTCAGACAACATTGAATCATTCTTCACTCATGTGATTGGAGTAGTCACACAAATGAGAACTCATGGAGAAACCATTGAAGACAGAAGAATTGTGGAGAAAATATTGAGGGTCTTACCCTCAAGGTTTGATGCCATAGTCACCACCATAGAAGAGACAAAGGATCTCTCAAGTTATTCAGTTGATGAGCTACATGCATCACTGATAACACATGAGCAGAGGTTGAGTAGGAATGAAAACTCATCTCTTGAGCAAGCCTTCAAGACCCAGATGTCCTTTGGAAGAGGAAGAGGTCAAGGTAGAGGAAACAAGAGAGGAAGAGGCAGAAGCCAGAACAGAGGTGGAAGGAACAGCCCAGCAAATGCACAAGGAAGAGGCAGCAATCCAAATCAAAACCAAGGCCAAGGCAGCAGCCAACAAAGAGAACAGTTTCATGCTCAAGGACAAAGGTATGATAAATCTAATGTTCAATGCTATTATTGCAAAAAGTATGGACATTATGCAAGTGATTGTAGAAAGAAACAACATGATATGAGTAGTAGACAAAATGCAAATGTTACAAGAGAAAACAGCAGTCAAAATAATGTCCTGTTAGCTTGTAACATGGCTGAAACACATAGTGAAGACATATGGTTTTTAGACTCAGGTTGCAGCAACCATATGACAGGGAATATAGCCCTCTTTTCAGCCTTAAATCAGAATTTGAAATCAGAGGTCACACTAGGAACTGATAGTAAAGTGTCTGTTATGGGAAAAGGGGAGGTAAAAATATTTACAAAACAAGGAGAAATGAAAACCATAGCAGATGTCTACTATGTCCCCGGAATGAGATGTAACCTATTGAGTGTTGGACAGCTTATCCAAAAGGGTTACAATGTTTACTTTGTAAATGATGTGTGCACCATCATGGACATACCACCCAGCAAAAGATGCATTGCTGAAGTGAAGATGACAAGGAACAGGATGTTCCCTCTCCGGATCAGGGCAGACATGAAAAACAAAGGTGAAATTGCAGTAGTCACCCAAGAGGCCTTCCAAAGCGTGCCAAAGGATGAAAATTGGTTATGGCACTTGAGATTCGGGCATCTAAATTTTGGAGGTCTGAATTTGTTGAGCAGAAAAGGAATGGTAAAAGGATTACCATTGATAGAGAAACCGGACAGCCTATGTGAAGGCTGCATTTTGGGAAAACAACACAGAGAAAGTTTTCCATTAGGGAAGAGCATAAGGGCAAAGGCACCCTTAGAGATCATCCACTCAGATTTATGTGGACCAATGCAAGCTCCATCATTAGCTGGCAGCCTATATTTCTTCACATTAATTGATGACTGTACAAGAAAGACTTGGATATATTTCCTCAAGAACAAAAGTGAAGTCTTTGAGAAATTCCAAAACTTCAAAGCATTTGTTGAAAACCAAAGCGGGCTGCACATTAAAGTTTTGAGAACTGATAGAGGAGGTGAATATATCTCCAAGGAATTCCTAAGATTTTGTAGAGAAAATGGAATTCATAAACAGTTTACAACTCGGTACACCCCACAGCAAAATGGAGTTGCTGAAAGGAAGAACAGGACCATCATGGATATGGCGAGGAGCATGTTGAAAGCAAAGCATTTGCCAAATGAGTATTGGGCTGAAGCTGTACATTGTGCAGTTTATATATTGAACAGGTGTCCTACAAAAGCAGTGATGAACAAGGTGCCAGAAAAGGCATGGAGTGGGAGAAAGCAAAGTGTCACCCACATGAGAGTTTTTGGGTGTGTGGCCTATGCACACATTCCGGATCAGCTAAGGAGGAAGTTGGACAGCAAAGGGGAGAAATGCATCTTCATTGGATACAGTGATGAATCCAAAGCCTACAGGCTGTACATTCCATCTACCAAGAAGTTCTTTGTCAGCAGGGATGTTCAATTCATTGAAGAGGAAGCTTGGGATGGAAGCATAGAGAAAACAGTGAATGTCAAAAACTGTTTGTCTCACGATGAAGATGAAGAGGAGGTGGCTGAAATGAATCCCCAAACAGCAGCGCCAACACAAGGACAGCAAGGGACACCATTGAGGATCAATGAGAATGTTTCTCCAAGCACACCACAAGGAGGAAACTCAAGTGCATCTTCAAGCACTTGCACACCAAGTGAACGAGGTAAGAAGTTTAGAAATCTAAGTGAAATTTATGATGAAGGAATGAATTCCTTATTTGCCTTGTATTGTCATGTTGATGATCCTATTCATTTTGAAGAAGCAATTAAAGATAGGAAATGGATAGAAGCTATGGATGAGGAGATGAATGCCATAGAGAGAAACAAAACATGGGATTTGGTTGAGTTACCAAAAGGCAAAGAAGTTATTGGTGTGAAATGGGTCTACAAGACCAAGAGCAATGCTGAAGGCAAGATTGAAAGGCACAAGGCAAGGCTGGTTGTCAAAGGCTACAAGCAGCAGTATGGGAGAGATTATGAGGAGACTTTCGCCCCGGTTGCAAGAATGGAAACCGTGAGAGCAGTGTTGTCCATGGCAGCACAAAACAAATGGAAAGTCTACCAAATGGATGTGAAATCAGCATTCCTAAATGGAGTGTTAATGGAAGAGGTTTATGTGGAACAGCCTCTCGGCTATGAGAAGAAAGGTGAAGAGCACAAAGTGTGCAAATTGAAGAAAGCTCTTTATGGGCTGAAGCAAGCGCCAAGAGCATGGTACAGCAGGATAGATTCATATCTATTGGATAATGAATTTGACAAATGTGAAGGAGAACCCACAGTCTACATCAAAGAAAAGGATGGTAAGATTTTGATTGTGGTCTTATATGTTGATGATGTTATTTTCACAGGTAATGATGATCAGCTCATTAAGAATTTTAAATCAGTCATGAAGGATGAATTTGAAATGACTGATATGGGTTTCTTGAGATACTTCTTAGGCATAGAAGTAGATCAAAATGAAAAAGGAATTTTTATATCTCAAGTAAGATATGTAAATCAAATTTTGAGCAGATTTAAGATGGAAGAATGCAAGGCAGCCATCACTCCCACAGTAATGGGATTAAAGCTCAGCAGAGAGGTCAGCAGCAAGGATTTTGATCCTAGTTTGTACAAGAGTATTGTAGGCAGCCTCATGTACTTAACAGCTACTAGGCCTGATTTAATGTATGCTGTTAGTTTAATTTCCAGGTTCATGGAGAGGCCAAAGGAGGCACATTGGCAGGCAGCAAAGAGAATTTTGAGGTATGTCAAAGGCACCAAAATGTTTGGAATTTTATATCATGCCTCAGAACATTCAGATTTGGTTGGGTACACAGATAGCGATTGGGCTGGAAGTGTAGATGATCGGAAGAGCACTTCCGGTTATGTTTTTAATATGGGTTCAGGAGCCATTTCATGGGCTTCTAAGAAGCAGTCCATTGTAGCATTGTCTACAGCAGAGGCTGAATATGTGGCAGCGACAGCAGCAGCTTGTCAAGCAGTGTGGATGAGAAGAATGTTGAGAAGCTTAGGCCAAGAGCAGGCAAAAGCGACAGTGATCTTTTGTGACAATAGCTCAGCTATTGCACTGTCAAAGAATTCAGTGTTTCATAAGAGAACGAAACACATTGATACAAGGTTTCACTACATCAGAGAATTAGTGAACAATGGAGAAATTGTCCTAGAACATTGCAGGACTCAAGAGCAGGTAGCAGACATCTTGACAAAGCCACTTGATCAGAAGAGCTTTGAATTTTTGAGAAAGTGTCTCGGTATGACCGAATGCCCAGCTGTTGAAATTAAAGGGGAGTGTTGAAATCTAATTTCAACGCAGCTGTACGCTCCCCAAAACCGCCAGCAAAAACCACAAACCGGTTTAAATATTTCTCGGACCGCCTACCTGCAGAGAATGGTTTTCGTACACAAGGGCCCGAGAAAATGTGGAGCTGACACGTGGTTCAGCCCTGACGTAACGCAACGTCATTTTCTCGGAGGATAAAGTTCAGCACTTGTTGGTCTTCCGATATTGCCCTCCACCGTCGGATGTGCTCCACCTTCTTCAACCGTTGATTGCCCGAAGCTGCTCCAAACCTGCATACGGCAAATATTAAATTCAATGCATTGCGTGGAGTAAAATGTTTATGGTTGACCGCCGTAGGTGAGAGAGAGTCATTGAATTTAATGGTGCTACGTAGATTTAGGTGGGCCTTTTTATCATGGGTATGGGCACGTATAATATATGTCTTTTATATATATTTCTTATATACGGCATGTATTAAATGTGAAAACATATGTAATAAGTTTTTATGTTTTTGAGTGTGTTGACTTTTATTATGCATTGCACACGGGAGGTAAAATACATAGGTGTTCACAGCAACGAAAGATTGATGATGGCGCAGTAAAAGGTGAAACACACAGCAGTATGTAAAATGAGAAGAACCAGGTGATGTAATTTTTGGAGTTGTAAGAAAACCATGTGTGGTTTTTGCACAAGCAGTGCATAAAGAAAATGGTGAAGTTTTTTTTGTAAGTCTGTGTGAATTTTGTTTACAGCAGTAAACTTATGTAAACTTTTATTACAGCAGTAAGTTGTTTTCACTGCAGTGAATGTAAAAAGGGATTTACAGCACTTAACCCAGTAATTTCTCAGAAATCTTTTATGGTGTTGAAATACTCTGTCTCTCAGTGAATTTTTTTTAAGTCTTCTGTGCACAAAAGGATCCTGGAGAAAAGTAAAAACAGAGCATTGCCTCTGTGTGTTTGTTTATTTGGTTTTTGGTATTTTTCCCCATCAAAAAAAAATAACCAACATCTCTGTCCATGGGATGACATACAAACGTTTTAGAGAATGAAAAACCGCGGAGTAGAGATGTCTTTCTCAATATTCAAAATAAATTAAATATATTATATAAAAGACATCGATATTAAATCACTGAATTTGAATTGAATTGAAGTAGATTAAATTTATTTATTTTTATTTTTATTTTATTTTATTTGTTAAAACTAATCTAAGTATTTATGGGATTTGAACCAGTGACCAAATTAAATTCTAATTAACTATGCTATTTAAATAGATAATTATAAAGCTTAACAAGTGGTTGGAATTAGATTCTCCAATACCTTTTAATTACAACAAAATAAATCTAAACTAAAATATATACTTAATTAAACCTACCATTTAAAATTTTGAAATTATCTTAATTTCTCTTCTTTCTTTTCTCTTAATCCATAACCTCTAAATTTTTTAACATTTATTTTTGATTATATCTTTCCATCCTCAATTTCTTTATTTTCTAGCGCATTTATTCTATTTCTTGCTGTTTCTCTAGTTTTTCCTTCAGTTTTATTGAGTATTTGAAGGTCCACTTCAAAAATGGAAGGAAAGCTCCATGAACTTTAAAAGATCCACATTAACACTTCAAAAATGGAAGGAAAGCTCCATGAACTTTAAAAGATCCACATTAATTTTATAAAGGGTGATCCATTCTTTAATAAGCCCGGAAGCCTTTTTCTTTAAAATAATTTTAGGTTATTTTAAAATATTCTTATAACACCTTTGTTTAAGAAAAAGGGTCCTTTTAAAAGTGTAAACAGACGAAGGGTTTTTTTTTTTTTGTTTGTGTTTTGGTATTGAAAGAAAAAAATAAAAGTCCCATGTTTTTTTTTTAATGGCAGCGTTTAAATTTTAAGAGCTTTTAAAGGGTTTATGAAATATTTTTGTTGGAAAAAGGGTTTATGTAATATTTTATTATTATTATTATTATTATTATTTATTTATTTATTTATTATTATTATTATTTATTTTTTTGGGTTGAAAAGAGGTTGTGAAAATTATTTTTTTAATTAAAGATTAAAAGGTTTTGTTAAAGAGCTTGTAAAAATTTTTGTAGAAAGTTTTATAATATTTTTCTGAGAAAGATTTATAATGTTTTTATTGCTTTAATGAGAGGATGAATTGAAGTTTTTAGTTTTGTTTCTTATTTAGATAGAGATTATATTGAAGGTGAATCACAATCACAAATATTTTTGTTAGAGGTAGAAGTTTACAATAGAGAAGCCGCTTTGATTGAAGTTTGATTTGTTTGTTGCACCATAATATGCCAGTGCTCACAAATGGGAAAATCCAAGAGCCTAGGAAAGTTGAAGCAACAACATGAGATGTATGAAGTTTTTTTGAAAGATTGGGAAACCAAAAGGCAAAAGAATGCCTCTGCATTCAAATCAATAAAAAATTCTATAGATGTCAACATTCTACCCCTCATTGTAGATGCAATAATAGCTAAGGAGGTCTGGGATACCCTTGAGAAGAATTTTGGTGTAAGGGGGAGAACTGAAGTTGAAGATGAAGGTGGATCTATAATAGCAGATCTATAACGAGATGAAGATTTTGGTGAATCCCACTTCAAAGTGGATGGCAATGATTAAGGTTTGTTACCCGCTGCAAAGAAAGAGCACACAAATTCTCTTGATTCCCACTATGCACAACCACAAGTGGATGAAAATTTGGTGAATCCAGCAACAATGCTTGCTAATTACAATCAAGCTTCCATTTAAGAAGCCAACATTATGGTGAATCCAACAATTAAATTTGTTGATGTTAAGTTTTATGAAGACCAGTTAACTAATGATGAATGGTTGCATATGATGAAACAAAAACATCTTATCTATAAATAGTTGTTTGGTGAGAAAAGCCCACTTGGGTCTGAAAACCAAGTGGAAGAAAACATCTTTGAAGCAACAAAAACTAGTAAGGTTGTGAAAGCGACAAAGGTAAAAAAGGAAACACGAAAGGAGAAAGGTCTCATTACAAAGTAGAAGGATGAAAACTAATGTGGTTCTGTATATGTTTTTAAATTTACCATTCATTTCCCATGTTCACATAAACAAAACGATTATGAAGAAGAAATAAAGTTCCTTGAAACATGGATTAAAACACCATGCTTTAATAAAGTCTGCATAGAAGTTGTAGAAATGAATATTGAAGACAAATTTAATGATGAAATTGTTATTAAAATTTTCATGAATTGAAGTCTTGAGGAAATAAAATTTCATTCTCATCCTATGTTACAACAAATTGATGTTTAAAAAAATGATTTTGAATATTGAGAAGAGCTTCTCTGCTCCATCGGTTTTCATTCTCTAACATGGCATCAAAGTAGAGATTGCACATGACTCCTTGAGAGAGAAACAATGAATGTGAGTAAGAAAATGTGGAAGAAGCCTCTGTTGTTTGAAGAAGTCGATGATGTGACGAAGGTTGGGTGAGTGGGCTATTGGAAAAATTAAAAAAAAAAAAATCATGAAGTGGGAACGCTGCAAGAAAACCATCATCTTTTTATTTTTATTTTGAGTGACCATCGCACTATTAGACTCTCTCATAAAACAATAATAAATCCAAAAATAAATTAATTAATTAAATATTCCAAGTTAGGAATTTGTGCCTAACTCTTGGGTTGTTCCTCTAAGATAGGAGTTAGTTTAGGTAACTCCTATATTGGTGTGTGTCTGGTGAGAAATTATCTCAACCAAAGGAGAAATTATCTCAACCAAAAGTGTCTAAGATAGCACGCACTATCTTGAGAACATTGTCTCTCATCTATTTATTTGTAACACTATATTCAATTTTTTTAATGTGTAATGAGAGAGAAGCATGAGGCTTCAGACTTTTTCCGCCAATATTTTGTCTCTGATTTTTATGTGTATTTTTCTGTAATCTGTTTGGAGTTAATTTCTATTTTCAATATGTGGTATCAGAGCTAGATCTGAACCTGTGTTGTGAACCTGTGTTGTGAGGAGATGCATCTGAATGTTATTGCAACCTGAGTATTCTGGACGGAGCAACCTGCGTATGCAGCCGTACTTCAACGGCTTGAATGGATGTTCCTTTTCCGTTCGAATCCTGTAGCTGAGAATCATATAATAAAGCTAGGCGGGGCGCTCTTTCGATTGCCTCCATTTCTGAAAGCCATGGAATCCAATCCTTGCGGTTTGCTTCGCTTTCTGAATGAATGGTCGTGATGAATCAAATTATTGCATTGAGATCAGATTAGCTAGGATCCATGGCCGCCAATGGAATGCAACTGGGTTTACTGCTATGCCTTTTATTGGCTTGTCTTCTCGGCTCTTCCCAGTCTTTGATGCCCTGCTTCTAAGGTATGGGCGATACTGCGGACTGCTTTACAGTGGATGCCATGACGAAGCTCCCTGCGATGGGCTGGACAGCTGCTGCAAAATTCATGACAATTGCGTTGGGGACATCGGTTATTTGAAAGTCAATTGCAATCAGAATCTGCTGAACTGCCTCAGCGCTTACAACAGTTCTGGATAACCTCAGTTCCCAGGCTCCACGTGTAGCATTGACACGGTTATTAGTACCATCTTCTTTGCCATCGAGGCAGGCGTGAAGATTCAGTCCTTGGTGATATGTAAAAGAAACGCTTGTTGGAGGAAGGGTTGAGTGAAGAAGCAATACAGGAAAGTGAGCAGATTATGATGGCAGAGTTCTCTACGTTGCAAAACCAATTGAATCTTCTTCAGCGAAAGCAATTTCTTTTAATTGAAACTTTGAGGCAGCTAGAGAAAAATTTGATCTGGAGACAAAGGTTGTAGATAAAAGTCAGCATCGTTCAAAGCAGGCTTCATCCTCAAAAACCAGAAAAGGAAAACGAGGAAGGAGTGAGTCTTTGGTCCATGATTAAAGACAATATGAGCCGTGCTTTATGATTTTTATATTCGCATTTGAAAGGTAAACTCACTTTTTCATAACGTGATAAAATCCATAAAAATTTTAATTGAAGAGAGGTATCACAGACTGCCGGACTTTTATCATTCGTAATTCAGTTAGTGGGTAAAACTCTTTTCTAATCAAGTAAAGACCTGAAAGAGGCCATTGAGGCCGGATTGAGAACCAGCTCGGGATCCAGAGGTTCACTGTGAAGGAGCAAAAGATTCCTAAACTCTTCCTCCAAACGAACCATTGCAATCTGCAACACATTCTGTGCCTTATGAACATCGGCCTGGGGCAGCAACACGTCCAAATGGAGTAATCTTTTTAAAGGTTTTACGCTTGGGAAATTGGGCATTACCAAAACGTGAGTTTACAACCTTTTACTTATATTTTTCTTAAGCCCTATGCACAAAAAAAAGGATGAGTGGTGTAATGTGAAGCGAAGTTTTTATTATGTTTGAGTTTTAAGTGGGCATGACTTAGTTAAAGTGTTTTTTGGAGAGATAAGGAGTGGATAATATTTTTTAAATTTTTGTAATGAGGTATGCTGTTTAATGTGTAAAAATGTTTTTTTGGAGTGCTTTGGGGAGATATAAGGAGTGACATAAGAAAGAAGATGAGTGGATAAGGTGCATTATATTTTGTAATTTGAAGAATATTTTGTGGAGATATAAGTGTATTATTTTGTATTTGGAGTGATAAGGGAAAGTTGTTGTAATTCACAGTATTGTTTTACTTTGAGAGGGATCGTGTTACTATCCATTCAGATTTTGAAGGCGAGTTGTTTCAAAGGGTTGTCAGCTTGGCATTATCATTGCTTCAGATGTACTCAGTGATTAATAAAGATATCATTTTTTAGTGTTGATGTGTCCTAGATCTGCCCGAAATTGAATAAGGGGATCTAAGGTACACTATGTGTGCTTGATGGCGCATGTGTTTTATGGATTCATGTTTTTGCTTTTCGATCTGTGTCTAGTTGTGACACATCAATAATTTCATCGCATACATAAAGCAAGCACAACACATAGCTGCAAGAACAACACTACAACAAATAATCAAAGTTTTCAACATCGCCATTCTACCTCAACAAACAATTTCACTCAATATAATCAAGTTCATGAATCTGCAAACTCCAGCATTTCAAAGCAAAGTCTACATCACTACAATCAAGTTAATGAATCTGTAAACTTCAACGTTTCAGCGCACAGTCTACATCAACATTGTTGAACTTGTAATCAAACTCAAATCACATTGAATTGTAAGGGTGCATTCTCGGTTGAAACCGACACCCACGTCTTGAATTGAGTCATTGTAGTGAATCATTGAAATCATTGTAAGCTTTTTGGGTGCATTTTCGACAGTGTTCGACACCCTTCCTTTAAAGCACAATCAAGTGAGTCCATGAGTTTTAACTCCTTGAAACAACCATCACAACAACCACAACAAGTTCAACTCTAACACCAATCAAGCAAGT
The DNA here is from genome assembly GCA_031772625.1 of Pinus tabuliformis. Lineage (NCBI taxonomy): Eukaryota > Viridiplantae > Streptophyta > Pinopsida > Pinales > Pinaceae > Pinus > Pinus tabuliformis. Next base: position 171,015,598 of record CM062806.1, on the reverse strand, counting down.
TGAGATCAACAAATCAAGCGAGCGTGCCAGTCAAGTCCCATAGCAAGCGAGCCTGTCATTCAAGTAAAGTGAAACAGTTCAAAGCACGACATCTACGACAAGAGAGCCTGACTTCAAGTGAGCAAGTTCAGATGGCGCAACATATTCAGTTGTTAAACATTCTTCACAGTTTGATCATCTCCAGTGATGAAGACATGGTGCACATCAGCAAAGAAACTCTTGCTGATCTTTCACAGCATCTACAACAAACACATGAAACCATTGAGTTTCTTCAACTTGAGTCCCAACTTCAAAGGAATGAATTGCAAGAAAATAGTGATACTTTCAAGTCTTTGAACCATCCAGATGATAAGTCAATCATCCCAACAACTTCAAGTGTCAAAGTTGTTCATGATCAAATTCCAATTTCTTCCAAACCCCTCATCAAGCCCTGGGAAGAAATTCAAAATAACAAGAATAGACGAGGCTTAGGATATGTCACTGATGACACCAACTTACATATCCCAGATTATTCCAAGCCAATTAAGTTTGTGAGTGCGAGATTTCTTGAACAACTCACCTCAGCAGGTTCTGAGAAAGTAGTAGTCAAACCGAATTGCACGCAACCTGAAGTTCATGTTCAACCGAAATGCTCTCATTGTCAAAGAGCCGGTCATATGGAAGATCAATGTTTTGATCTCCATCCTTGTTACCATTGTGGCAAGCCCAATCATTCCTCAGAAAAATGTCGCAACCAACAAACCTCAGGCAGATTGAAGATACATTATGAATGGATTGATCCTTGGGAATGGTCATCCATAGTCAAACGATTGTCTCAGTTTTACAATCAACTACAATCACACATAGTGCAGCCAGCAGTGAACCGATGATGGTACTCTCATGCAGTTGAACGAGGGAGTACAACAGTGAAACTCTCCTACACCTGAAGGGGGGGAGTTCAAATATATTTTGGAGAAGATTGTCTCTCCTTTCAGCTGACAAAGGGGGGAAAATGTCAATGAAATTGACAAGTGGTTGTCAGATTGAAAGTCTCGACATCATCAGCGAAGTAGCCAGTGGGCATCTTCATCAGCCAGTGTGCTTTTTTCATCAGCAGTGAGCATCAACAAATTCACTAGTGAGCAATCGACAGCCAAAGCAGCAGTGAGCAGCTTTCATAATAGCAAAAACAACATTGAGTTGTTTTTCAACATCTTCAGCCAGTGGGCAATCATCATCAGCAAACACGCCAGTGGGCGTTCATCAAATTGTGTCAGTGGACACCGGATGCTGTTTTCAAGCAAAGGACAGTTGGATCCTTTTGCGGCTTGGCACATGATGGAGTTGTCAAGCGTCCCTCTGAGATGAATCAGTCATGCAGCTGACTCAGTCTCTTCATATTGCGGTTTGTTCAGCATCCAGATTTGGCGGTTTTTTCAGGCAATGATTTTGAGGATCAACATGAGAACTTGGAAGATGGTTCTCGTTCTTATTTTTGGATTTATCATTGAGGGGGGAATGTTAGACTCTGACGCAGGCAGGAGCCTGCAAATACCAGGATCTTAAACATCTGTTGCATATCAACTTACATCACAGTTTTTTTCCCCAAATCAAATCTTCAATACTTAGCAAACTCACACTTTGCCATTATCTTGTGGAAACTATTTTCATTTTCCAGATTCTATTTACATCAAAACAAATACATATACATGTGGGGAGCCATCAAGATAAAAATATAGAGAGAGAAGCATTTCAATTCGAGCAACACCTTTAGCGTAAATCCTTGGATGCAGTTTTGGATGCAGTCCTGATTGCGTCGCTGGTTTTCTTGAGTTTTACAACCTTCAAAGCCGATGCTGATAACCTTCCATTCGTTACAGGATCGATGGTCTTCTGAATCTTAAAAACATTCCACGCAGTTCCCATAGCATGGCCCCAACTGCAAGCGTGTCACTTGTTACCTCCCCAGCATCCTCCCCAAACCTGTGTGAAACAATTTCAACTGTAACCTCAGAAGGGGCTGATATAGCATCCTTCCTCTTCGACCAGAATTCAAAATGCCAAATAACACAATACAGTCACTCTTCTTTCATCATATGGCAAATTGATCCACATTCAGTTTCCCCAATAATATATGGTCTTCAGTTTTGAAATCAAATCTTTGACTTGGTAAAAATATACCTGTCCCCTTTAAAACTTTCCATCTTTGATTTATTAAACCCAACACATTTGTGTATTTATTTCCAGCTATGGTAAATTACAATATTCAGGTTCTGTTACATATCAAATGTCAACAACAACTGGGCTATACAATTCAGAACACGCCTTAGATTCCAGATCTCAGCATTCGATTCATTATATTAATTCAAAAGACCATTAGTGGTAATAAACCATACCTGGGTTAAGCCAATTGCATCAACTATCATATTGACTGTAATTTTTTTATGATTCCTTTTCCTAACTGCGCCTTTTTCAACGCTTCCAACAGCTATGATTTACACAATTGGTTATTGTTTTAACGCGCTTCACCTACCTTTTACCTCTGTATTTATATACAACGTGCAGTTCTTCTTTTAATTGCAGTCGAGCCACCATCTAACAGCGTTCAGGTTAATAATTCAACCAGTGCATTCATTCCAGAATTGTAAATATTGTATCGTCTAATGCCAACGTTCAGGATGACAATACAGACTTATGGATTCAGTTTCAATTTTGGAATAAACATTACAGCGAATAGGTTACCCTCTGCATTTACCTTTTAATTGATTTCACAACAGCGCCCTTTTGTTCCAGCTGACACTGTTCCAACAAATGATGCTATTCATTGGTCCTTTTAACACAAACAACTCCTAATTTCTGAAGCGCTTTCCCATAATTAAAACCTCCTCACAAGTTAGTATCACAATTAATCGATTAAAACTCTAGAACCGATTTTCATACACATTATCAAGCCATTAAAATTAAATGAGAACAGCGTTCATTATGTCCCACACTTCCAAGGCTTCAATATACCTCTGTTCAATACTGCAGATATTCATATATATATATAATCTGCCAATGTGCTGTACAAATAGTGAAATCGACCTTCCCAAACTGGCATCAAAATCTTAACCTACACCGAACTTCGGTTTCATTCCAATAACTGGAAATAAATACAATTCCGCCAATAAAGTTATAGACACATTTATCATAAAAACATACTTACAATTCTTGTTCTTCCTGGCCAGATATGCAAATCGATGGCCTTTTTACATAAGCCCTAAGGCTTCCAAGTAGAAAACCTTATACTGTACTCACAATCTCAATGTCTTTTTCCTCTAAAACTTCTTCCTGTTTATACAATTTAAAAATATCATTAAATTAAATGCTCAATCCCTTCAATTCCTCAACAAACCCCTAAATCTCTCAACATCCCTAAAGGATAGCTCTTTATCCCTAAAATCCTTCCACTAATTAAATTCCCTCATATCCTTTTATTAAATAAAAAGATATTTACAATAGATCCTCACATTTTCCTATTTTACTCAAATTAATTTAATAAAATATTAAAAATCAACACACCCCCTTTTAACATATTTACAAAATAAAAAAACGCCCTTGATGCTCCTGCATCAGACTCCCCATGTAAGAAATTTCATGACCACCTGGTCATAAGTCTGGATATCTCCTCCTGGATCCCAAATTTTATTTTGTAATCCTTTCGTGCTTGTCGATTGCTTCACTGTTGTTGTCATCTGCTGTTGTCTTCCAAGTTTCCATATTTTGTGCTGTAATGCTCCACTTGCTTTGCTCTTGCAATCCTTCGCTATCTTTCTCTTGTTGTCTTTCCTTTTCTTTCTTGCTGCTGGCCTCTTCCGGGATTCTTTTGTCATCAGTTTTCTGATACTTTCAATCTCTTGGTCCAAATAATCTCTCGGCTGTTGATTTCTTGCTGTCTGCTGAGCTAAGACGGCTTGCTCAGTTTGTACTATCACTCGCTGACTTCTTGCTTCTATGCTTGTTTCTGTTCTGACTTGTTCAGTCTTCACTGCCACCCAATCATCCATGCCCTCTTGTTTTCTAGAACAGAAAACTTCTTCTTCCTTCATTTGACTTCTCAATGGAGTCAAATGTTCTGCAACAATACCTGCATTCACAAAACACTTGTTAGAATAAAAATCATAAGGCATCAGTGCCTTGTCCTCCTTTGCCAGCACTTCAGTATGCTGTTCTGCATTCTCCTCCACTATCAGCACATCAGTATGCTGATTCTTTTTACCCAAAGAATTCTCTGAAGAATTCTCAAGACTGTCAACCAGTCTTTCTCTCACATCATCTTCTTCCATGATATCTTTCTACACTCGTTCACTGTACTGAATTCTTTCCTCTACCATCTCCCTGTCATACTCCGAATTTTCCAAAAAATATTCTGGCAATGCAATTTCTTTGTAACATTGCTGAAGCATAACATCACCATCACTTACAGTCCCTGCATGCATACACAACTTGTCAGTTTGAAAACTACAAGTTTCAACAACCTTAACTGTTGGTTCATATACCAGCTCTTCCAGCTGATCCTCTTCTTCATTCACATGAACTTCCTCTTCAACAAAACCTGTAATCACATCACAACTGTCAGCTATAAAAACACAAGAGTTCACATTATCCAGCTGATCTGGATTTTCCCAATAATTCAAGAAATCGTCAATGATCTCCTCCTCTGTTTCATTAATGGAAACCTCCTCTTCCAACTCAGCTGCTCTGAGTTCTTCACGTCTCAATTGTACATCCATCATCTGCTCGAGCTTTCTCAGCTCTTCTGTTAACTGCATGTTTATCTGTCGATCTCTTTTCTGTTGTAGCCTCTGCCACTTCACTTTCTTTCCCTTCAGTGGAAAGATCCATCCTCTATTCTGGTTTTCCTGCTCTTGCAGCCATTCCTCTAGTACCTGCAATTGCACTTTCATTACTTCAATCTCTCTTTCTCTGACTTCTGCAGTCATCTCATTGCTGTGGCATTCCTCTAAACCTCTTCTTTGATCCTCCATGATCACTTCCTCCATGAGTTGTTCACTCACTATGAGTTGTACTAGCCTCTACGACAGCAATCTCTTCTGCTGTCACTTACCTCACCAAGCCCTCCTCACTCAGTCTTTTGGTAAGTACTGGTTCACTGCCTCTGGAACCTCTTTGAGCACTCTCTTTGCTCTCTTGAGGCTATCTCTTCAACTCACCTTCTTCTTGAGGACACTGCAATTTTCCTCCTTATTCAGCCTTTAGTTGAATGCCAGGTTCAATGCCATCGTCTTCTCTGCAACCATAAACCTCAATCATAAATTTCAAATCAGAAAATCATCTCACCTGCCTGATTTTGTCCTTCATTTGCCTATGTAATTTCCTTCACTGTAATCCTGTTCACTTGTGTAGTTTGCATATCAAATTTAAAACTTTGATCTTCATTCATCAATAGTCAAAAATACATTTCAGTTTTCAAAATAAACATTTTTCGACTCAACAGAGCCAACCTCTGATACCAAAATGATAGCGAGCTAAACCCGCCAAACCCAGAATCACACAAAACCGATGCGTATAGCATATCTCAGCATTTTTACCAAATTAAAATCTTAATACCTGGCAAAGTCACACTCAATATATGCCCTTGAAACGTAATCGACATTGACATTCACAATTGCCACCAGCGCATATGGGATTATTAACCTTCAAGGTTTATTCAACATACAGTTTCTCTGTTCAAAAGTCGACTTTTCCTTTATTTAAAAATAAAGACCATATAAGCTGAAACCCATACCTGGCCTTTTCTTACTTCTGTGCTTCAGGTCGAATAATCAATTACAATTCACCTTCAAGATCCTATTGATCTCGCTTCATCTCCCACCTGCACGGCATCTCTGTGCTGCAACATTCATCAGCCTCAAAATCTGATCTTATCACATGCAATTAATAAAAAAAAACTTCATCCTTCAAACAGAGCTATTCCGGCTCTGATACCAAAATTGACGCAGGCAGGAGCCTGCAAATACCAGGATCTTAAACATCTGTTGCATATCAACTTACATCACAGTTTTTTTCCCCAAATCAAATCCTCAATACTTAGCAAACTCACACTTTGCCATTATCTTGTGGAAACTATTTTCATTTTCCAGGTTCTATTTACATCAAAACAAATACATATACATGTGGGGAGCCATCGAGATAAAATATAGAGAGAGAAGCATTTCAATTCGAGCAACACCTTTAGCGTAAATCCTTGGATGCAGTTTTGGATGCAGTCCTGATTGCGTCGCTGGTTTCCTTGAGTTTTACAACTTTCAAAGCCGATGCTGATAACCTTCCATTCGTTACAGGATCGATGGTCTTCTGAATCTTAAAAACATTCCACGTAGTTCCCATAGCATGGCCCCAACTGCAAGCGTGTCACTTGTTACCTCCCCAGCATCCTCCCCAAACCCGTGTGAAACAATTTCAACTGTAACCTCAGAAGGGGCTGATATAGCATCCTTCCTGTTCGACCAGAATTCAAAATTCCAAATAACACAATACGGTCACTCTTCTTTCATCATATGGCAAATCGATCCACATTCAGTTTCCCCAATAATATATGGTCGTCAGTTCTGAAATCAAATCTTTGACTTGGTAAAAATATACCTGTCCCCTTTAAAACTTTCCATCTTTGATTTATTAAACCCAACACATTTGTTTATTTATTTCCAGCTATGGTAAATTACAATATTCAGGTTCTGTTACATATCAAATGTCAACAACAACTGGGCTATACAATTCAGAACACGCCTTAGATTCCAGATCTCAGCATTCGATTCATTATATTAATTCAAAAGACCATTAGTGGTAATAAACCATACCTGGGTTAAGCCAATTGCATCAACTATCATATTGACTGTAATTTTTTTATGATTCCTTTTCCTAACTGTGCCTTTTTCAACGCTTCCAACAGCTATGATTTACACAACTGGTTATTGTTTTAACGTGCTTCGCCTACCTTTTACCTCTGTATTTATATACAACGTGCAGTTCTTCTTTTAATTGCAGTCGAGCCACCATCTAACAGCGTTTAGGTTAATAATTCAACCAGTGCATTCATTCCGGAATTGTAAATATTGTATCGTCTAATGCCAGCATTCAGGATGACAATACAGACTTATGGATTCAGTTTCAATTTTGGAATAAACATTACAGCGAATAGGTTACCCTCTGCATTTACCTTTTAATTGATTTCACAACAACGCCCTTTTGTTCCAGCTGACACTGTTCCAACAAATGATGCTATTCATTGGTCCTTTTAACACAAACAACTCCTAATTTCTGAAGCGCTTTCCCATAATTAAAACCTCCTCACAAGTTAGTATCACAATTAATCGATTAAAAATCTAGAACCGATTTTCATACACATTATCAAGCCATTAAAATTAAATGAGAACAGCGTTCATTATGTCCCACACTTCCACGGCTTCAATATACCTCTGTTCAATACTGCAGATATTCATATATATATATATATATAATCTACCAATGTGCTGTACAAATAGTGAAATTGACCTTCCCAAACTGGCATCAAAATCTTAACCTACACCGAACTTCGGTTTCATTCCAATAACTGGAAATAAATACAATTCCGCCAATAAAGTTATAGACACATTTATCATAAAAACATACTTACAATTCTTGTTCTTCCTGGCCAGATATGAAAATCGATGGCCTTTTTACATAAGCCCTAAGGCTTCCAAGTAGAAAACCTTATACTGTACTCACAATATCAATGTCTTTTTCCTCTAAAACTTCTTCCTGTTTATACAATTTAAAAATATCGTTAAATTAAATGCTCAATCCCTTCAATTCCTCAACAAACCCCTAAATCTCTCAACATCCCTAAAGGATAGCTCTTTATCCCTAAAATCCTTCCACTAATTAAATTCCCTCATATCCTTTTATTAAATAAAAAGATATTTACAATAGATCCTCATATTTTCTTATTTTACTCAAATTAATTTAATAAAATATTAAAAATCAACACACCCCCTTTTAACATATTTACAAAATAAAAAAACGCCCTTGATGCTCCTGCATCAGACTCTCTCATAAAACAATAATAAATCCAAAAATAAATAAATTAATTAAATATTCCAAGTTAGGAATTTGTGCCTAACTCTTGGGTTGTTCCTCTAAGATAGGAGTTAGTTTAGGTAACTCCTATATTGATGTGTGTCTGGTGAGAAATTATCTCAACCAAAGGAGAAATTATCTCAACCAAAAGTGTCTAAGATAGCACGCACTATCTTGAGAACATTGTCTCTCATCTATTTATTTGTAACACTATATTCAATTTTTTTAATGTGTAATGAGAGAGAAGCATGAGGCTTCAGCCTTTTTCCGCCAATATTTTGTCTCTGATTTTTATGTGTATTTTTCTGTAATCTGTTTGGAGTTAATTTCTATTTTCAATACGCACTTATGCAAAGTGAGCAAGTGTGATGAACACAAGATACTTAAGAAACTCAAAGAAATAATGACCCATCGCATGCATTCGACATCGTGAAGTGTGATGGCAATAATCTGGTTAAAGTCAAAGTTGGGTCGGTGAAAAGGGCTCCAAAAAAACCTCTTGAGAAAAGCCACGGTTTTTTTTAGTCTAGCCACAGGAAAGCTAAGTAAAAAATCAAGGTCCACGTCAAAAATCGAAGGCTCCATGATTTTTTTCTTTTCAGATAGCAACTAGCCTCTCCTTCTCTTGCAATAGGGTTTCCACTTCATGAAATTTACAAAAAAAATTCTTCCAACAACACAATCACTTCATTAGATGAAGGCGCTCACTCACTGGAAATGAATAGTTTAAGTTTAAAAATATCCACAAAACCACATTGATTTTGTTCCCTTTGCTTTGCAATGAGAGATTCCTCCTGTTGTGTTTCGCTATTAGCCCTTGTGGCTTCCAATTTTTTACTAACTCTTGTTGCTTCAAATATGTTTTCTTCCACTTGGTTTTCAGACCCAAGTGTGCTTCTCTCACCAAATAAAAATTTCTTAATAAGATATTTTTGTTGCATCATATGAAACCACTCATCATTAGCTAACTAGTCTTCATTAAATTTAACATCAACAAATCGAATTGTTGGATTCACCATAACACTTGCTGCTTAGATGGAAACTTCATTTTCATCAAAAAATATTGTTGTTGCATTCACCAAATTATCATCCACGTGTGGCTGTGCACAGTGGGATTCAGGAGCATCTATGTTCTCTTTCTCTGCAGTTGGTAACACAACTTCATCGTTGTCATCTACTTTTAAGTGGATTGACCAAAATATTCATCTCGTTATAGATCTGATGCTATAGATCGAACTTCATCTTCAACTTGAATGCTCCCCCTTGCACCAAAATTCCTCTGAAGGGTATCCCAAACCTCCTTAGTTGTCTCTGCATCTACAATGAGGGGTAGAATGTTGTCAACCATAAATTCTTGTATGAATTTCAATGTGAAGGCGTTCTTTTTCCTTTTTGTTTTGAAACCTTTCAAAAAAAATTCATACATCTCTTATTGTTGCTTTGAATTTTTTAGCCTCCTAGATTTTCCCAGTGGTTGAACACTCATGTAGTATGGCTGAACAAGCGAATCAAACTTCAAACATAACAGTTTCTCTACTTTCAACTTCTTTCTTTAACAAGAATGATTGTGTTTGTAACTCACTTTCAATACAATGACTATCAAAATGGGCAACGAAACAAAAAAAAACTTTACTTCCCCTTCTCATAAAAACAATGAAATTATTTTCAAACTTTCCAAAAAACAATGTTTGTACAAAAATTTTAAAATACCCCATTGACAAAACCTTTTAATCTTTAATTAAAAAGAATCAAATCATTTTCACAAGCCCTTTTTAATAAAAAGATTACATAAGCCCTTTAAAAACTCTTTAAAATTTCAAAAACACCCTTTTTAAAAAATCACACATGCCTTTTTCTTTTTTCAGTAACAAAACCTCTTTTTAAAAAAACCCTTCTCTCTTTACACTTCTAAAAGATATTTTTTTTACAAAGGTGTTAAAAGAATTTTAACCAAAAAAAATTAAAATAATCTTAAAATTAAAAAACTTGGCACTGATTAAAGAATGGATCACCCATTATAAAAATAAATGTCAAGCTTTTAAAATTCGTGGAGCCTTCCTACGATTTTTGATGTGGACCTTGATTTTTGACTTAGCTTGCTTGTGGTTCAACTAAGAAAAACGTGGTTTTCCCCATAAGGCTTTCGTGGAGGAGCGTTTCTCACCAATTCGTCTTTGACTTTAACCAGAGTGTTGTCATTGCACTTCACGATGATGAATGCATGCGAAGGGTCTTCGTTTCTAGAGTATTCGGTGTTCATCTCACTTGCTCACTCTGCATAAGTGAGATGGTCACTCAAAATAAAGAAAGATAAAAAAATGGGGGTTGTCATGCAGCCATTCGCCCAACCTTGTTGTACGATATTTTTTAGAAATTCTTCTTACAAGCCACTCGCCCAACCTTCTTCACAGTAGCGGTTTCTTCAAAAAGTGGAGATTTCTTTTGCATATGATTGCTCATGTTATCTGTTAGTCTCTTAAGGAATCTTATGCAAACTCTACTTTGATATTATATTAGAGAATGAAAAATAGTGGAGCAGAAATCAGTTAAATAAAATACATAGGAGACCTCAATATTAAATTATTGAATTGAAAATTGGAGAATCTAATTCCAACCATCTACTAGGTGTTATAATTGTCCATTTAAATGTCAAACTCAGTTAAAATTTATTTCAATTTAGTTAAGTTCTGGTATAACCATTTAATGTTAATATATCCTATATAATATATTTAACTGGTTTTGAATATTGAATATTGAAAAAACATCTCTCCTCCACCTATTTCCATTCTCTAACCAACTGTACTATTATAGATAGTTCCATTCTTCTCTAACACCTCAGTTTCTATGATAAAATTCATTGTCTGAGAGATAGAATGACACTAGGGATACACCATGCGATGAAAGGCCAAATGCAGCTTGTGTAAAGGGCGAGACTGCCTTTCAATTACATTTCTTAGCATTTCCTTCTTTCCAATGTTAGTTGTGGGCGTATGGTGAGAAATGAGCTCCACAACATGAGAAGTACGAAAGTAACAGAGCGTAAACTATATCATGTCCTCCATAGAAGTTGTGCTCTTCCCAATCTCTTCCTTTGGGAGCTTGGCCTCTGATGCACTCAAAGTCATGTTCATGTCTGAAACCATATTTGATTTCTCAGGAACGCCCAATGAAGAGAGGAGATCTAGAAGTGCTTTATTGGAAAATGGTAACAACTTTCATATATTATAGGGTAAAAATCACCTCCATGAAATGTAAAGCTCTTGCAATGTTATGTATCCCCTTTCCCTTAGTTTCTTCAGTGAGGAAAAAAATACCACTCATCTCATTCAACAATCTCACAGGTCTGGATCTGGTCCAATTGAGGATAGGAGCAACCAAATCTACAGGTTGGTGACATAGTAAATTCGTGGATTTACAGAATTGGGTGTCTATGAATTGCACATTTCCATCCTTGATGATTTTAGACAACGTGTTCGCCTCGTCCTCTGTGAGCAAAGAGAAGCTTGCTGTCACAGTCTTGGGTACTTGAATGCTTGGAGTTTCTCTCTCCATAAGTGCAATTGCATGTATGCAACTTTATTTGTGCCAACGACTGTAGACAATGTAAGATATTCAAAGAATCAACTTTATTAAATAACTGAGCAACTTACAGGTGTGAAACACCACCTGTAATACTGCCTCTACAGTACACGCTCTATCTTTCATACATTACATGTAGAATATATATAAAAAGCTCACATATAGGGAAGTTGAACTGAATCTTATAAACCAGGGACAAAATCCTAATCTAGGGTTCGGTTTGAAAATTTTTTACATTAATCTCAACACTCCCCCTTAAGGGAGAAATGGATTCACAGATATACCTAACACTTCCCTAAACAACTCAAATTTGATTCTACCAAGAGGTTTGGTAAAAATATCAGTAGCATTGTCACAACTATTACAATACTCAATATGGATTTCTTTTGACTAAACTTTCTCCCTGACAAAATGAAACTGTGTATCGATATACTTCGTGTTCTTATGAAATGCTAGATTATTTGCAAGTTTGATGAAGCTCTGGTTGTCGCATTTGATCACTGTTACAAGCTTTTCTTCTTCTCCAGCATCAACGAGAATTCTCCTCAACCAAACTGCTTCACATGTCGCTGCACACATAACTTGATATTCAGCGTCTGTAGAAGACAAGGATATTGTGTTCTTCTTTTTGCTACTCCATGTAATGACCTCGAATCCAATGCTGAATGCATAGCCTATTATGGATCATTCGTCATCTACATTTCTAGCCCAATTAGAGTCTTAAAAACCTGTCAATCTAACATCACACAAATCAGTATAAATAATACCAAATATAAGGTTCCTTGGAGATACCGTAAAACACCTTTAGCTACAACCCAATGGCTCTCAACAGTCTTTGACATAAATTGGCTCAATGCACTGACTGCATAAGCCAAATTAGGCCTAGTTGTAGTCAAGTAGATAAGACTCCCAACCAGCTATCTATAAAATGTCGCATCTGCCTCCTTAGATCCATCATCATCTTGAAGTTTCAAGTTCTGTTGTAAATGTACTATTGTAGGTTTGCACTGATCCATTATGAACTTTTCCAGTAAGCTCTTTACATACATACTTTGTGACAGAAAAGTTTGTCTAGAATCCCTCCAAACTTCCAAACCCAAACAATAGTGTAGCTCTCCAAGGTTTTTCAACTCAAAAACTTGTGACATCCACTCTTTGATTTCTTTAATGAGATCATCTGCATTCCCTGTAATGATTAGATCATCTACATATAAAGAAATCAAAACAACCCTCCCCTCTTTATCAAACACATTATAACGATTAGGGTCATTTTTTCTTTTTTATGACCATGCTGCAAGAAAAATGAATCAATTTTGTCATATCATGACTTGGGTGCCTATTTTAGTCCACACAACGCTTTCTTCAACCTGCAAACTAAATGATCTTCACCCTATTTGACAAACCCCTTACATTGCACTAAGTAGACTTCTTCTTTTAAGTCCCCATTTAAAAATGCACATTTAACATCTAGTTGGTGAATCATCCAATGGTGTTTGGTAGCTAAAGCAATTATCATTTTGATTGTGTTTAATTTAGCTATAGAGGCAAATGTTTCATCATAATCTATGATTTCTTGCTGCGAATACCCCTTTGCAACCAACTTATCTTTATACTTATCTATGCTCCCATCTGCTTTAAATTTAGACTTATACAACTATTTGCATCCTATGGGTTGTTTGCCTTTAGGTAGTTTAACTAAATCCCAAGTTTTGTTTTTGAGAATTGTTTCATATTCCTCTTCCATAGCAGCGCTCCATTCACTATATTGAATGGCTTATTTATAAATAGAGGGTTCAACAACATTCATAATACTAGTTATAAAAGAATTTTCCCTATATCTTGCTGGCAACTGAGCTTTCCTACTTGATCTCCTGAGTGGTGGGGTAGCTTCAAACCTTGTCTGATCATGATTTTCTGGACTTGCTTTGACAGTTACATCATCTTCTTTCCCTTCCTGCTACTGCTGATGCATCTACATCTGCTCATTACTGTCACCTGATTCATCACTTCCTTCTTCCACCAACAAGGGCACGTGTAATTCTTCATTAGCACTCTCATGGCTTCCATCATTAACCTACTCATGAAACACTACATCTCTGCTCGCAAACACTTTATGAGTAGAGGGATTAAATAGTTTGTAAGCCTTAAATTTTGTACAATACCCAACAAAAATACATTTGATGGCCTTTGAATCAAGTTTCTTTCTATCTTATTTTAGGGTATGGGAAAGGCTTTGCTGCCAAAAACTCTCAAATGCTTAACTGTAGGCTTATAACCAAATAAAGCTTCAAAAGTTTTAAAGTCTAAAATTCTTGTTGGACTCCTATTCTTTAGATATACTGTAGTATTAATCACTTCAGCCCAGAAGCCGTTAGAAATATTCTTACCTTTCAATATACTGTGAGCACACTCCACAAGGGTTATGTTCTTCCTCTCTGCAACCCCGTTTTGTTGAGGAGTGTGGGGTACTGTAAATTGCTGTTGTATCCCATTATCTTTGTAGTATTTGAGTACACAAGCTTTCTTGTACTCTCCCCCTTGATCCGAGCAGAGAATCCTGATGCTTTTACTTGTCTGCTTTTCAACCATACTTCTAAACTCCTTGAAGTATTCAAAAGTGTTGCTCTTCTTCCTGAGGAAATACACCCAAGTAAATCTAGTATAGTCATCAATAAACAGTAAAAAATAGTATGCACCACCTAACGATCTTGTCTACATAGGCCTGCATAGATCTGTGTGTACCAGCTCGAGTATATCTCTCTTCTTTCTATCAGGATTCATAGGAAATTCATCTTTGTGCAACTTTCCTAGTGCACATGCATCACAATCAATATGAGCAGATTTTAAAACAGGAAGACCTTCGACCATACCTCTTTTCTGTAATAGTAGTAGATCATTGAAGTTAATAGGGCCGAACCTCTGGTGCCATAAGTCTATTGTAGTCATGGAAGATGATGCCAATACCTGACGTGGTGTGCTTTTGACATTTAGTTTGTATAATCCTCCCACATGAATACCTAATGAAATAGGCTTCATACAATCCAACAAGTCTCTAATGACACAATATGATTCATAAAACTCTACCTTGATGTTCTGACCAGTTATAGTAGAAACAGAGATCAAATTCTTTTTTATCCCTCGTACATACATCACATTGTGGATATGTCTAATATTTCTATTAGGCAAAACAACAAGAATATTACCATAACCTTTGATTTGGTACCCTCTATCATTGCCATGATAGATGTTTGCTCCACTGCTGGTTGCTTTGAAGTCTTCAAACCACTATCTGTTCCATGTCATGTGGATAGATGCACTTGAGTCGACAAACCAGGTATCTACTTCATCCTCCTTAGCCGAAAGTGCAGAGTCAGATATGAATAGTCTGATGTTTTGGCTTTGTTCCGCATCAACAAAATGATCTACATGCTGCTTATGTCTCTTCCGACCTTCATCAAACTTCTTCTTCATGCAATATCTAGCTATATGGCCGGTTCTACCACAATAAAAACATTTGGTCGCAGAGTCATTTGTATTGAAAGACGTACCTTGGGGTGAGGGCATCTTTCTCTGTGGGGTTGCACTGCTCTTCTATGTTGCATTTGGCTTTCCTCTGAAGGGCTTCTTCTTCGTCATTAAGGCCAGATCTGAACTTTGGGGTTTATGAGTGAGTTGTCTTTCCTTCTCTTGCATGAGGATCGTTACCAATTCTTCAAATACGGGGGCTTTTTCTGTTGCATTCAAGCTAGTGATGAATATCTGATACTCGTCAGTCATGCCATTTATGGTAATCGTCACTAGATCTGTATCTGGCATAACTTCATTGATATCTCCCAACTTGTTCTTGAGCTCCTTGATCCACGAAATGAATGATACAACTGTCTCGTTCTCCTCCATCTTGATGGAGAGAATCTTGCCCTTCAAGAACAACAATCGATTGGTGTTCTTGACCTCATAGAGATCCTTGAGCATCTTCTAGATCTCTGGTGTAGTCTTGCAATCACGGATATGGGGAATAATGCAATCCTTGACTAACAATTTCATGAGCATTCTCACCTTAGTCTCTTGCTTGTCCGAGCCTTGGATTGTTGTTGTTGTTCCTCCTGCAACCAGGTTTGGCTTCACCTCATCATTGTTCACAATCGTCCATGCATTGTGTCCCTCAAGCAGCATTTGCTACTTGAATTTCCAACCTAAGTAATTGGATCCATCCAGCTTATTATTTTCATTGAGGTAAGCTTCTTCTACTTGATTGTTCATCTTGAATAAATAAAAAACTTCAACCCCAATAATTAAAAAAACCTTAGATCTTCTAAAAAACAATTGTCTCAAATGCCCTATCCAAAAAAGGCAGCCCAAATCCCCTTTTTTTTTTCAATCACCCCCCTTTTTCAAATAGAGAACCCCTTCTTTTCATTAAATAAAGAATTTAAAAAACACTTGAATTCTTTAGTAAATAACTTTAAATAAAAAGACCCCATATTCCTTCCTTAAAAAATAAGGACCCCTTTTCTTTTTCCTTTCTAAAAGGATTACTGATTCTTTCCTTTTAAAAACAATCACCCCTTTTAATAACAAGCCCCCTATTTAATTAAAAATCTTGAAAAAAATTCAAATAGAAATTCTCTTATGCATCATTCGCAATGTATTTCGACCTCATCATTAATCAAATATCAAAAAGGAATACCAACGTGACTTAAAATTCATATCACCGTGACTTAAAATAATATGGAGCCTAGGAGGTGTAAGACCAAAGCTCTATGTCGTTAGCAATTCCCCCTTCGAGCACGCACTCGTTGAAACAGTGCCACGAAGCCAGGACTCACTTTCATTTTTCTTGTCTGTTGTGGCTCCCTCCACACTGGGCGATTTCTCCACGCAGTGCTGGCCTCGTCCACGGATTCAGATCCAACACGCTGCCTCTGATCAGCACACCTCCAGGCATCCAATGCGGCCTCCTCCACGCAACTTCAATTTCACGCAGAGATATACGCAGGCTTCAATTTCAAACGGGCTTTGGATCGCACTTGCAGTTGTCCTCTTTTCAGAGGGTAGCACACCACACTAAAAAAACCATGCAGCATTCAAAGACAAAAAACAGAGTCTTTTCACCTCAAGGTTGGTGCGATTGTCTGATGCGTACTCGCGCCGTCCTTCCGAATGGAAAACACGTAATGTAGAGGTGAAATCGGCGTGACTATCACTTTAGAAAATGCGTTGATTTCCCCTAAGCACATTGGCGTCTCTCTACCTAGGGTACAGGTTTCCTCAGCCCTGTATCTCTGATACCATGTCAAATATTTGAAGAATCAATTTTATTTCTTCAATTTTATTAAACAACTGAGCAACATACAAGTGTGAAACACCATTTTTAAGACTGCCTCTGCCGTACAGGCTCTATCTTTCATACATTACATGCAGAATATACCTAACAAGCTTAGATATACGGAAGTTGAACTGAATCCTATAAACGAAGAATATAATCCTAGGTTTGGTGTGAACAGTTTCTACATTAATCTCAACAGACAAGACGATCATCATGGTGCCTCCAGAAAAACACATAGTAAAACAAAAATAAGCACAATAAATATTTCTTATATTATATATATTTCGAGAAAAGAAAACTTAATATAGCCATTTCAACTCAAGCAAACTCTTATACATTTATGATGATTTATGCTTAGAAGTGACAATATAGTGACAAGATGAAATGGATCATCAAATAGATAATTAAAAAATTAGGATTCATTTTTATATAAAAGCATCATAATTATATATATGTGATATATATAGATAATTATTTTTTTATATTTTTATATAAAATCAGTATAATTATATATATGATTTTCCAGTAAGAAAAAAAGCAAGATTTATATTAATATGTGCAATATATACATATAAAACTGCTCTGTAGAGCATTTATCATATTCTATATGCAGTAGAGAAGGTTGAAGATATATATTGATCATATCCAACATGTCTTTAGATAGGCATATCATCTTCATTTTTCAGGAATATGATCTAGATCAAAAGATATACAGATAGAGGATCCAAAACAGATTACCAGAACGAACCATATCGTGCACCCAAAAGGAGACAGGGAAATGACAACATACCTCTATTTGTGGAGCATCATTAAGCAGAATAAGCATAACTATATATATATATATATGATATATAAGGATAATTATTTATTTTATATATCGTTTAAGAGGCAATTTAATCGGCCATTAAAGTAATGTCAAATATATAAAAAATTGGAAATCCAAAAAAACAAATTCCCCAATCATAACTAGGGAATGAAAAAACTGAAAGCCAAATGCTATGGAGGAACTCTAACGACTGCCCTTTTCTGTTACTTCCCATGTACGTATTTCTAACGAACAAAAACTTAAAAAACTGACATGTGGAAATCCTACATTGTGGAACGTGTTCTGTGTTGCAATTACAAGCATCTTTTGACTTTCAACTGTGGAACGTGTTCAGTGTTGCAATTACAAGCATCCCTTTGCTTTCAACTGTGTGACAAATTCTTTGGACAACGCATAGGAACCACCAGCAATACTGTGTGACACAACAGATTAAAAGCGCATTTTCGATAAATTGAACGAACCTTCCACCAGCAAAATTGTGTGGCATGGCAGATTCAAACGACTTAAAGATCAATGTATCATTTCGATCCATGCAAATAGTTCTATTTAGCACATACAAAGCACAACTTTCACCCGCAAAAGTGTGTGACACAACAGATTCAAATGACTTGAAGATCAATTATAGGCGATGTATTATTTCGATATATGCAAATAATTTTATTAAGAACGTACCCCACAGAAACAAATAATACAATGCTTTTCAGTATTTTTTTTTTGGGGTTATACGAATAATATATGCGTTTATGATTTTCGTATTCTACGTAGGTATTATATATATATATATAGAGAGAGTATTTGTATAAGAAAAGTTCAAAAATATATTTAATAATATGAATAAATAGGAAAAATTTAAGATATCGAAAGTATTTTTCATATTCATGTATCTATTATTTTCCTTTTTTATTAGTTTCGTGTTTGGATAAAGCAAATGAAAAATCAAATTAAGATAGGAAAGATTTAAATATAATAATGAACAGTCTGATTTACCTAGAACAATGAATAGTAAAATAAATAAACATCGAAAATGGTATAGTTTAATATAGAATGAAAAGAAGGAAAATATACTCACAAAATTAGGAAAAGGAAATGTCAAAATAAATTAAGGTATAAGTTGTTTGAAGATAAGTAAGTGTTTTGGATGGTTCATAAATAATTAATTGAAAATTTTTTAAGTGGTTTAAGTATCAATGGATATATAATAAAAGGATGTGACGGAGTCAAAAAAAATATGTCTAAAGAATAATTGAGTGATGATATATAAAAAGAATTTTCTAAGGGCTATTCAAATAGAAAGGAAATGATTGTTAAGTTCAATCAATATTAATAGTCCAAAATACATGAATGGATGAACAATTGCTTGTAGTAGTGATGTCTCAATTGCTTTGTTCTATGTCAATTTTCCTAAATTATCTTTATTTCATGATCTAGTCATAAAGCTTATTTCAAACAAATTACATGTGATTGACTATATTTTCTAAATTTATGAAAAACCAAACATGATAATATAAGAGAATGAAAATTTATCGTTTGAATGAAAACTTGTTGGTATGGATAAATGTCCCAAGAAGCTTCTCCCCTCTAACTGGTCCTAATGAGGTTTGATGTTGAGAGGTATTCATGGTTGAAAATATATGAATTAGCCTAAAAACAGATAAAAATTAGACTTGAATTGAAAAAGAAGGAGTTACAGCTCGCAGGTGAGTACTGCATCTGGAGACTGCACTCAAACAAAGAGAACTCTCTCCGTACACTCTACATTCATCAAATGAACAATTACATCATTAAGTACATTACTAGAGATCAGGAAGTTGCAACCAAACTCCTACACTCTAGGAACAAATCCTAAACTAAGGAGATACGTTACAACTTGTGTAACCATTTCTCCATTAATACAAAATAATATTAATTATTTTCAACTCCCCCCTTGATGGAGAAAGGATTATCCTGAACTCCTAGCATCCCTCTAAACAATTCAATCTTTACACGCCCAAGAGGCTTAGTAAACATATCAGCCATGTTATCACAAGTTTTACAATATTCAACACATATCTCTTTTGACTGTTGTTTCTCTCGATGAAGCAGAGCTAGAGTGCTTTGCTTTTTGCTGCTTCGTGCTATGACCACGGATCTAATGCTAAATGCGTAACTTGTGATAGATCTTCGATCATCCAAGTTACCTGCCCAATCAGAATCTGAAAAACCTGCTAGAATAACATCAGAAGTGTCAGTGTACAAAATGCCATAATTACTAGTACCACTAAGATACCTCAACACACTTTTTGTTAAACCCAGTGACTTTCAAGTGGTTTTAACATGAACTGGCTCAACACATTAACAGAATATGCCAAATCTGGTCTAGTTGTAGCCAGATATATCAAACTGCCAACTAGCTGTCTATACATGGTTGCATCCACCTCTTTAGTACCGTCATCACTACTCAACTTGAAGTTCTGTTGTAATGGTGTTGTTGCTGATTTGCACTGCTCTATTCTGAGCCTTTCCAGCAAGCTTCTAGCATACTTCCCCTGAGTAAGAAAGGTTTTTCCAGAGTCTTTCCATCCCATAAACTTGTGACATCTTATTTCTTTGATCAAATTGTTAGCATTCCCTGTTATGATCATATCATCTACATACAAAGAAATCAAAATAATTTTCCTATGTTTATTAAAATTGGTATACAGATTTGGATCATTCAAGCTCCTATGAAAGCCATGCTGAACAAAAAAATGAGTCAATTTTCTCATACCATGACCTGGGTGCCTGTTTTAAACCATAAAGTGCCTTTTTCAATTTACACACAAGATGTTCCTGCCCATTTTTCACAAAACCTTCAGGCTGTACTAAATAAATTTCTTCCTTCAAGTCACCATTCAGAAATGCAGACTTAACATCTAGCTGGTGTAGCTGCCATTTGTATTTTTTTGCTAAGGAAATTAGCATTCTAATGGTGTTTAATTTGGCTACAGGAGCAAAGGTGTCATTGAAATCTATTCCCTCTTTCTGTGAGTAACCCTTTGCTACTAGTCTAGCTTTAAGTTTCTCTATACTCCCATCTGCATTTATTTTTGGTTTATACAACCATTTGCATCCTATGGGGGTTTTACCTTCAGGAAATTCAACCAAATCCCAAGTATGGTTTCTGTTTATTGATTCTATTTCCTCATACATTGCAGCCCTCCATGCATCAGATTTACTTGCTTCCTCATAATTTGCAGGTTCTACAATGTTTAAAATCTTTGACATTAATGCATAGTCTTTCAATTTAGAAGGTAATCGAGTATTCCTACTTGATCTCCTTGGTAGGGGACTTATCTCAAATATGTCTATTTCAGCCTTTTCTAGGCTTGCATCATTGATTACATTTCCTGTTACTTATTCTTCTTGTTTCTGCTCCTGCTCTTCATCTTCCTCACTGTTTTCTTCCATTAGCAATGGAATGTGCCAATCACTGTTAGAGTCATCCTTTCCTTCTTCAACCTGTTCTAGTTATAACATTGTAAATTCCCCAGGATTCCCAAGATTGAAAGGACCAACATGTTCGCCCTCCATAAGTCGCATAAGGCATTCAACCAGATCAGAAACAAATTGGAAGCTCCGTGTCTATTCCCCATTTCCATAGACTGTCAAATGCTCCTTGTGCAAAGCCTGAGTAACAAAATTACTTGCAACTCGACCATCGTCACGGCACATTCGCGGACCGTATGTATTGAAAATTCGAGCAATCTGAACCTCAACATTTTCTTCCTTGTGATAATCCATAGCCAGAGTTTCGGCTGTTCTCTTACCCTCATCATCAACCTCCAACAATAAGGGTTTCACAACGTCATGTTCAAACCTCGAATTGCCAAAATGATGCAAAACATTCTCCTTCCTTCCTGTGAAGAAATTGTCGACAACAATAACACTGTCACCTCTTGCCATGAGCCTATCAAGTAAATGACTGCCAACAAAGCCAGCTCCACCCGTCACGACAACTCGCAGGGACTTTCTCTTCAAACCTAGGAGCACTTTAGCCCCCTAATTCACCATCGAACCCGAATGATACTGAGAAAACCAAGAAACATGAGTCTCATAAACAACCCGATGAGGTTTGTTGGGCACAAACCTTCCATTTTCATTAACATTAGAATCCAAAACCCCAGGCCGAAGGATAAAGAAAGTCGATGCGATGGCGATTCCTATCAAAATAAATAGCAGTCGTTGCTCCCTGAGCAAATAATCTACTGGTCTGATAATAGACCACGACTTTTCTGGCTTAAGAGAGTACTCATCACTGTTATTCATATTGGACTGATAAAATTTCTGATCCTCTGATGAATAAGTCTTCAATGAGCCACCACTTGGCAAGTCCGATCTGCTGCCACCAAACAGATCAGGAACTCCAATGCGCCACCACCTGGGCAAATCCGATCTACTACCACCAAACAGATCAGGAACTCCAATGCGCCACCACCGGGCAAGTCTGATCTGCTGCCACCGAACAGATCAGGAACTCCAATGCGCCACCATGAGACAAGTCTGATCTGCTGCCACCGAACAGATCAGGAACTCCAATGCGCCACCACCGGGAAAATCTGATCTTCTACCACGAAATAGATCAGGAATTTCAAAGTGCCACCACCGGGCAAGGCCGATCTGCAGAAAATTGCAGATCTTCCAAAGAGAAAGAGGTTGGCGCTACTCGATGGTGAAATACCCGCGCCGAAAACAAAATCGACACGTGCCATGAAATTGGCGAGATTAAAGCTTTCTTTTCCGCGCTAATGGCAATTTCTGGTGCTCTGGCGCGATTATCACTCACAAAACAATGCCAAATGGCGCGACTATTCCTTAATAAACAGTGCCAACCCTTTCTTCCGCTCAAAAATGGTGCGACTGTTCACGACGAAACTGCGCCAACCCTAGTTTCCGCTCAGAGATGATCAGTCATCTGAGACCTGTCTTAAGGTGTTACTACAGTCCACCTGATTCTATGAATGCTTCTTTACACTCCACTGCCACTATAGTTCTGTAATCAATGATGCATCCTAAAAAAATTAAGGCTATCCCTACTCTATGCTCTAATACCAAGATAAAAATCAGACTTGAATTGAAAAAGGAGTTATAGCTCACAGGTGAGTACTGCACCTAGAGACTGCACTCAAACAAAGAGAACTCTCTCCGTACACTCTACATTCATCAAATGAACAATTACATCATTAAGTACATTACTAGAGATCAGAAAGTTGCAACCAAACTCCTACACTCTAGGAACAAATCCTAAACTAAAGAAATACGTTACAACTTGTGTAACCATTTCTCCATTAAATTAAAAATAATATCAATTATTTTCAACTAAAACTACCAAATTAATAATAATGAAACTAACGTTTTAATACAAATTCGTCTTTGCTAATATAAATATTCTTCATATAACACTATAAATTATTTATTGAAATAAATTCTTTTGTTACACAATAACAAAATTAACATTTATAAACCTATTTGAAAATTAATATGTTATTTAAATTTAATATAAAAATAAATAAATTATTATCTCCATAATATATAAGCTCACTTATACAATATAATCATATCATATCTTAATAGCTCATAATAATTGATGCTTGGTCGAAGTAGCCCTACAAATCTCTCTATATCATTATAATTTAATAGTTAATTAAAGCTTAATAAGGAATAATCTTTAAATAATAAAAAAACAAATGACATTTTTGTTTCCATTATATTTTTATTAATAGAAATCATACTAAAAGAATATTTTGTTTTTTATTATCTAGTAAATACCCACAATAATATTATTGATTTTTAAAAATTAAATCTATCATCACAATTAATGTAGAAAGTTTCCATTCATAAAATATGAAAACCAAAATATTTATCAATATCATTTACATATTTTCAAATATTTAAATTAAAATATATAATTTTTCTTGGAATGAAAAGTAATTTTACTTAAAACAATAAATATGATATAATATTAATAAAAAATAAATTGATAAATAAATATTTTATAAACAATTATAAATAAAATTTATATTATCAAAATTGATCTGAAATGATCATAAACTAAAACTGATGTAGAAGTGATTAGCCCTTGATGATTTGAGTGTTAACTGAAAGGGCAGAAATCTAGAGAAAACTACTTGAGAAGAAGACTTTATGACAGCTGATTAAACATAAGTAAGATGCATAACAAAAGTGAAAATAGTAAAAACACAACGATACCATACAACAAAGTTGATTACGGAGTTCGTCCCTGATGGACTACATCTCCAGGTTCACTTTCAAGATGGGTGACCGCATTATTAGGATTGAAACCAAGGAGACCAGACTAAATATGCATGCAGGCATTTTTGATCACTGTAAAAGAAAGCTCTTTGAACCAACTTTCGAACACTTGTTGCGGTTCTCAATTCTGACTCGAGATACTTCTGTTACACTGAAAACAAAACTGCCTATGACCTCCAGAATCTACATACAAAAACCAAAACTACTAATCTCTACATCAATGAAGAAAAACCGCCACTTATAGGCCTACAGGTACATCAAAACCTCCTTGGCTAAATTCGAGATGAATTGGTTGCCTTCTAGATGGGTTTAGAGCCTCGGTTTAGTTGTTCAATGCCACATAGGATGGCTTCTAGGCCATCGAATTAAATTGTAACCAAAACACTTAAAAAAACACAAAAATACATTATGTTATAACAGAAACCGTTTGTGGTCAGGGTAATCTAGTGGAGGTGCGGACAAGTCATGTGAGCAGGTGACCGAACCCGTGGTTTAGAAGGTCGTTATCTGCTAATTGTTCACATGTTACTCCACTACAGTCATCTCCAAACTTGATGGTTAACTCCTGACTGCGCGGCAAATGTTGTTCACGTGCCAACAGTTTCTGTTGTCGTCACGGTCGGCCTTCCCTGCACAGTTAACCCTGTTGCTTGTAACTTGACTACTTTCCCATTCACATGAACATGTTTATTCCGACACGGTTTCATAACCCGATGGTCAACTGCTAACCCGTTAGCTGATCTTCGTTCACATGTGGCTTATCCCCTAGTGGTTCCGACACGATTAGAGTTAATGGTTTAAGGCATAGTTACCAAATTTGGCCGAATCGGCTTGAAAAATTCGAATATTCGGCAGTTCGATTCGATTCGGTGATTAATACGGTTAAATGCGGTTCGGTTCGGTGATTGGTTTCTTCTCCCAAATAATAGAAGTGACGTGGATGGGCTTGGTATTAGGTTAAATTCGGTTCGGTTCGGTGATTGGTTTCTTCTCCCAAATAATAGAAGTGACGTGGATGGGCTTGGTATTAGGTGAGACTCGTAGTAGTATTTCCAACGATTAGAGAACATTTCTAATTTCCCTTGCTCGGATAGAGAAAACAAAAATGGAAAATATTAGTGAAATTAAGAAAAATCTGTTTTTTCAATCTTCAATTTAGGAAAGAAACAGAAAATAAGTGAAAGTAGTTTATTCTTTCATTGTTATAAGATTCTATGAATAGAAATAAGTAGAGTTTAGATGGCATATATAAAGAAGAAAAATAAAAAGTTAAAAAGACAGAACAAAATAGAAGGTAAAATTGATATTAGAATTTTTATTTTTATTTTTTAATCTTGGAAACCGAAATGTGTGAAGTAACTTAATTTTAAGTAATTAGTTTTTATTTATGGAGGGA